>JAJMVL010000171.1:0-53969 GCA_023082095.1 Dothiorella sarmentorum | reverse complement strand
TCTATAAGTAGAGCTAGTTAGATTATTTCTATAAGGGTTTTAGGTTCCTTATAGTATATTATAGCTTCCTTAATTTTATCTTTAAGTCCTTAGTAGTAGAACGTCCGTAGGGTAATATTAGAGTGTCCCTCGGCTAGGTAGGCTATATCTTAGAACTTAGTAGTATAGTCTTATATAGACCCCTTCTATTAGTATATTATAAGAGTATATATTGCTTGTAACGACAGGCCTCTTCTACTAGGTTTTGGAGTCGCCTAGTAGATAATTAGGTTGAAGGTTTTACCTTAAGGATAAGAGCGGGGAGGCAATAATTAGAGAAGGAAGTAATTACGTATACGCCGGGCGTAATAAGGCTCTGTTACTCTAATAGGTAAAGATTAGATTCTTAAGTTAACTATAAAGGGTTAAATGTCTAGCTAACAAGTATATACTATATACTACTAGGAAAGCTTATATAATCTAGATTAAGTATATAGATATACTACTTAGATTAAGGGGATAGATTAGAGGTTTAGATTAAGTATAATCTAAAGTAGGTCCTCCTAGTGGGGTGCACGTAATATTAGCGCCTAACTACCTTTCTAGTTTCCGGCTTTTATTAGTGCGGAATAGTTATAATATTTAACTTACTCTAACCTTCCTAACATCTCTTCTACTTATTCTACCCTCTTACCCTTATAGACCTTCTTCCCCTGCGGGAATCCTATCTATAGTTTCTAGTAGTAACTATATTCCTTAAGGGCTGCTTTCCCATGCGGGAATCTACTTATAGCGCGTCGTGCTATAGCTGGCGTGTATCCTAACTAAATTTCCCTTACAGCTTAGTTTCCCGCGCAGACCCTTAGTCCTTAGGGTACTTTTTCCCGTATAGGCTTTCTGCCCTTAGGGTTATAAAGCCCTTATCCCCTTAGGTTTGTAATATTGCTTAACGGGTCTTATTAACTCTACTAAATACTACCTTAAGGGCCTTAGTAAAGTTATAGTAATCTCTAAAGATCTTGTAGGTTGCTATAGACTATTAGAACTTAGGTTTAGATTATTTTTCGCGTTTAAAAGGTTAGAACTATTATTCTACTATTTCTTAGAGGTAAGTACTAGCGTAGAGTACTTTATTAGCTAGGCTAGCGAACTTCCTATAAGAGAAGTAGATATAATTATCTAGTTAGGATAGGAAGTCTTGCGTCTTCTTATAATCTCTATAGTATAGGTTAGGTTTAGAAACCTTAACTTTAGTGGCTAGAGGTGCTGCTAATACTTAACTAAGTTATATCCTAAGGACTACGTTCTCGTTACGTAGTTCTAGATATGCCTTACTATAGTATTTATATATACCGAAAGTATATTATACGGTACGGTTTGGTATAGTATAAGTATAGTATTTTAGGATACTAAATACCGAATGTATATACAACTAGAAATTTATATAGTATACTATAAAATATATATTGTATACTAAACCGGTATACTTTTAGGACTTATAAAAAATATATTTTAAAATAGGTAGATATTATATACTTTTAGGAGTTTATAAGTATAGTATAAATAAGAAGTTATATAATTACTATATTATCTCTATTATATAAAGAAATAAATTTATTATCTAGAAGATATAATAGTTAATATAATAGTTATATAATAGTTATATAGTAGGTAACTATTAGTCTAGCCAAGCTAGCCCGGTTGCCCTAGCCGTTTAAGCCAATATAGGCACCTCGGCTACCCTAGCTAAGAATATAATAATTATATAGTAGTCGACCTTCAGTCCAGCTAGGCCGGCTAATCCGGCCAAGTCACTTGCCCTAGCTAAGGATATAATAGTTATGTAGTAGTCAACCTTCAGTCCAGCCAATCCAGCTAACCCGGCTAAGCCACCTTGGCTACCCCGGCCGCCTAAGCCGCCCAAGGCGCCCTAACCGCCCCACCTGCCCTAGCTAAGAATATAATAGTTATATAGTAGTCAACCTTTAGTCTAGCCAATCCAGCCAACCCGGCCAAGCCACCTTGGTCACCCCGGCCGCCCAAGCTAGCCTAGCTGCCCCGGCCGCCCTAGCAGCAGCAGTAGTAGTAGCAGTAGTAGTAGTAGCAGTAGCAGCAGTAGTAGCAGTAGTAGTAGTAGCTGTAATAATAGGCCTCTTCCACTAGGTTTCGGAGTTGCCTAGTAGGTAATTAGGTTGAAGGTTTTACCTTAAGGATAAGAGTAGGGAGGTAATAATTAGAGAAGGAAGTAATTACGTATACGCCGGGCGTAATAAGGCTCTATTACTCTAATAGGTGAAGATTAGATTCTTAAGTTAACTATAAAGGTTAAAGTATCTAGCTAAGGAGCGTGATTATATACAAGTAGGAAAGCTATAATAATCTAGTTTATCCCTTAGGATATTAAGGGTTACTGGATTATAAGGGTTGAGGGATTAGGTAAAGGTTTAGATTAGTACTAAGCCTTTTAATCTATTAAGTAGGTCTTGTAGAGTCTACGTGATACGGCACTACCTGCTTCCTAGTTTCCAACTTCTACTAGTATAGAATAGTTATAATGTCCTTCTTACCTACTACCTACTACCTTTATACCTTATCTCTTTCCTAGACTACGCCTATACCCCTATAGGATTCCTTCCTGCGGGCCTTCTAGTTTAGCAAGTTCTTCTTAGTTTCCCGTAACTTCCTTAGTCCTAGTAGGCGGCCTTCCTATATAGGATTTCTAACCGTGCGGCTCTACTAGCCTTAAGAGATCTTAGCCCCTATAGTACCTTTTCCCGTATAGGCTTTCTACCCTTAGGGCTATAAAGCCCTTATTACCTAGGGTTTATAATACTACCCCTTACCTTAAGGATCTTCGTCCTAAAGATTCGCCTTAAGGTATATATCTTGTATAGCTTTTCCTACTCTTCTCTTCTTCCTATAAGTCCCTTATTATATCTTTATCTAAGCGCAAGCGTAAAGAATAGTAAGCTAAGCGTAAGTATCTTAGTATAAAGATTAACTCCTTATATAAACTCCTAGATCTTAATATACTAATTCTTTACGCCTAGTATCTCTTGCTTAGGGAGTAGGGAGAGGTTATTTTATATTAAATTGCGCCTAGGTATTCTTATTATAGTAAGTATACTTAGAGGGGGAACGCCTATTATAATGCGAGTAGTGCTAAAGAAGGTAACTATAAGTAGCCCTTTCTCTCCGTGTTATCGTTTACTAACTTGCAAGGTAGTTATCTAACTAGAGCGGGCTATTTCTTAGGTAGCTTCTAAGGAGGTAGAGGCTTTAGAGACTATTTCTAAGCTAATATAAGAGCTATACTTAGCTTCTTCTTATTTAGAGCGTTTGCGGAAATAGAAACTTCTATTATAGAAGCGCGGTAGCCTAATATTAAATAAGAAGGCTTAGTCTATTAAGGATTTAGAGAAGCTAGATAAACTCGAGGCGTTTCGCGAAGCTAGGGATCTAGTTAACCCTAAGGATGCTACGCCTAGGCGATTAATAAAGCGCCTATATAGTAAGTCCTTAGCTAATAGCGCTACTATAGATCCTAACCGGTCTATTAGTTCTCCTAGGGCTAGTTCCGCTGCTACGCCTCCTAGGGCGTCTAAGCTAGTTAACTTAGCTTAGCTATCTCTAATACCTAAGTACAATTTTAGGTTCTTTATATTTAAGGAGCTTCTAGTTTAGGTCGATCTAGGTTTTAGCAATAGAAGTTATTAATAAGGTCTCTACAGCCATCGTAGTTCTCTAGTAGTTCCTAGGTATAGTCCTAGTCTCCTTCCTATTATAGGAGGTATCTAAATTAACTATTAATATAGCCGCTATTAAGTACCTTTTCTACTATCTAGTCTATGTTTTCGTCGGCGTCTAGATTGTCTAGTACTATTTCTTCTATCTATTTAATTAGTATAGCGTTTTTAGGTGCTAGTTCTAGTAGTACCACGTAAAAAACAGGTACTATCTTTATATTGCTTAGTAGCTTAAGACAGTAATTAACTTTCCTAAGTTTTTCTTTAATTTTAAATAGACCAATTTTCTTAAAATCTAGTTTATTACTTAGACGCCTAGTCTTAATATTTTTTCTAAGGAGGTAGACCTTATTCCCCCTTTTAAGCTTTAGTGCCTCCTAGTACCGTCTATTATAGTAGCAGGATATAAGAAATCTATTGTACTCTATATTAAGGCTAAGCTGTTTATAAAGTACTTTTAGCTAGTTAGATTATAGGATTCCTTTCTAGGCAAGGGATTTACTTAGTATTAGTTCTCTATAAGCTATAGGTTTATACCCGTAGTTAGCGTAGAACGGTGACTCCTATATAGCTAAGGCCTTTAAACTATTATAGGCGAACTGGGCGAGAGGTAATAGTTTTATCTAGTTATCTTATATGTAGTTAAGGTAATAGCGAAGGTATTATTCTAGGGTATAGTTTATTCATTCCGTTTATCCGTCTATTTACGGGTATACTATAGTTAAGAGTTTATATTTAGAACTAAGCTATTAGGTAAGGCTCTACTAGAATTATAAGGTAAATAGGTAATCTCTATCTAAGATGAGCTTATCTAGTAACCTATAATTGCCAAGGATTATTCTAAGGAAAGTATAGGCTAGATCTTCTATAGTTACTAATTTTAGGTAAGGTAGATAGTATGCGTACTTAGTAAGCCTATTAATAATAACTAGGATCGAGTCGTAGAGCGTGCTAGTTAAGGGCTCTTTAGACTAAGGTAGATCCGTAATAAAGTTAAGTGTAATTAACTACTAGGGTTGTTCCGGGGCTAGTAATAGTTAAAGGAGTCTATAGGGTGCGTGTCTTAAGGCCTTACTTTAAATATAGAGGTTGTACTGCGAGATTACCTATTAGACGGTTCTCCTTAGCCCTAGGAAGAAGTAGTTCCTAGAGAGTCTTTTAATTGTCTTATCTATTCCTTAATAACTATATACTAGTACTTTATAGAGATCTTTAATTAGTTCCTCTTATAGTAGCTTAGAAACATAGACTAATCCTAAAAATAGGATAGTGCCGTCTAGGTCCTTTATTACTTAAGGGTTATTTTTAATCTTACTAAGTTCTTATACTATAGAGTCTTACTTATAGGTGTCTCGGATTTTACGCGTCTAGTCGTTATCGCTGATGCGTATAACTAGCGCGAGTTACCTAACTAGGATAAACTCTTCTTCGGTCGTTTTATTTAGCTATAGTAAAGTAATATGTGCTACTATAAGGGTACCGTCTTCCTCTTATTTAAGTACTACTAGCTGTAAACTAGGTTTTCCTACTATATAATCGGCTCTTCTACTTAGCGCGTCTACGCGAGCGTTTTTAGATCCCTTTCTATAGGTAATCTTTATATTATAGGATACTAATTCCTCCGCCCACCTAACTTATCTTCTAGTTAATTCTTTAGTAGTTATAAAGTACGTAAGGTTCTTATAGTTGTAATAGACTATTACTTAGTATTTAGCTCCTTTAAGGTAATATCTCTATATCTTAAAAGCTATAACTATAGCGAGTAATTTCTTATTATAGATATTATAGTTAAGCTCCGGGGGTGTTATCTTCTGTAAGTAATACGCAATTAGGTGGAGTCGGCCTTGCTTATCTAGTTAGCTAATGTAAGCGCCGATAGCGTAGTTAGAAGCGTTAGTTTCCACCGTAATTAGTAGTTTAGGGTTATAAATACCTAAGATAGGAGCTTTATAGAATATTTACTTTAGAGAGTCGAAGACTATCTACTAGGCTTCTTTCTATTTAAAACTATACTCTTTCTTTATAAGGCGCGTGAGTGGCTTAATTACCTTAGAATATTTCTTAATAAATTTTTGGTAAAAGTTAGTAAATCTAAGAAAGGATTGCACATCTTTTACTATTCTTAGTATTAGCTAATCTCGAATTGCGTCTAGTTTCTTATTATCTATACTAACTTATCCTAGTATAATAATAAACCCTAGAAATTCCGTTTTCTAGGTAATCTATTTACATTTCTTAGGTGCGATTTATAGGTCTTTCCCTCTTAGAGCTTTAAGAACTTTCTTAATATACTCTATATATTCTTTAAGGGTATCTAAGTAGATAATAATATTATCTAGGTAGGCCGTATAAAAGATATCTAAATATAGACGTAGTATCTTGTTTATAAGGCTCTAGAATGTTACTAGGGCGTTAGTAAGCCTAAATAGTATTACCGTATACTTAAAATATCCTAGGCGCGTTTAGAATGCTATTTTCTACTCTTCTCCTTCTTTAATATAAACTAGGTAGTAGCTATCGCGGAGATTAAACTTCGTGAAGTACTTTACAGTTTATAGCTTATTCTATAGTTTATTGATTCTCGGGAGAGGATAACGGTTCTTAACTATAATATTATTTAGCTATTAGTAATTAATATAGAGGCGGAGCTTGCCGTTCTTCTTAGGGATAAATAAGATAGGGTATCCGGCCGGTAATAATAAAGGTTAGATATATCCTCTTTCTAGGTTCTTTTCTAGGTATTCCTATAAAAACTCTAGCTTAGTTTAGGAGAGCGAGTAGATAGGTTTAAACGCGGGTTACGTTCCTAGTACAAGAGGTATTTTATAATCCTAAGGTTAGTATTAAGATAAAGCTCCTTTTTCTTATTCCTTATAGAGGTCCGCGTACTTCTAGAATTGTTTTAGTATAGATTCTATATTTAGTAGCGGGGGTTTCTCCTCTAGGGTGTTAGTAGTAGTAGGTCTTATAATACCGCCGAGTTCCCTATATATTTACTTGCTAGTCGTATCGCCTTTATTAGTCGCTAAGAGATTCCTACTCTTTATACTAACATTCTATATTTAGCGGCCCCGGTCTTAGCCGGGCTGCGTAAGCCGTTCTAGGTTAGCTTTACTGTATCGCCTATAGATCCTCTAGGGGTAGTCTCCTCTAACTAACTTTAGGCTAGTATCCTTATTCTAAGGCCCCTCGTGTTCTATAAAGGCTACGGAATACATAGTAGCTTTTCTATAGTTAGTAAGTATAGGCTTTCCCCTCGTTAGGTAACCTAATTATATATATATAATAATTCTTTATTCCATCTCTTAACTAGGTTTTAGGTAGATAGTATAGACTTACTCTCCTCTATACTTTATACGCTTTATAGCCCCTAGGGAGATTTCTCTAACTTCTACTAGGCTTTCCTAGCTCTAGCTACTCTAGCTCTCTTAGCTCTAGCTCTTTAAGTTCTAGCTTACTAGCTTAGACTTCTCTAGCTCTAGCTCTTAGCTCTAGCTGCTCTTAGTAGGTAACTTAGTTCTCCTAGCTATAGCAAGGTGTCTAATATACTATTTATCTAGGAAGGTAATTTCTTCCGTTCTCTAGTTAATATAGGGTGTATATATTTTTAACTATAGAATGCCTAGGATTATATTATGTCCTAGTATTACTATTAGGTTAAGGCTAATCTTCTCCTTGTGGTTTCCTAGAGATAAGGGGTTAAGTCCTATTTTAATATAGACCTATCCTTTCCTATAGGTTACCGGGGAGCCGTCTACTATACTTAGTAGGTACGGATAATCCTTAGTTTAGTATAATAGTTAGTAGCTTATAATAAATTTAGGGTTAATGAAGTTCCCTTATACGCCGCTATTAATTATTACTACGGCCCGTTTTCTGTAAAAGGTAACGGGTATATATAAGAGTTAGTATAGAGCTAATCTAGTAGGAATTAGTCCGTTTAATATACGTAATACCTAGTTAAGGGACCTGTCTAACAGCCCCTCCTAGGGTCCCTAACTAAGGAGGCTATCTAGTTTTTTAATAGTTAGCGGTTTCTAACCTTGTCCTATAACTATATATTTAGGTCTTTAGGCGAGGTAAGGGCCGTCTTTCCCTAGTACGTCTAGTGTTAGTTCCACTCGTGTCGATAAACGATGTTCCCTTGCTAAACCCGGTATTACTACTAGGTTATATCTAGCTATAAGTTAGGTGTCTAGGTAATATAGGGTTGTCTACTGTATTTACTAAATTAAACTTTCCCGTATACTTTTAGGTACTTAGCGATTTAGCTAAGCTATTTAGAATCCGTATGCTTAGGTTCCTATTTACTATCTTTAGGTTTAGATCCTTCGGGGGTACTCTTATAAAGTTCTCCCGTGTTACTATTTACTAGTTCCGTGTCTAGGGGAAGCACGTTAGCTAGTTCGCTAATTATAGGCGCTGCCCGGGTTCGTTTAATGGCATTAATTCTTTATAACTTCTTAGGATACCACCCTATAGTATCCTTATCGCTCTAGTAGGTAGAGTAGTTGTTATTATAGCATACGGTCCAGCTTATCGCAGCGTAGTTAACTATCTAGGCTATTAAGGCCTCTTAAGGTTCTTCTATCTAAGCTGTAGACGTAGTGCGTTTATTCCTCTTTAACTATTAGGAGTATTAGTGCCTAGGGCCCTATTTATCTCCGCATTAGATATATAGTCCTTTATTAAATTAGGCTCGTTGCTAATCTATCTATTCCTTCCTAGGGGGTTACTTACCCTACTTCCCTTTCTAGTCGTTATTTCTCTAGGTACTATCTAGTTCTATAGCGTCTCCTCCTTTCTAGGTGTAACGTAGCCGCGTAGGTTATAAGGTATTAGAAGAATAGGTTTTCTTATTAAACTATCTTTTATTGCGTCGCTTGTCTATAAGTAGAGCTAGTTAGATTATTCCTATAAGGGTTTTAGGTTCCTTATAGTATATTATAGCTTTCTTAATTTTATCCTTAAGTCCTTAGTAGTAGAACGTCCATAGGGTAATGTTAGAGTGTCCCTTAGCTAGGTAGGCTATATCTTAGAACTTAGTAGTATAGTCTTATATAGACCCCTTCTGTTAGTATGTTATAAGAGTATATATTACTTAATAGGTCTCGTCGACTCTACTAAATACTACCTTAAGGGCCTTAGTAAAGTTACGGTAATCTCTAAAGATCTCGCGGGTTACTATAGACTATTAGAACTTAGGTTTAGATTACTTTTCGCGCTTAAAGGGTTAGAACTATTATTCTACTATTCCTTAGAGGTAAGTGCTGGCGTAGAGTACTTTATTAGCTAGACTAGCAAACTTCCTATAAGAGAAGTAGATGTAATTATCTAGTTAGGATAGGAAGTCTTGCGTCTTCTTGCAATCTCTATAGTATAGGTTAGGTTTAGGAACCTTAACTTTAGTAGCTAGAGGTACTACTAATACTTAACTAAGTTATATCCTAAGGACTACGTTCTCGTTGCGTAGTTCTAGAATTAGCTAGTATAGCTGTTTATTGCTAGGAGGGGTGTAAGGCGGAGGTGCCTACTAAGGCTACTACGGCTCCGCGTCTCCTATACTAACTATTATATTTAGCATAACGAGTGCTGCTTGTTAGTGTTATTTTAGGGTAATACTTCCTAATTAGGGATGCCTTCCTTTTCTTACAAGGACGGTGGTTAAAGTATAATAATAGGCCTCTTCTACTAGGTTTCGGAGTTGCCTAGTAGGTAATTAGGTTAAAGGTTTTACCTTAAGGATAAGAGTAGGGAGGTAATAATTAGAGAAGAAAGTAATTATATATACGCTAGGCGCAATAAGGCTCTATTACTCTAATAGGTAAAGATTGGATTCTTAAGTTAACTATAAAGGTTAAAGTATCTAGCTAAGGAGCGTAATTATATACAAGTAGGAAAGCTATAATAATCTAGTTTATCCCTTAGGATATTAAGGGTTACTAGATTATAAGGGTCAAGGGATTAGGTAAAGGTTTAGATTAGTGCTAAGCCTTTTAATCTATTAAGTAGGTCTTGTAGAGTCTATATAATACGGCACTACCTACTTCCTAGTTTCTAACTTCTACTAGTATAGAACGGTTATAATATCCTCCTTACCTACTACCTACTACCTTTATACCTTATCTCTTTTCTAGACTACGCCTATACCCCTATAGGATTCCTTCCTATAGGCCTTCTAGTTTAGCGAGTTCTTCTTAGTTTCCCGTAACTTTCTTAGTCCTAGCAGGTAGCCTTCCTATATAGGATTTCTAACTATACGGCTCTACTAGCCTTAAAGAATCTTAGCCCCTATAGTGCCTTTTCCCGTGTAGGCTTTCTACCCTTAGGGCTATAAAGCCCTTATTACCTAGGGTTTATAATAGTAGTAGTAGTAGTAGTAGTAGTAGTAGTAGTAGCAGTAAAGGTACGAAGGCGGCTTTAAGTTAGACCTTATATAGTCTACCTGTTAAAGGCGGCTTTAAGTTAGGTCTAATATAGTCCTTCTAGGATACGCTGCCTAGCTAAAGAGTTAAGCTTAAAGATATTATTATTAAGTAAGTGGGGTAGAAGGTTGTAAGGTTATTATTTTATAGGCTCGGGCAATTACTTAGACCCTTACTCGGACCCTTACTTAGACCCCTAGACCTTTCTAGTTACTAGTAGTAGTACTACTATAAATAGTAGGAGCGCTAGTTAAGGAAAATTAGAACAAGTAATCTTATAATTGCCTAGCCTATTTCCTACCTATTCTACTATCTAATACCTATATATTACCTATACGCTTCTTCCCACGAGCTACTAGTATAGGCGCCTTAGCATCTAGCCTATTCTCGCCTTTACTAATATAGGTAAAGCGCTATATATTATCTAGTTTAGCACGACGGCGACTAACCTCCTTATAAATTATATCGCGAGACCTATAGCTAGCAATATCCGGAACTAGACTAAACTCTATATCCGGGCTAAGTAAATAGATAATATTACTATCTTCTATTATATAGAATAAACGTAGTTCTATAATTATCTAAAAGGTCTTAGGTATGTAGGATTAATTATACTTGCTAGTCTAACGTGCTTTACTAAAGTAGCGCTCTATACTAACACTAGTAGGGTTTATAGTAAGGATGTCGTGGGCCATCTAAGCGACACGAGGGAATCTTAGCTCTAATATCGCCTATATAAGTAAGATATTAGACTTAGCTAAGGTAACTAGTAGAGGTTAGCTTAACTATTATATTAACTATTATATAGATTAAAACTTACTAAGGAGCCAATACTCTTCTAACTTATTACTATTATCAATATCTAGCTTATCCTACTCTACCTAAAGCTATATATTAAACTTGTCCCGAAGCTATAAGGCGCTAGTCTATATAATAGTATTATAGTCCTTGTATACTAAGGCCTAGATCTCGCGTAGAGATACCTAGTACTTCTCTTCCTAGTTAGTACCCTTCTAATTATTTAACTAAAAGAAGTTATTCTTTAGGTTTAGTAAGAGGAGGATCGTATAACTATAGAGGTGGCTAACTGGTCCTTCCGTATTCTTATAGTACTTCTTTAGCTTATTATAAGTACTATTAAGTCTAACGCGGAGCTGGGTCTTCTAGTATACCTTCTTTCGAATTAATATAGACTTACTCTTTTTAATATGGGAAAGCAGGCTATTATAGAGCTAATACACCCGTTATAATATTAGGACCCTTGCCCTACTAACTAGCTTTATTATATACGAGAAGGGTTTCGTAAGGTTAATAAGATATTAAATCTACTTCTACTCCTTATTGTTTAATACTAAGTGCGATAAGTCGTTTGCCTTAAGGTATCGGTTAACAAAGGGGCGGACGCGGACAATCCTACTAAAGTTAGTATAGGCTAGTAGTATAGCGTGTATACTATTACCTAATAAGTATAAAGACTATAGAGTCCTACTAAGTCTTAATATCCTAAACAAGCTTAAGGATAGTATTGTGCGAATTTTAGCCCTTTTTAAAAGCACCAGCCTTACGCTATTTACTAGTACCCTAAAGTAGGTTAGGCATATTCTTTTTAATTAACTCTCGGGCTACTCTTTTATTATACTAGATTTACTCCTCCTTCCACGCATCCTATCGCGCGCTACTAGCGTTAGTAGTAATAGTAATAAGGCGAACCTACTATATATTAGTATTACCATCAGACTATTATATAGACTATTACACGTACCTTTCCTAGTATATATAGGATCTAAGCTATATTATTTCTATTAATTAAGTCGCTCGGGCGTATCTATTATAGTACCTTAAAGTCTAAAGGGTAGATGTTTGTCTTTAATTTATTGTTAGTAGGGCGCAAGTAAATGGCACTAATAAGATCGCCGGACGAAAGTTAGAGTATATGCGCTAGGCAAGGGATAAGGATTAGTAGTTAGTAAAAATCGTCAATATCTGCCTATTTAGCTAATTTACTTAAGCCTTAACTCTTAATAATCCTAAGAATATTATTAGCTAGATACTGGTTATTGCTAGTATTATCGACAGTAATTACCTAGATGCGAGTTATAATCTTAAAGAAATAAAGTATCTATAGGAGGACTTTAAATATCTAATTACTAGTATAGTAACTAGCTAGGGGCGTAAATGCTAGTATTATTTCTTGTATTCTCTACTGCGGCTAGCTATATTTAATCTAGTTTGCTTTAATAGCTAGGAAGGACTAGCGGTAGTGGTTAGACCACCTATCTAAGATAATAGATATCTAGGTTAGTACTAGTAGAAGGAGCTTCTTAATTTACTCTTATACATGGTTCTAATAGTCCTTAATCTAATGTTTAACCGTACTAGCAGGCAGAAATTGCAACTGCTTATTCTATAAGGCGTAAATATATAACCGTCTAATATATAGGTCCTTAAAATACTTTAGTAGGAGGCCTTGCGTTACAATAACGCGTACCTAGTACTCTTCCCATATATTTAAGCTAAGGTTAATATTACTATTACTAAGGATATACCAGAGGTTATTCGCTCGAAGCTAGGATATTAGAAATTAGTATATAATAGTTAATATAATAGTCTACTAACTTACTAATTCGCGCTATAGGGTGAGTGATAGCTATATTATATTTCTACAAGTAGCAGCGGCCTTTATATAATTCTAGGATTAAAGATGCGTCCCTATCCCTAAATTACTAGGACCTACTATATTCCTACCCCTAGATAGATATTAAATAACTACATCGCATCGGCGGTAAACTAGCTTTAGTTTACCTAAAGACTATACTACGCCCTCCTAAAAGTCCTGCTAAGGACCAGCTCGTTTAGTAGACCCCTACCTAATAGTCTTTAGTTTAGACCGTAGCCTATTCTCGTTCTACTATAGCGTATTGCTCTACTAAGCTATAAAGGCCTCGCTTATAGCCTTAGTAAACTTATAGCACCTTAGTGCCCTACCTATCTTATTAAAACTAGGGTTTTTAGTCTAGGCCGAGGTAGGTGTTAGTATCTTATTATTAGTAACCGTATCCTATAAGTTAGATAGAGGCAGTAGGGTATTTAATATAGTAGACGTAAATAAAGTATTCTAGCTTGCTAAAGACGGAGGTAGTAATTAGCGTATAAATATACTAGTTAAGGGGCGAGGCTGCTAAGGCGAATTAAATAATAACTAAGATAGCCCTACGATTGCTTTCCGTAATAGCCTACTAAGGGATAATTATAGAGGCATTATAAAGAGAGGATAAAGAATAGTATAATTAGAAAAGGATATATTATATACCTTTAGTATTTTATAGGCATTAAGAGCTACTAAGAGTCTAGCCGATAACTTACTATAGTAAGTCTTCTTTAAACGTTAGGTCCGACTAGTACATCGACTATTACGTGTTCAGTAAAGAAAATTACTTAACTAATAATATTTAGCTAATAACATCCTTTATAGTATAGGGCAGCATTCTCGGGCAAATAGTCCTAGCTATAACTAGTATACTAACTATTACGCGGTTTATAGGAAAGATAGTTTAACCGATTAAGGCCCTATATAACGCCAACGCTTACCCTATAAGGCGTCCTACTAAAGGCTAACACCTAGTATTTCCTTTAAGCGCTTAATAAGGTCTATATCCTTCTACTAGAGAGTAACTTGCTTTATATAGATCGCGTACAAGTTTACCACTACGTAGTATTAGCTATACCACCTTAGATTATAAGATAATAAACTAGTAGTAATTCTTACTCTTAAAGTTACTAATAATATAGGCCTCTACAGCCTCCTACAGCGCCTCTAGCGCCCTACTCTAGATATAGAGGTTGCTATTACCTAGATCTTCCCCGGCGCTAGCTAGAATCTCGCATATAACCCGGGTAAAGAGGGTCTTAGGGATAAGTAGCGCAGTTATTTTTTACAGCTGTCGAATATCGCGAAGTATAGCAGCTAATATTATTAGTATTAAATATTAAAAAATAAGTATAAATATACTTCCTAGCCGATAGCAATAGGGTTGCTTTATAGTAGTCCCTGCTAATACTTTACGGCGGGGTAGTATTTTTAGTTTATTATTAATCTTAATAATAAGTAGATAATAGAAGGGGGAAAATAGTGTTAGAGCTTTTATAATATAGGTATATAGCGTACGCTAGGCGATTAGTAGTAAATATAAAGAAACACGTGGAATATAAGGTAGATAAAGAATTATTAATTTACCTAATTACTTATACCTACTACTAGAGAATTCCCTCCTATCTACTTAATACTAAGAGTATTAAAGCCCTCTATAAACTTATTAGTATATTTAGGCTTATAGGAGCTCTTATTAAAGACAAGAGAGATTGCGCGGGCGGCCTTACTAGTATCTACACTATCTAGCCACTACTTAATATTAAAGTCTGTTGCCTATAGCTTAGTAGGACCTAGTAGGATAATATTATCCTTATTATTAGCGTCGGTGCTAGCGCTAATTACGCCGAGGCTAATAAGGCCTAGAAGCTTAAAGCTATAGAGATATATAGTAATAAGGGAGCGGGTAGCCGTAATCTTAACGCGGCTAAAAATAAGACGGGTGTTACGAACCTAAGGGGATAAGGGCTTTATAACCCTAAGGGTAGAAAACCCGCACGGGAAAAAGTACCCTAAGGACCAAGGGTCCGCGCGGGAAACTAAGCTGCAAGGGAAATCCAGTTAGGATGCGCGTAAGCTATAGCATAACGCGCTATAGGCAGATTCCCGTATAGAAAAGTAGCCCTTAAGGAATAATAGTTACTACTAGAAACTATAGGTAGGATTCCCGCAGGGAAAGAAGGTCTATAAGGGTAAGAGGGTGGAATAGGTAGAAGGGATGTTAGGAAGGTTAGAGTAAGTTAAATATTATAACTATTCCGCACCAATAAAAGCCGGAAACTAGAAAGGTGGTTAGGCGCTAATATTACATGCACCCTACTAAGAGGACCTACTTTAGATTATACTCGATCTAAACCTCTAATCCATCCCCTTAATCTAAATAGTATATCTATATACTTAATCTAGATTGTATAGCTTTCCTAGTAGTATATAGTGTACACTCGTTAGCTAGATATTTAACCCTTTATAGTTAACTTAAGAATCTAATCTTTACCTATTAGAGTAATAGAGCCTTATTACGCCCGGCGCACACGTAACTACTTCCTTATCTAATTATTGCCTTCCTGCTCTTATCCTTAAGGTAAAACCTTCAACTAAATTACCTGCTAGGCGACTCCGAAACCTAGTAGAAGAGGCCTATTATTATACTTTAACTACTATCCTTGTAAGAAAAGGAAGGCATCCCTAATTAGGAAGTATCACCCTAAAATAATACTAACAAGTAGTACTTGTTATACTAAATATAATAGTTAGTATAGGAGACGCAGAGCCGTAGTAGCCTTAGTAGGCACCTCCGCCTTACACCCCTCCTAGCAACAAACAGCTATACTAACTAATCCTAGAACTACGCAATAAGAATATAGTCCTTAGGATATAACTTAGTTAAGTATTAGCGGCACCTCTAGCTACTAAAGTTAAAGTTTCTAAACCTAACCTATACTACGGAGATTGTAAGAAAATATAAGACTTCCTATCCTAACTAGATAACTACATCTACTTCTCTTATAGGAAATTCGCTAGTCTAGCTAATAAAGTACTCTACGCTAGCACTTACCTATAAGAAATAGTAGAGTAATAGTTCCGACCTTTTAAACGCGAAAAATAATCTAAGCCTAAATTCTAATAGTCTATAGTAACCCGCGAAATCTTTAGAGACTACCGCAACTTTACTAAGGCCCTTAAGGCAGCATTTAGTAGAGTTAATAAGACACGTTAAGTAATGTATACCCTCATAACCTACTAACAGAAGGGGTTAGTATAAGACTATACTACTAAGTTCTAAGATATAGCCTACCTAGCTAAGGGACACTCCAATATTACTTTATAAACGTTCTACTACTAAGGACTTAAGGATAAAATTAAGGAAGTAATAACCTACTACAAGGAACCTAAAAACCTTATAGGAATAATCTAACTAGCTTTACTTATAGATAAGCGACGTAACGAAAGATAGTTTAAGAAGAAAACCTACTCTTCTAATACCTTATAACCTATACAGCTATATTATACCTAGAAAGGAGGAGATACTATAGAACTAGATAGTACCTAGAGAAGTAATAATAAAAAAGGGAAGTAAGGTAAGTAACCTCCTAGGAAGGAATAGACAGATTAGTAATATACCTAATTTAACAAAGGACTATACGTCTAATATAGAGATAAATAGGGCCCTAGGCACTAATACTCCTAATAGTTAAAGAAGAACGAGCGCACCACGTCTATAGCTTAGATAGAAGAACCTTAAGAGGCCTTAATAGCCTAGACGGTTAACTACGCCGCGATAAGCTAGACCGCATGCTATAACGACGACTACTCTACTTACTAGAGCGATAAAGATACTATAGGATAGTATCCTAAGAAGTTATAAAGAGTTAATACTATTAAACGAATCTAAGCAGCGCCTATAATTAGTAAACTAGCTAACGCGTTTCCCCTAGACACGGAACTAGTAAATAGCGATACGGGAGAACTTTATAAGAGCACGCCCGAACCTAAGGCGGAATCCAAAGATAGTAAATAAGAGCCTAAGAATGCGGATTCTAAATAGCTCGGCTAAATTACTAAGTGCCTAAAAGTACACGGGAAAATCTAATTCGGCAAGCACGGTAGACAACCCTATATTACCTAGACACCGGACTTATAGCTAGATATAACCTAGTAACAATACCAGGTTTAGCAAGGGAACATCATTTATTAATATAAGTAGAACCAATACTAGATACACTAGGAAAAGACAGCCCTTACCTTACTTAAAGACCTAAATATATAGTTATAAGACGAGGTTAGGAACTAATAACTATTAAAAAACTAGACGGCCTCCCTAGTTAGGGACCCTAGGAGGGGCCGTTAGACAGGTCCCTTAACTAGATATTACGTATATTAAATAGACTAATTCCTACCGGATTAGCTCTATACCGACTCTTACATATACCCGTCACTTTTTATAGAAAACAGGCCGTAGTAATAATTAATAGTGGCGCTTAAGGGAACTTTATTAACCCTAAATTTATTATAAGCCACCAACTATTATACTAAACTAAAGATCGTCTATATCTACTTAGTATAGTAGACGGCTCCCCAGCTACCTATAGGAAAGGATAGGTCCGTATTAAAATAGGACTTAACCCCTTATCTCTAGGAAACTACAAGGAGAAGATTAGCCTTAACTTAATAGTAATACTAGGATATAATATAATCCTAGGCATCCTATAGTTAAAAATATATACACCCTACATTAACTAGAGAATGGAAGAAATTACCTTCCCAGATAAATAATATATTAGATACCTCGCTATAGCTAGGAGAACTAAGTTACCTACTAAGAGTAGCTAGAGCTAAGAGCTAGAGCTAGAGAAGTCCGAGCTAGTAAGCTAGAACTTAAAGAGCTAGAGCTAGGAGAGCTAGAGTAGCTAGGGCTAGGAGAGCCTAGTAGAAGTTAGAGAGATCTCCCTAAGGGCTATAAAGCGTATAAAGCGTAGAGGAGAATAAGTCTATACTATCTACCTAAAACCCAGTTAAGAGATAGAATAAAGGATTATTATATATATATAATTAGGTTACCTAACAAGGGGAAAGCCTATACTCGCTAACTATAGGAAAGCTGCCGCGTATTTAGTAGCCTCTATAGAATACAAGGGGCCTTAAGATAAGAATACTAGCCCGAAGTTAGTTAGAGGAGACTACCCCTAGAGGATCTATAGGCGATATAGTAAAGCTAACCTAGAACAGCTTACGCAGCCTAGCTAAGACCGGGGCCGCCTAATATAGAACGTTAGTATAAAGAATAGGAATCTCTTGGCAATTAATAAAGGCGATACGACCAGCGAGTAAATATATAGGAAACTCGGCGGTATTATAAGACCTACTACTACTAACACCCTAGAGGAGAAACTACCGCTACTAAATATAGAATCTATGCTAAAATAATTCTAGAAGTACGCGGACCTCTATAAGGAACAAGAAAAAGGAGCTTTACCTTAATACTAATCTTAGGATTATAAAATACCTCTCGTACTAAGAGTGCAACCCGTATTTAAACCTATCTACTTACTCTCTTAAACTAAGCTGGAGTTTTTATAGGAATACCTAGAAAAGAACTTAGAAAGAGGATACATCTAACCTTTATTATTACCGGCCGGATACCCTATCTTATTTATTCCTAAGAAGAACGGCAAGCTTTACCTCTACGTCGATTACTAATAGCTAAATAATATTATAGTTAAGAACTATTACCCTCTCCTAAGAATTAATAAACTATAGGATAAGCTATAAACCGCGAAGTACTTTATAAAGTTTAATCTCTGTAACGGCTATTACCTAGTTTATATTAAAGAAGGGGAAGAGTGGAAAATAGCATTCTAAACGCGCCTAGGATATTTTAAGTATACGGTAATACCGTTTAGGCTTACTAATACCCTGGTAATATTCTAAAGCCTTATAAATAAGATACTATATCCGTATTTAGACATCTTTTACACGGCCTACCTAGACGATATTATTATCTACTCGGATACCCTTAAAGAATATATAGAGTATATTAAGAAAGTTCTTAAAGCTCTAAGAGGAAAAGACCTATAGATCGCACCTAAGAAATATAAATAGATTACCTAGAAAACGGAATTTCTAGGGTTTATTATTACACTAGAATAAGTTAGTATAGACGATAAGAAACTAGACGCGATTTAAGATTAGCTAATACTAAGGACGGTAAAAGATGTGCAATCCTTTCTTAGATTTGCTAACTTTTACTAAAAATTTATTAAGAAATACTCTAAGGTAATTAAGCTACTTACGCGCCTTATAAAGAAAGAGTATAGTTTTAAATAGAAAGAAGCCTAGTAGATAGCCTTTAACTCTCTAAAGCGAATGTTCTGTAAAGCCCCTATCTTAGGTATTTATAACCCTAAACTACTAATTATAGTAGAAACTAACGCTTCTAACTACGCTATCGGCGCTTATATTAGCTAACTAGATAAGTAAGGCTAACTCTACCTAATTACGTATTACTTACGGAAGATAACACCCCCGGAGCTTAACTACAATATCTATAATAAGGAATTACTTACTATAGTTATAGCTTTTAAGATATAGAGATATTACCTTAAAGGAGCTAAATACTAAGTAATAGTCTATTACAACTACAAGAACCTTACGCACTTTATAACTACTAAAGAATTAACTAGAAGACAAGTTAGGTAGGTAGAGGAATTAGCATCCTATAATATAAAGATTACCTATAGAAAGGGATCCGAAAACGCTCGCGCAGACGCGCTAAGTAGAAGAGCCAACTATATAGTAGGAAAACCTAGTTTATAGCTAGCGGTGCTTAAATAAGAGGAAGACGGTACCCTTATAGTAGTATATATCGCTTTACTATAGCTAAGTAAAATAACTAAAGAAGAGTTTATCCCGGTCAGGTAACTCGCGCCAGTTATACGCATCGGCGATAACGACTAGACGCGTAAAATCCAAGATACCTATAAGCAAGACTCTATAGTATAAGAACTCAGCGAGATTAAAAATAACCCTTAAGTAATAAAGGACCTAGACGGTACTATCCTATTTTTAGGATTAGTCTATATTCCTAAAACACTATAAGAGGAACTAATTAAAGATCTCTATAAAGTACTAGTATATAGTTATTAAGGAATAGATAAGACGATTAAAAGACTCTCTAGGAATTACTACTTCCTAGGGCTAAGAAGAACCGTTTAGCGGGTAATCTTATAGTACAACCTCTATATTTAAAGTAAGGCCTCGAGACACGCACCCTATAGACTCCTTTAACTATTACTAGCCCCGGAACGACCCTAGCAGTTAATTACACTTAACTTTATTACAGATCTACTACAGTTAAAAGAGCCCTTAACTAGCACGCTCTACGACTTAATCCTAGTTATCGTTAATAGGCTTACTAAGTACGTATACTACCTACCTTACTTAAAAATAGTAACTGCGGAAGACCTAGCCTACACCTTCCTTAGAATAATCCTTAGTAACTATAGATTACTAGATAAGCTTGTTTTAGATAGAGATCGCCTATTTACCTCGCGATTCTAGTAGAGCCTTATCTAACAGCTTAGTTCTAAGTATAAACTTTCTACTACGGTATACCTATAAACAGACAGACAAATAGAACGAATAAACTAGACCCTAGAACAATACCTTCGCTGTTACCTTAACTACGCACAAGACAACTAGGTAAAACTATTACCTCTTACCTAGTTCGCCTATAATAGTTTAAAGGCCTTAGCTATATAAGAGTTACTATTCTACGCTAACTACGGGTATAAACCCACAGCTTACAGAGAACTAATACTAAGCGAATCCCTTACCTAGAAAGGAATCCTCTAATCTAACTAGCTAAAAGCACTTTATAAATAGCTTAGCCTTAATATAGAGTACAATAGATTTCTTATATCCCGCTACTATAATAGACGGCACTAGGAGGCACTAAAGCTTAAAAGGGGGGATAAGGTCTACCTCCTTAGAAAGAATATTAAGACTAGGCGTCTAAATAATAAACTAGATTTTAAGAAAATTGGTCTATTTAAAATTAAAGAAAAACTTAGGAAAGTTAATTACTGTCTCAAGCTACTAAGCAATATAAAGATAGTACCCGTTTTTCACGTAGTACTGCTAGAACTAGCACCTAAAAACGCCACGCCAATTAAATAAATAGAAGAAATAGTACTAGAAAATCTAGACGCTAATAAAAATACAGACTAGGTAGTAGAAAAGATACTTAATAGCGGCTATATTAACAGTTAATTTAGATACCTCCTACAATAGAAAGGAGACTAGGACTATACCTAGGAACTACTAGGAAACTATAATAGCTATAGAGACCTTATTAATAACTTCTATTACTAAAACCTAGATTAACCTAAACTAAAAGCTCCTTAAATATAAAGGACCTAAAATCGCACTTAGGTATTAGAGATAGCCGAGCTAAGTTAATAAGCTTAGACGTCTTAAGAGGCGTAGTAGTAGAACTAGCCCTAGGAGAACTAACAGACTAGTTAGGACCTATAGCGGCGCTATTAGCTAAGAACTTACTATATAGGCGCTTTATTAATTGTCCAGGCGCAGCCCCTTTAGGGTTAGAAGGACCCCTACTAAGGCCCTTAGACTCGAGTCTCTTAATCTCCTTAAGGTCCTCTACTATCTTAGCCTTCTTAGAAATTATTAGGCTACTATATTTCTTTAATAACTCCCGCTGCTTGCGTACCCGCTAAAGACAACTTATATTCTTTTATAGCAAGTTAAGGACCATCTACTCCTCTACCTTAGCTTTATCTAAGGTACTCTTTAGATAGGAAACTAGAATAACTATTAGTAAAAACTCTAGAAGAAACCCGACTAAGGATGAATAATTAGAATTCTTAAGACTACTCCTATTATAAGAGGATAAACCACGCTAGGTACACTCGCTATAGCAATAGAAACCTATAATATCTATCTAATATACTACCTTAGGAGCCCCTTCCTTCCGTTTCGCGTTTACTAACAAACACGCACTATAAGGGATAGGTATTATCTTACTAAAGATATTAATCTTTTCTATAAGAGACTTACGCTTAGTTAACTAATTATTACGCTTGCGCTTATTAGAAGATATATTAAGAAAACTTATAGAAGAGGGAAATAAAGGAATAGCTAAACACTAGATATAGTCCAGCAGGGGAATCTTCGGGACGAAGATCCTTAAGGTAGGGGGTAGTATTACAAACCTAAGGGGATAAGGGCTTTATAACCCTAAGGGTAGAAAACCCGCACGGGAAAAAGTACCCTAAGGACTAAGAGTCCGCGCGGGAAACTAAGCCGTAAGGGAAATCTAGTTAGGATACGCGCAAGCTACAGCACGACGCGCTATAGGTAGATTCCCGCACGGGAAAGCAGCCCTTAAGGAATAATAGTTACCGCTAGAAACTATAGGCAGGATTCCTGTAGGGAAAGAAGGTCTATAAGGGTAAGAGGGTGGAACAGGTAGAAGGGATATTAGGAAGGTTAGAGTAAGTTAAATATTATAACTATTCCGTACTAATAAAAGCCGGAAACTAGAAAGGTGGTTAGGTACTAATATTACGTGCACCCCACTAAGAGGACCTACTTTAGATTATACTTAATCTAAACCTCTAATCCATCCCCTTAATCTAAATAGTATATCTATATACTTAATCTAGATTGTATAGCTTTCCTAGTAGTATATAGTATATACTTGTTAGCTAGATATTTAACCCTTCGTGGTTAACTTAAGAATCTAATCTTCACCTATTAGAGTAATAGAGCCTTATTACGCCCGGCGTATACGTGACTACTTCCTTATCTAATTATTACCTCCCTACTCTTATTCTTAAGGTAAAACCTTTAACTAAATTACTTACTAGGCGACTCCAAAACCTAGTAGAAGAGGCCTATTATTATAACGGGTAGATAGTAGTAGGACGCGTATTCCCTAAGGTTTCTTAACCTTAAGAAGATTAGTCTTAACCTACTTAAGGGTTAATTTCTCGCTGCGCGTATAGCTATATCGCTTAGCGAAGGTAGTAACGTAGATCTAAAGTATATAAGTAAACGGGGCAGACTATTATATTAACTATTATACTTACGCGGGTGGACTTATCTTCTAGTATAGTAAGTATAATAGCCTAAAGACGAATAGGCGAGATAAAATAGCCTAGTATAAGCCTACTAATACTAACTATACTTGCGAATAACGCGTATACAAATACCTAGGTATCTTTAAGTATAGTCTAGTTAGGTAAGCTAGAAAGTACAACGCAGAAGCCCTAGAAACATATAAGTATACTAACTATTATATTAACTATTATACTTACCTAGAACTCCTGGCTAGAGAGCATCTTAATAATATTATAGTCTTTAATAGAGGCGAGTTTCTTTATCTTCTATAGTGACTTTACTAGGTATATACACTAGAAGTATTAAATAGCGCGCTACTTGGTGTACTTAAGGTAGTCTTTTAGTACCTTAGTATTTTCAGCTAACTACTACTATATATCGTTATTACTAGCCTTAGGGACTACCTAGCCATTAGCGCGGTTATTATAACTAGTATAGCGGTTAATCTTATTATCTGAGTGTTACAAACCCTAGGTAACAAGGGCTTTATAACCCTAAGGGTAGAAAGCCCGTATAGGAAGAGGCACTGTAAGGGCTAAGATCCCTTAAGGCTAGTAGAGCCGTATAGTTAGAAATCCCGTACGGGAAGACCGCCTACTAAGACTAAGGAAGTTATAGAAAACTAAGGAGGACTCGCTAAACTAGAAGGCCTATAGGGGAAGGAATCCTGTAGGGGTATAGGTATAGTCTAGGAAAGAGACAAGGTACGAAGGTAGTAGGTAGTAGGTAAGAAGGATATTATAACCCTTCCGCACTAGTAGAAGTTAGAAACTAGAAAGCAGGTAGCACTATATTACGTGGACTCTACAAGACCCACTTAATAGATTAAAAGGCTTGGCACTAATCTAAACCTTTACCTAATCCCTTAACCCTTATAATCTAGTAACCCTTAATATCCTAAGGGATAAACTAGATTATTATAGCTTTCCTACCTATATATAATTACGCTCCTTAGCTAGATACTTTAACCTTTATAGTTAACTTAAGAATCTAATCTTTACCTATTAGAGTAATAGAGCCTTATTACGCCTAGCGTATACGTAATTACTTCCTTCTCTAATTATTACCTCCCTACTCTTATCCTTAAGGTAAAACCTTTAACCTAATTACCTGCTAGGCGACTCTAAAACCTAGTAGAAGAGGCCTATTATTATACTTTAACTACCGTCCTTGCAAGAAAAGGAAGGCATCCCTAATTAGAAAGTATTACCCTAAAATAACACTAATAAGTAGCACTTATTATACTAAATATAATAGTTAGTATAGGAGACGCGGAGCCGCAGCAGCCTTAGTAGGTACCTCCGCCTTACACCCCTCCCAGCAATAAATAGCTATACTAGCTAATCCTAGAACTGCGCAACGAGAACGCAGTCCTTAGGACACAACTTAGTTAAGTATTAGCGGCACCTCTAGCCACTAAAGTTAAGGTTCCTAAACTTAACCTATACCACGGAGATTGCAAGAAGACGCAAGACTTCCTATCTTAACTAGACGATTATATCCACTTCTCTTATAGGAAGTTCGCCAGCCTAGCTAATAAAGTACTCTACGCTAGTACTTACCTCTAAGGAATAGTAGAGTAATAGTTCCGACCCTTTAAGCGCGAAAAGCAATCTAAACCCGAGTTCTAATAGTCTATAGCAACCTGCGAGATCTTTAGAGATTACCGCAACTTTACTAAGGTACTTAAGGTAGTATTTAGTAGAGTTAACGAGACCCGTTAAGCAACGTACACTCTTATAATATACCGATAGAAGGGGTCTATATAAGACTATACTACTAAGTTCTAAGATATAGCCTACCTAGCCGAGGGACACTCTAATATTACCCTGCGGACGTTCTACTACTAAGGACTTAAGGATAAAATTAAGGAAGCTATAATATACTATAAGGAACCTAAAACCCTTATAGGAATAATCTAACTAGCTCTACTTATAGACAAGCGACGTAACGAAAGATAGTTTAATAAGAAAACCTATTCTTCTAATACCTTATAACCTACACGGCTATATTACACCTAGGAAGGAGGAGACGCTATAGAACTAGATAGTACCTAGAGAAACAATAACTAGAAAGAGAAGTAGGGCAAGCGACCTCCTAGGAAGGAGTAGATAGATTAGTAACGAGCCCGATTTAATAAAGGACTGTGCGTCTAATGCGGAGATAAATAGGGCCCTAGGTACTAATACTCCTATTAATTAAAGAAGAACGAGTGTACTACGTCTACGGCTTAAATGGAAGAATCCTAAGAGGCCTTAATAGCCTAGACAGTTAACCACGCCGCGATAAGCTAGACCGTATACTACAATAACAACTACTCTACCTACTAGAGCGACAAGGATGCTACAGGGTGGTATCCTAAGAAGTTATAAAGAGTTAATACTATTAAACGAACCCGGGCAGCGCCTATAATTAGTAAACTGGCTAACGCGCTTCCCCTAGACACGGAACTAGTAAATAGTAATACGGGAGAACTTTATAAGAGTACGCCTGAACCTAAGGCTGAATCTAAAGACAGCGAATAAGAGCCTAAGTAGGCGGATTCTAAATAGCTCAGCTAAATTGCTAAGTGCCTAAAAGTACACGGGAAAATCTAATTTAGTAAACACGGTAGACAACCCTATATTACCTAGACACTAGACTTATAGCTGGATATAACCTAGTAGCACTACCGGGTTTAGCAAGGGAACATTATTTATCAACACAAGTAGAATTAATACTAGATATACTAGAGAAAAACAGCCCTTACCTCGCCTAAAGACCTAAATATATAGTTACAAGACGAGGTTAGGAACCGCTAACTATTAAAAAACTAGACGGCCTCCCTAGTTAGGGACCCTAGGAGGGGCTGTTAGACAGGTCCCTTAACTAGGTATTACGTATATTAAATAGACTAATTCCTACTAGATTAGCTCTATACCAACTCTTACACGTACCCGTTACCTTTTATAGAAAACGGGCTATAGCAATAATTAATAGTAGCGTATAAGAGAACTTTATTAACCCTAAATTTATTATAAGCCACTAACTGTTATACTAAACTAAAGATTATCCATACCTACTTAGTATAGTAGACGGCTCTCTAGCAACCTATAGGAAAGGATAGGTCCGTATTAAAATAGGACTTAACCCCTTATCTCTAGGAAACTACAAGGAGAAGATTAGTCTCGACCTAATAGTAATACTAGGATATAATATAATCCTAGGCATCCTATAGTTAAAAATATATGTACCCTACATTAACTAGAGAATAGAAGAAATTACCTTCCCGGATAAATAATATATTAGATACCTCGCTATAGCTAGGAGAACTAAGTTACCTACTAAAAGTAGCTAGAGCTAAGAGCTAGAGCTAGAGAAGTCCGAGCTAGTAAGCTAGAACTTAAAGAGCTAGAGCTAGGAGAGCTAGAGTAGCTAGAGCTAGGAGAGCCTAGTAGAAGTTAAAGAGATCTCTCTAGGGGCTATAAAGCGCATAAAGCGTAAAGGAGAATAAGTCTATACTATCTACCTAAAACCTAGTTAAGAGATAGAATAAAGGATTATTATATATATATAATTAGGTTACCTAATAAGGGGAAAGCCTATACTCGCCAACTATAGGAAAGCTGCCGCGTATTCCGCAGCCTCTATAGAATATTATTACGAACCTAAGGAGATAAGGGCTTTATAACCCTAAGGGCAGAAAGCCTGCACGGGAAAAAGCACCCTAAGGACTAAGGGTCCGCGCGGGAAACTAAGCCGCAAGGGAAATCTAGTTAGGATGTGCGCCAGCTATAGCATAACGCGCTATAAGTAGATTCCCGCACGGGAAAGCAGCCCTTAAGGAATACGGTTACTACCGGAAACTACAGGCAGGATTCCCGTAGGGGAAGAAGGTCTATAAGGGTAAGAGGGTAGAATAGGCAGAAGGGATATTAGGAAGGTTAGAGTAAGTTAAATATTATAACTATTCCGCACCGATAAAAGCCGGAAACTAGAAAGGTAGTTAGGCGCTAACATTACGTGCACCCTACCAGGAGGACCCACTTTAGATCATACTCGATCTAAACCTCTAATCTATCCCCTCAATCTAAGTAGCATATCTATATACTTAATCTAGATTATATAGCTTTCCTAGTAGTATATAGTGCACACTCGTTAGCTAGACATTTAACCCTTTATAGTTAACTCAAGAATCTAATCTTCACCCATTAGAGTAATAGAGCCTTATTACGCCCGGCGCACACGTAATTACTTCCTTCTCTAATTATTGCCTCCCCGCTCTTATTCTTAAGGTAAAACCTTCAACCTAATTACCTGCTAGGCGACTCCGAAACCTAGCAGAAGAGGCCTGTTATTATACTTTAACTACTATCCTTGTAAGAAAAGGAAGGCATCCCTAATTAGGAAGTATCACCCTAAAAACAACACTAACAAGCAGTACTCGTCATGCTAAATACAATAGTTAGCATAGGAGACGCGGAGCCTTAGCAGCCTTAGCAGGCACCTCCGCCTCACACCCCTCCCAGTAATAAATAGCTGTACTAGCTAATCCTGGAACTGCGCAACGAGAACGCAGTCCTTAGAATATAACTCAGTTAAGTATTAGCGGCACCTCCAGCCACTAAAGTTAAGGTTCCTAAACCCGACCTATACTACGGAGATTATAAGAAGACGCAAGACTTCCTATCCTAACTAGACAATTACATCCACTTCTCTTATAGGAAGTTCGCTAGTCCAGCTAATAAAGTACTCTACACCAGCACTTACCTCCGAGGAACGGTAGAATAATAGTTCCAACCTTTTAAGCGCGAAAAGCAATCTAAACCCAAGTTCTAATAGTCTATAGCAACCCGCGAGATCTTTAGAGATTACCGCAACTTTACTAAGGCCCTCAAGGCAGTATTCAGTAGAGTTAACAAGATACGTTAAGTAATATATACCCTCATAACATACCGACAGAAGGGATCTATATAAGACTATACTACTAAGTTCTAAGATATAGCCTACCTAGCCGAGGGACACTCCAATATCACCTTGCGAACGTTCTACTACCAAGGACTTAAGGACAAAATTAAGGAAGCTATAATATACCACGAGGAACCTGAAACCCTTATAGGAATAATCTAACTGGCTTTACTTATAGACAAGCGACGCAACAAAAGATAGTTTAATAAGAAAACCTATTCTTCCAACACCTTATAACCTACGTAGCTACGTTATACTTAGGAAGGAGGAGACGCTATAGAACTAGATAGTACCTAGAGAAATAACAACCGGAAAGGGAAGTAGGGCAAGCGACCTCCTAGGAAGGAATAGACAGATTAGCAACAAGCCTAATTTAATAAAGGACTGTGCGTCTAATGCGGAGATAAATAGGGCCCTAGGTACCAATACTCCTAATAGTTAAAGAGGAACGAGCGCACTACGTCTACGGCTTAAATAGAAGAACTCTAAGAGGCCTCGATAGCCCAGACGGTTAACCACGCCGCGATAAGCTAGACTATATACTGTAACGACGACTGCTCTACCTACTAGAGCGATAAGGATACTATAGGGTAGTATCCTAAGAAGTTATAAAGAGTTAATACTATTAAACGAACCCGGGCAGCGCCTATAATCAGCGAACTAACTAACGCGCTTCCCCTAGACACGGAACTAGTAAATAGTAATACAGGAGAACTTTACGAGAGCACGCCTAAACCTAAGGCTAAATCCGAAGACAGTAAATAAGAGCCTGAGTAGGCGGACTCTAAATAGCTCAGCTAAATCGCTAAGTGCCTAAGAGTACACGGAAAAATCCAATTCAGTAAACACGGTAGACAACCCTACATTACCTAGACACCGGACTTATAGCTAGACATAACCTAGCAGCAATACTAGGTTTAGTAAGGGAACATCATTTGTCGACACAAGCGGAATCAATACTGGATACACTAGGGAAAGACGGCCCTTACCTCGCCTAAAGACCTAAATATATAGTTATAGGACGAGGTTAGGAACCGCTAACTATTAAAAAACTAGACGGCCTCCCTAGTTAGGGACCCTAGGAGGGGCCGTTAGACAGGTCCCTTAACCAGGTATCACGCATATTAAACGGACTAATTCCTACTAGATTAGCTCTACACCAACTCTTATACGTACCCGTTACCTTTTACGGAAAACGGGCCGTAGCAATAATTAATAGTAGCGTACAAGGGAACTTTATTAATCCTAAATTCGTTATAAGCCACTAACTATTATACTAAACCAAAGATCATCCGTACCTACTAAGCATAGTGGACAGCTCCCCGGTAACCTATAGGAAAGGATAGGTCTATATTAAAATAGGACTTAACCCCTTGTCTCTAGGAAACCACAAGGAGAAGATTAGTCTCGACCTAATAGTAATACTAGGACACGACATAATCCTAGGCATCCTATAGTTAAAAATATATACACCCTACATCAACTAGAGAACGGAAGAAATTACCTTCCCGGATAAATAATATGCTAGACACCTCGCTACAGCCAGGAGAACTAAGTTACCTACTAAGAGTAGCTAGAGCCAAGAGCCAGAGCTAGAGAAGTCTAAGCTAGTAAGCTAGAACTTAAAGAGCTAGAGTAGCTAGAGCTAGGAGAGCCTAGTAGAAGTTAGAGAAATCTCCCTAGGAGCTATAAAGCGCATAAAGCGCAGAGGAGAACAAGTCTACACCATCTACCTAAAACCTAGTTAAGAAATAGAATAAAGGATTATTACACGTATGCAATTAGGTTACCTAATAAGGGGAAAGCCTATACTCGCCAACTATAGGAAAGCTGCCGCGTATTCCGCAGCCTCTATAGAATACTAGGGGCCTTAAGACAAGAATACTAGCCCGAAGTTAGTTAGAGGAGACTGTCCCCAGAGGATCTATAGGCGATACAGCGAAGCCACTATAGAGAGGCTTACGCAGCCCGGCTAAGACTAGGGCTACTAAATATAGAACGTCAGCACAAAGAGTAGGAATCTCTTAGCGACTAATAAAGGTAATACGACCAGCGAGCAAACACATAGGGAACTCGGCGGTATTATAAGACCTACTACTACCAACACCCTAGAGGAGAAACCCCCGCTACTAAATATAGAATCTATACTAAAATAATTCTAGAAGTACGCGGACCTCTATAAGGAATAAGGAAAAGAAGCTTTACCTTAATACTAACCTTAGGATTACGAAATACCTCTTATACTAGGAACGCAACCCGCGTTTAAACCTATCTACTCGCTCTTCTAAACTAAGCTAGAGTTTTTATAGGAATACCTAGAAAAGAACCTAGAAAGAGGATATATCTAACCTTTATTATCACCGGCCAGATACCCTATCTTATTTATCCCTAAGAAGAACGGCAAGCTCCGCCTCTGCGTCGACTACTAATAGCTAAACAATATTATAGTTAAGAACCGTTACCCTCTCCTAAGAATCGACGAACTATAGGATAAGCTATAAACCGCGAAGTACTTCATAAAGTTCGATCTCCGCGACGGCTATCACCTAGTTTATATTAAAGAAGGGGAAGAGTAGAAAACAGCATTCCGAACGCGACTAGGATATTTTAAGTATACGGTAATACCGTTTGGGCTTACTAACGCCCTAGCAACTTTCTAGAGCCTAGTAAATAAGATACTACGTCCGTATTTAGACATCTTTTACACGGCCTACCTAGATAATATTATTATCTACTCGGACACCCTTAAAGAACATATAGAGTATATTAAGAAAGTTCTTAAAGCTCTAAGAGGGAAAGACCTATAGATCGCACCTAAGAAATATAAATAGATCACCTAGAAAACAGAATTTCTAGGGTTTATTATTATACTAGGACAAATCAGTATAGACGACAAGAAACTAGACGTAATTTAAGATTAGCCGACACTAAGGACGGTAAAAGATGTGCAATCCTTTCTTAGATTTGCTAACTTTTACCAAAAATTCATCGAGAAATACTCTAAGGTAATTAAGCTACTCACACGCCTCATAAAGAAAGAGTATAGTTTTAAATAGGAAGAAGCCTAGTAGATAGCCTTCAACTCTCTAAAGCGAATGTTCTATAAAGCCCCTATCTTAGGTATTTATAACCTAGAACTACTAATTACGGTGGAAACCGATGCTTCTAACTACGCCATCGGCGCTTGCATTAGCTAACTAGACAAGCAAGGCCGACTCTACCCAATTGCGTATTACTCGCGGAAGATAACACCCCCAGAGCTCAACTACAATATCTATAACAAGGAACTGCTCGCTATAGTTATAGCTTTTAAGATATAGAGATATTACCTTAAAGGAGCCAAATACTAAGTAATAGTCTATTACGACTACAAGAACCTTACGCACTTCACAACTACTAAAGAATTAACTAGAAGACAAGTTAGATAGGCGGAGGAATTAGCATCCTATAATATAAAGATCACCTATAGAAAGGGATCCGAGAACGCTCGCGCAGATACGCTAAGTAGAAGAGCCGACTATACAGTAGGAAAACCTAGTTTATAGCTAGCAGTGCTTAAACAAGAGGAAGACGGTACCCTTATAGTGGCACACATTGCTTTACTATAGCTAAACAAAACGACCGAAGAAGAGTTTATCCCGGTTAGGCAACTCGCGCTAGTTATACGCATCGGCGATAACGACTAGACGCGCAAAATCCAAGATACCTATAAGCAAGACTCTATAGTATAAGAACTTAGTAAGATTAAAAATAACCCTCGAGTGATAAAGGACCCAGACGGCACCATCCTATTTTTAGGATTAGTCTATATTCCTAAAATACTATAAGAGGAACTAATTAAAGATCTCCATAAAGTACTAGTATACGGTTATTAAGGAATAGACAAGACAATTAAAAGACTCTCTAGGAATTACTACTTCCTAGGGCTAAGGAGAACCGTTTAATAGGTAATCTCGCAGTGCAACCTCTATATTTAAAGCAAGGCCTCGAGACACGCACCCTACGGACTACTTTAACTATTACTAGCCCCGGAACAACCCTAGCAGTCGATTATACTTAACTTTATTACGGATCTACCTTAGTTAAAAGAACCCTTAACTAGCACGCTCTACAACTTAATCCTAGTTATTATCGACAGGCTTACTAAGTACGTATACTACCTGCCTTACCTAAAATTAGTAACTGCGGAAGATCTAGCCTACACTTTCCTTAGGACAATCCTTGGCAACTACAGGTTACTAGATAAGCTCGTCTTAGATAGAGATTGCCTGTTTACCTCGTAATTCTAGTAGAGCCTTACCTGACAGCTTAGTTCTAAATATAAACTCTTAACTACGGCACACCTGTAAATAGACGGATAAATAGAACGAATAAACTAGACCCTAGAGCAATACCTTTGCTGTTACCTTAACTACGCATAAGATAACTAGGTAAAACTATTACCTCTCGCCTAGTTCGCCTATAATAGTTTAAAGGCCTCAGCTACACAGGAGTCACCGTTCTACGCTAACTACGGGTATAAACCCATAGCCTATAGAGAACTAATACTAAGCAAATCCCTTGCCTAGAAAGGAATCCTCCAATCTGACCAGCTAAAAGCACTTTATAAATAGCTTAGCCTTGATATAGAGTACAACGGATTTCTTATATCCCGCTACTATAATAGATAGTACTAGGAGGCACCAAAGCTTAAAAGGGGGGATAAGGTCTACCTCCTTAGAAAAAACATTAAGACCAGGCGTCTAAACAATAAACTAGATTTTAAGAAAATTAGTCTATTCGAAATTAAAGAGAAACTTAGGAAAGTTAATTACCGTCTTAAGCTACCAAGTAACATAAAGATAGTACCCGTTTTCTACGTGGCACTGCTGGAACCAGCACCTAAAAACGCTACGCCAATTAAACAAATAGAAGAAATAGTACTAGAAAATCTAGACGCCGACGAAAACACAGACTAGGTAGTAGAAAAGGTACTTAATAGCGGCTACATCAGCGGTTAATTCCGATACCTCCTACAATAGGAAGGAGACTAGGACTATACCTAGGAACTACTAGAGAACTACGATAGCTGCAGAGACCTTATTAAAACCTTCTATTACTAGAACCTAGATCGCCCAAAACTAGGAGCTCCTTAAATACGAAGGACCTAAAATTAAACTTAGGCATTAGAGACAGCCGAGCCGAGTTAATAAGCTTAGACGTCTTAAGAGGCGTAGCAGCAGAACCAGCCCTAGGAGAACTAATAGACTAATTAGGACCTACAGCGGCGCTATTAGCTAAGGACTCGCTATATAGGCGCTTTATTAATCGTCCAGGCGCAGCCCCTTTAGGGTTAAGAGGACCCCTACTAAGGCCCTTAGACTTAAGTCTCTTAATCTCCTCAAGGTCCTCTACCGTCTTAGCCTTCTTAGAAATTATTAAGCTACTACGTTTCTTTAATAACTCCCGCTACTTGCGCACCTGCTAAAGACGACTTATGTTCTTTTACAGCAAGTTAAGGACCATCTACTCCTCTACCTTAGCTTTATCTAAGGCACTCTTTAGGTAGGAAACTAGAACAACTATTAGTAAAAACTCTAGAAGAAACTTAACTAAAGACGAACAATTAGAATCCTTAAGACCACTCCCGTTATAAAAGGACAAACTACGTCGGGTACACTCGCTATAGTAATAGAAACCCGCGATATCTATCTAATATACTACCTTAGGAGTCCCCTCCTTCCGTTTCGCGTTCGCTAATAAACACGCACTATAAGGGATAGGTATTGTCTTACTAAAGATATTAATCTTTTCTACAAGCGACTTACGCTTAGTTAACTAATTATTACACTTGCGCTTATTAGAAGATATATTAAGAAAACTTACGGAAGAGGAAACTAAAAGAATAGCTAAACGCTAGATATAGTCCGGTAGGGAAATCTTCAGGACGAAGATCCTTAAGGTGGGGGGTAGTGTTATAAACCTAAGGAGATAAGGGCTTTATAACCCTAAGGGCAGAAAGCCCGCACGGGAAAAAGCACCCTAAGGACTAAGGGTCCGCGCGGGAAACCAAGCCGCAAGGGAAATCTAGTTAGGATACGCGCTAGCTATAGCACGACGCGCCATAAGTAGATTCCCGCACGGGAAAGCAGCCCTTAAGGAACACGGTTACTACTAGAAACTATAGGCAGGATTCCCGTAGGGGAAGAAGGTCTATAAGGGCAAGAGGGTAGAACAGGCAGAAGAGATATTAGGAAGGTTAAAGTAAGTCGAATATTATAACCGTTCCGCACCGACAAAAGCCGGAAACTAGAAAGGTGGTTAGGCGCTAATATTACATGCACCCCACCAGGAGGACCCACTTTAGATTATACTTAATCTAAACCTCTAATCCATCCCCTTAATCTAAGTAGCATATCTATATACTTGATCTAGATTGTATAGCTTTCCTAGTAGTATATAGTATACACTTGTTAGCTAGATATTTAACCCTTCATAGTTAACTTAAGAATCCAATCTTCACCCATTAGAGTAATAGAGCCTTATTACGCCTAGCGTACACGTGATTACTTCCTTCTCTAATTATTGCCTCCCCGCTCTTATCCTTAAGGTAAAACCTTTAACCTAATTACCTACTAGGCGACTCTGAAACCTAGTGGAAGAGGCCTGTCGTTACAAATATAAGGGGCCTTAAGATAAGGATACTAGCCTAAAGTTAGTTAGAGGAGACTACCCCTAGAGGATCTATAGGCGATATAGTAAAGCTAACCTAGAATAGCTTACGCAGCCCGGCTAAGACCGGGGCCGCTAAATATAGAACGTTAGTATAAAGAGTAGGGATCTCTTAGCGACTAATAAAGGCAATACAACTAGTAAGTAAATATATAAGGAACTCGGCGGTATTATAAGACCTACTACTACTAATACCCTAGAGGAGAAACCCCCGCTACTAAATATAGAATCTATACTAAAATAATTCTAGAAATACATAGACCTCTATAAGGAACAAGGAAAAGGAGCCTTACCTTAATACTAACCTTAGGATTATAAAATACCCCTTATGCTAGGAACGTAACCTATGTTTAAATCTATCTACTCGCTCTCCTAAACTGAGCTAGAGTTTTTATAGGAATACCTAGAAAAGAACCTAGAAAGAGGATATATCTGACCTTTATTATTACTAGCTAGATACTCCATCTTATTTATCCCTAAGAAGAACGGCAAGCTCCGCCTCTACATTAATTACTAATAGCTAAACAATATTATAGTTAAGAACTATTACCCTCTCCCGAGAATAGATAAACTATAGGATAAGCTATAAACCGCGAAGTACTTCACGAAGTTCAATCTTCGCGATAGCTATTACCTAGTTTATATTAAAGAAGGGGAAGAGTAGAAAATAGTATTCTAAACGCGACTAGGACATTTTAAGTATATAGTAATACTATTTAGGCTTACTAACGCCCTAGCAACTTTCTAGAGCCTAGTAAACGAGATACTACGTCTATATTTAGATATCTTTTACACGGCCTACCTAGATAATATTATTATCTACTTAGATACCCTTAAAGAATATATAGAGTATATTAAGAAAGTTCTTAAAGCTCTAAGAGGGAAAGACCTACGGATCGCACCTAAGAAATATAAATAGATTACCTAGAAAACGGAATTTCTAGGGTTTATTATTATACTAGGATAAATTAGCATGGACGATAAGAAACTAGACGTAATTTAAGATTAGCCGATACTAAGGACGGTAAAAGATATATAATCCTTTCTTAGATTTACTAACTTTTACTAAAAATTTATTAAGAAATACTCTAAGGTAATTAAGCCACTCACGCGCCTTATAAAAAAAGAGTATAGTTTTAAATAGGAAGAAGCCTAGTAGATAGCCTTTAACTCTCTAAAGTAAATATTCTGTAAAGCCCCTATCTTAGGTATTTATAACCCGGAACTACTAATTATAATAGAAACCGACGCTTCTAACTACGCTATCGGCGCTTATATTAGCTAACTAGATAAGTAAGGCCGACTCTACCTAATTGCGTATTACTTACAGAAAATAACACCCCTAGAGCTTAACTACAATATCTATAATAAGGAATTACTCGCTATAGTTATAGCTTTTAAGATATAGAGACATTACCTTAAAGGAGCTAAATACTAAGTAATAGTCTATTGCAACTACAAGAACCTTACGCACTTTATAACTACTAAAGAATTAACTAGAAGACAAGTTAGGTAGGCGGAGGAGTTAGCATCCTATAATATAAAGATTACCTATAGAAAGGGATCCGAGAATACTCGCGCAGACGCGCTAAGTAGAAGAGCCGACTATATAGTAGGAAAACCTAGTTTACAGCCAGCAGTGCTTAAATAAGAGGAAGACGGTACCCTTATAGTGGTATATATTACTTTACTATAGCTAAGTAAAACAACTAAAGAAGAGTTTATCCCGGTTAGATAACTCGCGCCTGTTATACGCATCGGCGATAACAACTAGACGCGTAAAATCCAAGATACCTATAAGTAAGACTCTATAGTATAAGAACTTGGTGAGATTAAGAACAACCCTTAAGTGATAAAGGATATAGACGGCACCATCCTATTTTTAGGATTAGTCTACGTTCCTAAGCTACTACAGGAGGAACTAATTAAAGATCTCTATAAAGCACTAGTATATAGTTATTAAGGAATAGATAAGACGATTAAAAGACTCTCTAGGAATTACTACTTCCTAGGGCTAAGGAGAACCGTTTAATAGGTAATCTCGCAGTGCGACCTCTATATTTAAAGCAAGGCCTTAAGACACGTACCCTATAGACTACTTTAACTATTACTAGCCCCGGAACGACCCTAGTAGTTAATTACACTTAACTTTATTACGGATCTACCTTAGTTAAAGGAGCCCTTAACTAGCACGCTCTACAACTCGATCCTAGTTATTATTAATAGGCTTACTAAGTATATATACTACCTGCCTTACCTAAAAACGGCAACTATAGAAGATCTAGCCTATACCTTTCTTAGGATAATCCTCGGCAACTATAGGTTACTAGATAAGCTTGTCTTAGATAGAGATTGCCTATTTACCTCGCGATTCTAGTAGAGCCTCACCCGTTAGCTTAGTTCTAAGTATAAACTTTCTACTATGGTATACCCGCAAATAGACGGACAAATAGAATAAATAAACTAGACTCTAGAGTAATACCTTTGCTGTTACCTTAACTACACATAAGATAACTAGGTAAAACTATTACCTCTCGCCTAGTTCGCCTATAATAGTTTAAAAGCCTTAGCTATATAGGAGTTACCGTTCTACGCTAACTACGGGTATAAACCTACAGCTTATAGAGAACTAATACTAAGCGAATCCCTTACCTAAAAAGGAATCCTCTAATCTAACTAGCTAAAAGTACTTTACAAATAGCTTAGCCTTAATATAGAGTACAACAGATTTCTTATATCCTGCTACTATAATAGACGGCACTAGGAGGCACTAAAGCTTAAAAGGGGGGATAAGGTCTACCTCCTTAGAAAAAACATTAAGACTAGGCGTCTAAATAATAAACTAGATTTTAAGAAAATTAGTCTATTTAAAATTAAAGAGAAACTTAGGAAAGTTAATTACTATCTTAAGCTACTAAGCAATATAAAGATAGTACCCGTTTTTTATGTAGTACTGCTGGAACTAGCACCCGAAAACGCTACGCTAATTAAATAGATAGAAGAAATAGTACTAGACAATCTAGACGCCGACGAAAACATAGACTAGGTAGTAAAAAAGGTACTTAATAGCGGCTACATTAATAGTTAATTTAGATACCTCCTATAATAGGAAGGAGACTAGGACTATACCTAGGAACTACTAGAGAACTGTAATAGCTATAGAGACCTTATTAATAACTTCTATTACTAAAACCCGGATCGACCTAAACCGGAAGCTCCTTAAATATAAAGGACCTAAAATCGTACTTAGGCATTAGAGACAGCCGAGCTAAGTTAACTAGCTTAGACGCCCTAGGAGGCGTAGTAGCGGAACTAGCCCTAGAAGAACTAACAGACCGGTTAGAATCTATAGTAGCGCTATTAGCTAAGGACTTGCTACGTAGGCGCTTTATTAATCGCCTAGGCGTAGCATTCTTAGGGTTAACTAGATCCCTAGCTTTATAAGACGCCTTAAGTTTATCTAGCTTCTCTAAATCCTTAATAGACTAAGCCTTCTTATTTAATATTAGGCTACCGCGCTTCTATAATAGAAGTTTCTATTTCCGCGAACGCTCTAAATAAGAAGAAGCCGAGCGTAGCTCTCGCGTTAGCTTAGAAATAGCCTCTAAAGCCTCTACCTCCTTAGAAGCTACCTAAGAAATAGCCCGCTCTAGTTAGATAACTACCTTGCAAGTTAGTAAACGATAATATAGAGAGAAAGGGCTACTTATAGTTACCTTCTTTAGTACCGCTCGCATTATAATAGGCGTTCCCCCTCTAAGTATACTTACTATAACAAGAATACCCGGGCGCAATTTAATATAAAATAACCTCTCCCTACTCCCTAAGCAAGAGATACTAGGCGTAAGGAATTAGTATATTAAGATCTAGGAGTTTATATAAGGAGTTAATCTTTATACTAAGATACTTACGCTTAGCTTACTATTCTTCACGCTTGCGCTTAGATAAAGATATAATAAGGGACTTATAGGAAGAAGAGAAGAGTAGGAAAAGCTATACTAGATATATATCTTAAGGCGAATCTTCGGGACAAAGATTCTTAAGGTAGGGGGTAGTATTATAAACCCTAGATAATAAGGGCTTTATAACTCTAAGGGTAGAAAGCCCGTATAGAAAGAGGTACTATAAGGGCTAAGATCCCTTAAGGCTAGTAGAGCCGCATGGTTAGAAATCCCGTACGGGAAGACCACCCGCTAAGACTAAGAAAGTTATAGGAAACTAAGGAGAACTTACTAAACTAGAAGGCCTATAGGGGAAGGAATCCTATAGGGGTATAGGCGTAGTCTAGAAAAGAGATAAGGTATAAAGGTAGTAGGTAGTAGGTAAGGAGGATATTACGACCCTTCTATACTAGTAGAAGTTAGAAACTAGGAAGCAGGCAGCACCGCATTACGTAGACTCTATAAGACCCACTTAATAGATTAAAAGGCTTAGTACTAATCTAAACCTTTGCCTAATCCCTCGACCCTTATAATCTAGTAACCCTTAATATCCTAAGGGATAAACTAGATTGTTATAGCTTTCCTACCTATATATAATTACGCTCCTTAGCTAGATACTTTAACCTTTATAGTTAACTTAAGAATCTAATCTTTACCTATTAGAGTAATAGAGCCTTATTGCGCCCGGCGCACACGTAATTACTTCCTTCTCTAATTATTGCCTCCCTACTCTTGTCTTTAAGGTAAAACCTTTAACCTAATTACCTACTAGGCAACTCTAAAACCTAGTAGAAGAGGCCTGTCGTTACACTAAGAAGTCGTAGTCTTTAATATTAACCGTATCCTTAAAGCTAAAGATCTTTACTGTATTAAGGTCTATCTAGTCCTTAACAGCCTTATAGCTTAGAGTAGCGAGGCCTTGCTTAGTAGCCTAAATAGTCTAGTGTTTTCCTTAGGCGAGGCTGCAAACTATTAGCTAGTAACTATTATAGTAACTATTATATATACTATTTGTCTAGGAAAGTCTTGTTTAAGCTAATCTTAAGCTTATAGCGCTCTATCTTAGTCGCATTCTTATATTCTAAGGATGCGCGGAGCTTCTTTTAGTTATTAGTAAGTATACGCGAATCGGTATTCTTCTTATTATATAGATCCTTCTTTTATAAATCTAGTTTCGCAACCTAGTCACGCTCTTACTTAGTATTAGTGTTAGTAGAGTACTCGTCTTCGCGCTTGCGTTTGCCGGATGCGGTAGACCTATAATAGTAATTATAATAGTTAGTAGGCTAATTTATATTTATAGATAGAATAATTAACTTATAGCTTAGTAGTAGGAGCATCTTGTATTACGATATTATTTATAGGTAAGGGCGCATCCCTAGCCTTACGTATCTTAGTATCGGAATCTAGTATAGTATACTAGTTAATATAATAGTTAGCAAATATAACTTGCAGACTATAAAAGGGTATTAGTATAGAGCTTACTACCTAGTTTAGTATTATAGGGTAATCGACGCGTTTTTAGGTTAGGGGTGTTATAGAGGTGTAGTATTTTAGGCGCGCGACTAGGGTAAGGTTCGGCGCGGTATATAGACTAGGTAAGGTCGCGTATAGGCCCTTTCTAGCCCTATTATTAGTTACGCGCCTAAAACATACTAACTACTAATACTAGCATCTATAATTCTACACTATCGCCTATAATACCTACCTATAATAGTAAGTACTAATTTAGATATACGCAAGTATATAGGAACGGTTATATATAGCTAATATTTTATTCTAGGTCTAAATTAAAAAGTTAGTGTTCCTAACTTTGCGCTAGTGTTCATGCGCACGCTGGGTAAGTACCTATAATCTATAACTATTATATTAACTATTATATATGCTGATTAAAAATATTAGGAAATAATAGCCTGTATTAAGACTAATACCGCTTAGGCCGATCTTAGCGGTAAGAATCTAGCCGCCCTCTAGCGCTAGCGCAACGCTACTAAGGTCCCTATAAAGACGCTAAGGCCTATCGTAGCTAACACCCGTAAGAATTAGCCCGCTTAGATAAAGCGTCGCGAACCTATAGGTAGTAAGTATATCTTACTTATAATAGTCCGTGTAATAGGCTAATACCTTACAGCCAAGGCCTTAAAGGAGATTAAGGCTATATAGTAGACTACAGACCTAGTTATACCTAAGCTACTATTCGCCCGCCTTATTCGCGAAGTTATATACTAGTCCCCCTATCCTTCTGCTATAGAGTTATATATCTAGGCTAATACTCTTACTACCTTGTATAAGATATTAGAGGTATACCTAGTAACCTACTTTAAAGGTACGGTTTTACTATTTTCTACGTATTTAATTTTATTTTTACTAATTATTCCTACAGCTCTAAACCTACTTACTATCTACGCTAAGCGTATTACCGTTATATAAAAGAATAGCACAACGCTATCGACTCTCTATAGTATCCTTAGCGTAAAGGCCTACTAGATTAATTGTAATAATAAATCTAATAATATACGCTATAGCTATAAGAGCTTCTCTGCTATAACTACCTTAACGTCTTAGTAATAGGCCCTAGAGGTTAGCTAGGGTGCTAGGAACAAGTAGAAGGCTACTATAGCTAGGTAGAAGTAGCGCCGTAAACTTAAGAAGCGTATATTATATAATAGTTATTATAATAGTCCTTGCTAATACCTATTCTAGAGGAAGATAAAGAAGCTCTTACGCGTTATTATCGCGAAATTTAGGAAGTAGTTAAGAAGGATAACAAGGGTAAGTCGTGCCCTATAATAGTTAATATACTAGTACTAATATTTTATAGCCTCTAGTTAGCCTACCGAAGATAAGACTAACAATAATGCCGACAAGGATACTAATACTAAGGCTAATACTAACAATTATACTAACGCTAATAATAACGCTAATAATAACGCTAATACTAATGCTAACGCTAATACTAACGCTAATAGCGACGCTAATACCAACCCTACTAACTGTAAGTTATATATTATAATAGTTAATATAATAGTACTAATATTTTATAGCCTCTAACAAGCCTGTTAAGGGTAGCGGCAATGCCACCCCTACTCCGGCGGGTACTTCTACTATTAATCCTAATCTTAAGTCGCTTTATCTAGGTATAGTGCCTATTAGTGCGCAGCAGACCGTACTTATAGATAATATTCGCCTCTCTAATACCCCTACTTCTAGACCTACTATAGACTAGCTTAAATAAGGTCTAGCTAAGGCGTAAATAAGTCCTCTTCTTTTAAAAAAATAATAGACTCTATAGGTTAGGACTCTAGGTTTTAGTGTTTAGGTATACCCCTCTAGCTAGTAATGTATAAACTCTACCTCTAAGGTATTTAACTACTATACTTTTAAATTTAGTAATTATAAATATAGTAATTATATAATATATTTAATTGTATATAATTACTCTAAAGTATACTATTTTCTTAGTGTATACTATAAAATCTATAGTATACTAATTTTTTTTATAGTATACTATTAAAATAGTATACTTTTTTAGTATACTAAATACTAAAAAGTATGGTATATAGATTCTATATACTATACTATACTATACTATAGTGAGGTATAGTTCTAGAATTAGCTAGTATAGCTATTTATTACTAGGAGGGGTATAAGGTAGAGGTGCCTACTAAGGCTACTGCGGCTCCGCGTCTCCTATACTAACTATTATATTTAGTATAACGAGTACTACTTATTAGTATTATTTTAGAGTAATACTTCCTAGTTAGGGATATCTTTCTTTTCTTATAAGGATAGTAGTTAAAGTATAATAATAGGCCTCTTCCGCTAGGTTTCGGAGTCGCCTAGTAGGGGATTAGGTTAAAGGTTTTACCTTAAGAATAAGAGTAGGGAGGTAATAATTAGAGAAGGAAGGGATTACGTATATGCTAGGTATAATAAGGCTCTATTACTCTAATAGGTAAAGATTAGATTCTTAAGTTAACTATAAAGATTAAAGTATCTAGCTAAGGAGCGTAATTATATATAAGTAGGAAAGCTATAATAATCTAGTTTATCCCTTATTATATTAAGGGTTACTAGATTATAAGGGTTAAGGGATTAGGTAAAGGTTTAGATTAGTACTAAGCCTTTTAATCTATTAAGTAGGTCTTATAGAGTCTACATAATACGGCGCTGCCTACTTCCTAGTTTCTAACTTCTACTAGTATAGAAGGGTTATAATATCCTCCTTACCTACTACCTACTACCTTTATACCTTATCTCTTTTCTAGACTACGCCTATACCCTTATAGGATTTCTTCCCCTATAGGCCTTTTAGTTTAGTAAGTCCTCCTTAGTTTCCTATAACTTTCTTAGTTCTAGCGGGCGGTCTTCCTATACGGGATTTCTAACTATACGGCTCTGCTAGCTATAAGGGATCTTAGCCTTTATAGTACCTCTTTCTATATAGGCTTTCTACCCTTAGGGCTATAAAGCCTTTATTACCTAGGGTTTGTAATATTAAATATTATAACTATTCTATACTAATAAAAGCTAGAAACTAGAAAGGTAGTTAGGCGCTAATATTATATACACCCTACTAAGAGGATCTACTTTAGATTATACTTAATCTAAACCTCTAATCTATCCCCTTAATCTAAGTAGTATATCTATATACTTAATCTAGATTATATAGCTTTCCTAGTAGTATATAGTATATACTTATTAGCTAGATATTTAACCCTTTATAGTTAACTTAAGAATCTAATCTTTACCTATTAGAGTAATAGAGCCTTATTATACCCAGTATATACGTAATTACTTTCTTATCTAATTATTACCTCCCTACTCTTATCCTTAAGGTAAAACCTTTAATCTAATTACCTACTAGGCGACTCTAAAACCTAGTAGAAGAGGCCTATTATTATAATAGCCTTTAACTTTCTAAAGTAAATATTCTATAAAGCCCCTATCTTAGGTATTTATAACCTAGAACTACTAATTATAGTAGAAACTAACGCTTCTAACTATACTATTAGCGCTTACCTTAGCTAACTAGATAAGTAAGGCTAACTCTACCTAATTATATATTACTCGCAGAAGATAACCCCCCTAGAGCTTAACTATAATATCTATAATAAGGAATTACTTACTATAGTTATAGCTTTTAAGATATAGAGATATTATCTTAAAGAAGCTAAATACTAAGTAATAGTCTATGTTATAAACCCTAGGTAATAAGGGCTTTATAGCCCTAAGGGTAGAAAGCCTGCACGGGAAGAGGTACCGTAAGGGCTAAGATCCCTTACAGCTAGTAGAGCCGTATAGTTAGAAATCCTGTATAGAAAGACCGCCCGCTAGGACTAAGGAAGTTATAGGAAACTAAGGAGGACTTGCTAAACTAAAAGGTCTATAGGGGAAGGAATCCTATAGGGGTATAGGCGTAGTCTAGGAAAGAGATAAGGTATAAAGGTAGTAGGTAGTAGGTAAGGAGGATATTATAACCCTTCCGCACTAGTAGAAGTTAGAAACTAGGAAGTAGGTAGCGCCGTATCACGTAGACTCTATAAGACCCACTTAATAGATTAAAAGGCTTAGCACTAATCTAAACCTTTGCCTAATCCCTTAACCCTTATAATCTAGTAAACCCTTAATATTCTAAGGGATAAACTAGATTATTATAGCTTTCCTACCTATATATAATTACGCTCCTTAGCTAGATACTTTAACCTTTATAGTTAATTTAAGAATCTAATCTTTACCTATTAGAGTAATAGAGCCTTATTACGCCTAGCGTACACGTGATTACTTCCTTCTCTAATTATTGCCTCCCTACTCTTATCCTTAAGGTAAAATCTTTAACCTAATTACCTACTAGGCGACTCCGAAACCTAGTAGAAGAGGCCTATTATTATACTTTAACCACCATCCTTGCAAGAAAAGAAAGGTATCCCTAATTAGGAAGTATTACCCTAAAATAATACTAACAAGTAGCACTTGTTATGCTAAATATAATAGTTAGTATAGGAGACGCGGAGCCGTAGCAGCCTTAGTAGGCACCTCCGCCTTATACCCCTCCTAGTAATAAACAGCTATACTAGCTAATACTAGAACTACGTAACAAGAACGCAGTCCTTAGGATATAACTTAGTTAAGTATTAGTAGTACCTCTAGCCACTAAAGTTAAGGTTTCTAAACCTAACCTATACTATAGAGATTATAAGAAGACGCAAGACTTCCTATCCTAACTAGATAATTATATTTACTTCTCTTATAGGAAGTTCGCTAGTCTAGCTAATAAAGTACTCTACGCTAGTACTTACCTCTAAGGAATAGTAGAATAATAGTTCTAACCCTTTAAGTACAAAAAGCAATCTAAACCCAAGTTCTAATAGTCTATAGTAACCTACGAGATCTTTAGAGATTACTATAACTTTACTAAGGCCCTTAAGGTAGTATTTAGTAGAGTTAACGAGACTTATTAAGTAATGTACACCCTTATAATATACCAATAGAAGGGATCTATATAAGACTATACTACTAAGTTCTAAGATGCAGCCTATCTAGCTAAGGGGCACTCTAATATTACCCTACGGACGTTCTACTACTAAGGACTTAAGAATAAAATTAAGGAAGCTATAACCTACTATAAGGAACCTAAAACCCTTATAAAAATAATCTAACTAGCTCTACTTATAGACAAGCGACGTAATAAAAGATAGTTTAATAAGAAAACCTATTTTTCTAACACCTTATAACCTACACGGCTATATTATACCTAGGAAGGAGGAGACGCTATAGAACTAGATAGTACCTAGAGAAACAACGACTAGAAAGGGAAGTAGGGTAAGCGACCTTCTAGGAAAGTATAGATAGATTAGTAATAAGCCCGATTTAATAAAGGACTGTACGTCTAATATAGAGATAAATAGGGCCCTAGGTACTAATACTTCTATTAATTAAAGAAGAACGAGCGCACCATATCTATAGCTTAAATAGAAGAATCCTAAGAGGCCTTAATAGCCTAGATAGTTAACCATGCCGCGATAAGCTAGACTATATACTACGATAACGACTGCTCTACCTACTAGAGCAATAAGGATGCTATAGAGTAGTATCCTAAGAAGTTATAAAGAGTTAATGCTATTAAATAAACCCGGGCAGCGCCTATAATTAGCAAACTAGCTAATATGCTTCCCCTAGATACGGAACTAGTAAATAGTAATATAAGAGAACTTTACAAGAGCACGCCTAAACCTAAGGCTAAATTTAAAGATAGTAAATAAGAGCCCAAGTAGGCGGATTCTAAATAGCTTAGTTAAATTACTAAGTACCTAAAAGTATATAGGAAAATCTAATTTAGTAAACACGGCAGATAACCCTATATTGCCTAGACACTAGACTTATAGCTAGATATAACCCTGTAATAATACTAGGTTTAGTAAGGGAATATTATTTATTAATACAAGTAGAACTAATACTAGATATATATTACGAACCCCAGGTGACAAGGGCTTTATAGCCCTAAGGGTAGAAAGCCTGCACGGGAAGAGGCACCGCAAGGGCCAAGATCCCTCACGGCTAGCAGAGCCGCACGGTTAGAAATCCCGTACGGGAAGACCGCCCGCTAGGACTAAGAAAGTCACGGGAAACCAAGGAGGACTCGCTAAACCAAAAGGCCCGCAGGGGAAGGAATCCCGTAGGGGTATAGGCGTAGTCCAGGAAAGAGACAAGGTACGAAGGTAACAGGTAGTAGGTAAGGAGGACATCACGACCCTTCCGCACTAGTAGAAGTTAGAAACTAGGAAGCAGGCAGCGCCGCATCACGTAGACTCTACAAGACCCACTTAATAGATTAAAAGGCTTAGCACTAATCTAAACCTTTACCTGATCCCTCGACCCTTATAATCTAGCAACCCTTAATATCCTAAGGGACAAACTAGATTGTTATAGCTTTCCTACCTGTATATAATCACGCTTCTTAGCTAGATACTTTAACCTTTATAGTTAACTTAAGAATCCAATCTTCACCTATTGGAGTAACAGAGCCTTATTACGCCCGGCGTATACGTGATTACTTCCTTATCCAATCATTGCCTCCCTACTCTTGTCCTTAAGGTAAAACCTTTAACCTAATCACCTGCTAGGCGACTCCAAAACCTAGTAGAAGAGGCCTATTGTTACACTTTAACTACCATCCTTATAAGAAAAGGAAGGCATCCCTAATTAGGAAGTATCACCCCAAAATAACACTAATAAGCAGCACTCGTCATGCCGAACACAACGGTTAGTATAGGAGACGCGGAGCCGCAGCAGCCTTAGTAGGCACCTCCGCCTTACACCCCTCCTAGTAACGAACAGCTGTACTAACTAATCCTAGAACTGCGCAACGAGAACGCAGTCCTTAGGATACAACTTAGTTAAGCATTAGCGGCACCTCCAGCCACTAAAGTTAAGGTTTCTAAACCCGACCTATACTACAGAGATTGCAAGAAGACGCAAGACTTCCTATCCCAACTGGACGATTACATCCACTTCTCTTATAGGAAATTTGCCAGTCCAGCCGACGAAGTACTCTACGCTAGCACTTACCTACGAGGAACAGTAGAGCAATAGTTCCGACCTTTTAAACGCGAAAAACAATCCAAGCCCGAGTTCTAATAGTCTATAGCAACCCGCGAAATCTTCGGAGACTACCGCAACTTTACTAAGGCCCTCAAGGCAGCATTTAGTGGAGTTAACGAGATACGTTAAGCAACGCACACCCTCATAACCTACTAACAGAAGGGGTTAGTATAAGACTACACCACTAAGTTCTAAGATGCAGCCTACCTAGCCGAGGGACACTCCGACATCACTTTACGAACATTCTACTACCAAGGACTTAAGGACGAAATTAAGGAAGTAATAACCTACTACAAGGAACCCAAAAACCTTATAGGAATAATCCAACTAGCTTTACTTATAGACAAGCGACGCAACGAAAGATAGTTTAACAAGAAAACCTATTCTTCTAACACCTTACAACCCACGCGGCTACGTTACACTTAGGAAGGAGGAGACGCTATGGAACTAGATAGTACCCAGAGAAACAACGACAGAAAAGGGAAGTAAGGCAAGCGACCTCCTAGGAAGGAATAGACAGATCAGCAACATGCCCGATTTAATAAAGGACTGTGCGTCCGATATAGAGACAAATGGGGCCCTAGGCACCGATGCTCCCAACAGTTAAAGAAGAATAAGCGCACCACGTCTACGGCTTAGATAGAAGAACCTTGAGAGGCCTTGATGGCCCAGACAATTAACCACGCCGCGATAAGCTGGACCGCATGCTACGACAACAACTACTCTACTTACTAGAGCGATAAAGATGCTACAGGGTGGTATCCTAAGAAGTTACGAAGAGTTAATACCATTAAACGAATCTAGGTAGCGCCCATAATTAGCGAACTAGCTAACGCATTTCCCCTAGACACGGAACTAGTAAATAGCGACACGGGAGAACTTTATAAGAGTACGCCCAAACCTAGGGCGGAATCCGAAGATAGCAAACAAGAGCCCGAGCAGGCGGATTCTAAATAGCTCGGCCAAATCGCTAAGTGCCTAAAAGTACACGGGAAAATCTAATTCGGCAAACACAGTAGACAACCCTACATTACCTAGACACCAGACTTATAGCTGGACATAACCTAGTAGCACTACCGGGTTTAGCAAGGGAACATTATTTGTCAACACAAGTAGAATTAACACTAGACACACTAGGGAAAAACGGCCCTTACCTCGCCTAAAGACCTAAACATATAGTTATAAGACGAGGTTAGGAACCGCCAACTATTAAAAAACTAGACGGCCTCCCTAGTTAGGGACCCTAGGAGGGGCCGTTAGACAGGTTCCTTAACTAGGTATCACGCATATTAAACGGACCAATTCCTACCGGATCAGCTCTACACCAACTCTTGCACGTACCCGTCACCTTTTACGGAAAACGGGCCGTAGCAATAATTAACAGTGGCGTACAAGGGAACTTTATCAATCCTAAATTCGTTATAAGCCACCAACTATCATACCAAACTAAAGATTATCCGTACCTACTAAGCACAGTAGACGGCTCCCTGGCAACCTATAGGAAAGGATGGGTCCGTATCAAAATAGGACTCAACCCCTTATCTCTGGGAAACCACAAGGAGAAGATTAGTCTCAACCTAATAGCAATGCCAGGACACGATATAATCCTAGGCATCCCATGGTTAAAAATGCATGCACCCTATATTAACTAGAGAACGGAAGAAATCACCTTCCCGGATAAACAATATATTAGACACCTCGCTATAGCTAGGAGAACTAAGTTGCCTACTAAGAGCAGCTAGAGCCAAGAGCTAGAGCTAGAGAAGTTAGAGCTAGCGAGCCAGAACTTAGAGAGCTAGAGCCAAGAGAGCTAGAGCAGCTAGAGCTAGGAGGGCCTAGTAGAAGTTAGAGAAATCTCCCTAGGGGCTATAAAGCGTATAAAGCGCAGAGGAGAACAGGTTTATACTATCTACCTAAAACCCAGTTAAGAGATGGAATAAAGGATTATTGCACGCATGCAATTAGGTCACCCAACGAGGGGAAAGCCCATACTCGCCAACTATAGGAAAGCTGCCGCGTATTTAGCAGCCTCTATAGAATACAAGGGGCCTTAGGACAAGGATACTAGCCCGAAGTTAGTCGGAGGAGACTGCCCCTAGAGGATCCACAGGCGATATAGCAAAGCCAATATAGAAAAGCTTACGCAGCCCGGCCAAGACCGGGGCCGCTAAAACATTAGCACAAAGAGTAGGAATCTCTTAGCGACTAATAAAGGCGATGCGACCAGCGAGCAAACATATAGGGAACTCGGCGGTATTATAAGACCTACTACTACTAACACCCCAGAGGAGAAACCCCCGCTACTAAATATAGAATCTATACCGAAACAATTCTAGAAGTACGCGGACCTCTACAAGAAACAAGGAAAAGGAGCTTTACCTTAATACTAACCTTAGGATTATAAAATACCCCTTATACTAGGAGCGCAACCCGCGTTTAAACCTATCTACTCGCTCTCTTAAACTAAGCTAGAGTTTTTATAGGAATACCTAGAAAAGAACCTAGAAAGAGGATACATCCGACCTTCGTTATTACCGGCCGGATACCCTATCTTATTTATCCCTAAGAAGAACGGCAAGCTCCGCCTCTACGTCGATTACCGATAGCTAAACAATATTATAGTTAAGAACCGTTATCCTCTCCCGAGAATTGATAAACTATAGGATAAGCTATAAACCGCGAAGTACTTTACAAAGTTTAATCTCCGTAACGGCTATCACCTAGTTCGCATTAAAGAAGGGGAAGAGTGGAAAACAGCATTCCAAACGCGCCTAGGACATTTCAAGTATATAGTAATGCTATTTAGGCTTACCAACGCCCCGGTAACTTTCTAGAGCCTTGTAAACGAGATACTACGTCCGTATTTAGACATCTTTTACACGGCCTACCTAGACAATATTATTATCTACTCAGATACCCTTGAAGAATATATAGAGCATATTAAGAAAGTTCTCGAAGCTCTAAGAGGGAAAGACCTACGGATCGCACCTAAGAAATATAAATAGATTACCTAGAAAACGGAATTTCTAGGGTTTATTATTACACCAGGACAAGTTAGTATAGACGATAAAAAACTAGACGCCATTCGAGATTGGCCGACACTAAGGACGGTAAAAGATGTGCAATCCTTTCTTAGATTTGCTAACTTTTACCGAAAATTTATCGAGAAATACTCTAAGGTAATCGAGCTACTTACGCGCCTTACGAAGAAAGAGTATAGTTTTAAATAGGAAGAAGCCCAGTAGATTGCCTTTAACTCTCTAAAGCGAATGTTCTGCGAAGCCCCTATCTTAGGTATTTATAACCCTAAACTACTAATTACAGTGGAAACCGACGCTTCTAACTACGCCATCGGCGCTTGCATTAGCCAACCAGATAAGTAAGGCCGACTCCACCTAATTACGTATTACTCGCGGAAGATAACACCCCTAGAGCTTAACTACGATATCCACGATAAGGAATTGCTTACTATAGTTATAGCTTTTAAAACATGGAGACATTACCTTAAAGGAGCTAAATACTAAGTAATAGTCTATTGCGACTACAAGAACCTCACGCACTTTACAACCACTAAGGAATTAACTAGAAGATAAGTTAGGTGGGCGGAGGAATTAGCATCCTATAATATAAAGATTACCTATAGAAAGGGATCCGAGAACGCTCGCGTAGATGCGCTGAGTAGAAGAGCCGACTATATAGTAGGAAAACCCGGTTTACAGCCAGCGGTGCTAAAACAAAAGGAAGACGGTACCCTTATAGTAGCACACATCGCTTTACCATAGCTCAATAAAACAACCAAAGAAGAGTTTATCCCGGTCAGGCAACTCGCGCCCGTTATACGCATCGGCGATAACGACTAGACGCGCAAAATCCGAGACACATACAAGCAAGACTCTATAGCATAAGAACTCGGTAAGATCGAAAACAACCCTCGAGTGACAAAGGACACAGACGGCACTATCCTATTTTTAGGATTAGTCTACGTTCCTAAGCTACTACGGGAGGAACTAATTAAAGATCTCTACGAAGCACTAGCACACGGTTATCAAGGAACAGACAAGACGATTGAAAGACTCTCTAGGAATTACTATTTCCCAGGGCTAAGGAGAACCGTTCAACGGGTAATCTCGCAGTGCGACCTCTATATTCGAAGCAAGGCCTCGAGACACGCACCCTATAGACTACTTCAGCCATTACCAGCCCCGGAACGACCCTAGCAGTCAATCACACTTAACTTTATCACGGATCTACCTCAGTCAAAGGAGCCCTTAACTAGCACGCTCTACAACTCGATCCTAGTTATCGTCGATAGGCTCACTAAGTACGTATACTACCTGCCTTACCTAAAAACGGTAACTACGGAAGATCTAGCCTATACCTTCCTTAGAACAATCCTCGGCAACTACGGGTTACTAGATAAGCTCGTCTTAGATAGAGATTACCTGTTTACCTTGCAATTCTGGCAGAGCCTCACCCGACAGCTTAGTTCTAAATATAAGCTCTCTACTACGGCACACCCGTAGATAGACGAACAAATAGAACGAATAAACTAGACCCTAGAGCAATACCTCCGCTGTTACCTTAACTACGCATAAGATAACTAGGTAAAGCTACTACCTCTCGCCCAGTTCGCCTATAATAGTTCAAAGGCCTCAGCTATATAGGAGTCACCATTCTACACCAACTACGGGTATAAACCCACAGCTTATAGAGAACTAATACCAAGCGAATCCCTTACCCAGAAAGGAATCCTCTAATCTAACCAGCTAAAAGCACTTTACAAACAGCTCAGCCTTGATATAGAGTACAACGGATTTCTTATATCCCGCTACTATAATAGACGGCACTAGGAGGCACCGAAGCTTAAAAGGGGGGATAAGGTCTACCTCCTTAGAAAAAACATTAAGACTAGGCGTCTAAACAACAAACTAGATTTTAAGAAAATCGGTCTATTTAAAATCGAAGAGAAACTCGGGAAAGTTAATTACTATCTTAAGCTACCAAGCAACATAAAGATAGTACCTGTTTTTCACGTAGTATTGCTGGAACCAGCACCCGAAAACGCCACGCTAATTAAATAGATAGAAGAAATAGTACTAGATAATCCAGACGCCGACGAAAACACAGACTGGGTAGTAGAAAAGATACTCAATAGCGGCTATATTAACGGTTAATTTAGATACCTCCTACAATAGGAAGGAGACTAGGACCATACCTAGGAACCACTAGAGAACTGCGATAGCTGTAGAGACCTTATTAATAACTTCCATCACTAAAACCTAGATCAACCTAAACCGGAAGCTCCTTAAACACGAAGGACCTAAAATCGCACTTAGGCATTAGAGATAGCTAAGCCGAGTTAACTAGCTTAGACGCCCTAGGAGGCGTAGCAGCGGAACCAGCCCTAGGAGAACTAATAGACCGATCAGGATCCACAGCAGCGCTATTAGCTAAGGACTCGCTATATAGGCGCTTTGTTAATCGCCCAGGCGCAGCATCCTTAGGGTCAACCGGATCCCTAGCTTCGCGAGACGCCTCGAGCTCATCCAGCTTCTCCAAATCCTTAATAGACTAAGCCTTCTTGTTTAACATTAGGCCACCGCGCTTCTATAATAGAAGTTTCTATTTCCGCGAACGCTCTAAACAAGAAGAAGCCGAGCGCAGCTTTCGCGTCAGCTTGGAAATAGCCTCTAAAGCCTCTACCTCCTCAGAAGCCACCTAAGAAATAGCCTACTCTAGTCGGACAACTACCTCGCAAGTTAGTAAACAATAACACGGAGAGAAAGGGCTACTTATAGTCGCCCTCTTCGGCACCGCTCGCATTATAATAGGCGTTCCCCCTCCGAGCACACTTACTATAACGAGAATACCCGGGCGCAATTCAACATAAAATAACCTCTCCCTACTCCCTAAGTAAGAGATACCGGGCGTAAGGAATTAGCATATTAAGATCTAGGAGTTCGTGTAAGGAGTCAATCTTTACACTAAGATACTTACGCTCGGCTTGCTGTTCTTTACGCTTGCGCTTAGATAAAGATATAATAAGGGACTTATAGGAAGAAGAGAAGAGCAGGAAAAGCCACACTAGATATACACCTCAAGGCGAATCTTCGGGACGAAGATCCTTAAGGTAGGGGGTAGTGTTACAAACCCTAGGTAATAAGGGCTTTATAGCCCTAAGGGTAGAAAGCCCGCACGGGAAGAGGCACTGCAAGGGCTAAGATCCCTTACAGCTAGTAGAGCCGCACGGTTAGAAATCCTATACGGGAAGACCGCCCGCTAGGACTAAGGAAGTCACAGGAAACCAAAGAGGACTCGCCAAACTAAAAGGCCTGTAGGGGAAGGAATCCCGTAGGGGCACAGGCGTAGTCTAGGAAAGAGACAAGGTATAAAGGTAGCAGGCAGTAGGTAAGGAGGATATTACAACCCTTCCGCACTAGTAGAAGTCGGAAACTAGGAAGCAGGCAGCGCCGCATTACGTGGACTCTACAAGACCCACTTAATAGATTAAAAGGCTTGGCACTAATCCAAACCTTTGCCTAATCCCTTAACCCTTATAATCTAGCAACCCTCAATATCCTAAGGGACAAACCAGATTGTCATAGCTTTCCTACCTATATATAATCACGCTCCTTAGCTAGATACTTTAACCTTCGTGGTCAACTCAAGAATCCAATCTTTACCTATTAGAGTAACAGAGCCTTATTGCGCCCGGCGCACACGTAATCACTTCCTTATCCAATTATTGCCTCCCTGCTCTTGTCCTTAAGGTAAAACCTTCGACCTAATTACCTACTAGGCGACTCCGAAACCTAGTAGAAGAGGCCTATTG
>JAJMVL010000170.1:0-53980 GCA_023082095.1 Dothiorella sarmentorum | reverse complement strand
CCCCCCCCCCCCCCCCCCCCCCCCCCCCCCCCCCCCCCCCCCCCCCCCCCCCCCCCCCCCCCCCCCCCCCCCCCCGTACCATCTGGGTTGGACGGCGGAGAGGTCGACGCCGAGGACGGAGCAGTCGGGGTGGGCGCTGGGGGGGTGGCAGATGAGCTTGAGCTGGGTTTTTATTGAGGGATGTGTAAACGTACTCGGCGAAATCGATAGCCCAGATACCGGTGCCGGTGCCGACGTCCAGAACACGTTGTGGGTTTTCAACGGGCGCAAGGTGCAGCTTGTCGTCAAGCATCAGGAGGGTGATGTGGTGGTGAAGATCAAGTCTGTCCAGCTCTTCGTCGTCGTTCGGCTTTTCGTTCCAGTGGGTCAACCGTCTTTGTCTCTTGTGTTGGCGAGAGGTTGAAGGAAGTTGCTACTGACCAAGAGGTATGCGCCATCTTTGAAGGAATGGTACCTGCGACCGTTCTGCAGGAAGGATATTTAGCATGAAGGTGGGTTACAGGGGTTGAAAGGCACGCGTTGTTTACCTCGAGCCTGTTCCGTTCCACTTCGGATTCAAGAGAGTACAAGGAACTGGCACTGATTCACACAAGGATATCGAGTCAGTGATTGCTGCTGTCCACTCTATCATCCGAGGGCGAATCTTACGCTATGCTGGTCCAAGTGTCGGACGTGTCGTCCTGAGCAAGGTTGGCAAAAGGAAGCTTCCGCAGGCCATGATTCACACACTCACCGGATCACTACCATTGTGTTCATGCGCCATGGTCTTGGTCTTTGAGAAAACAAAACAAACGTGGAGAGGCACCGCGGCTTTGGGACGTGGAGCACGTTTCGCGTCCTTAAAAGCTCTCCCATGTTTCTGTGCCGCACCAGCTATTCCCCAACAAAGTAGTGATCACCGACTTGTGGAGCCATGCTGGTTGATGGGGAAGGTGTTTGTCGCAGTACCCCACAGCCAACGCGCCTCGGGCTCCGATTGGTCTTGTGAGTACAAGGCATTGACGACGACTGGTCGATACAAGCAAGACTGCGGCGCCTCCCGCTGGTGCGGGGAGCTGTGAAGATTAGGCAAGGATAGAGACGACACTGGTCTTGTAAAGACTAACTCTGACTTTGTGAATAACGAGGGTATCGAACAAACGCTCCACTAAACCCCTTCATACCAACCCTAACGGAATCACGACCTCCCCTCCACCACCCCCGCCGCCCTCTCCAAAAACCCATTAAACTCCCTCACCCTCTCCAACAACCCCCCGCCACCCCCTGCCGCACCACTAACACCCCCACCCACCACATCCTCCACCTCCCACCTCAAGCCCCCGGCTGGCCCCTCCCCTTCCCGTCCCTCCCTAACCGCCTTCTCCCTTCCCCGCTGCACCGCCGTCTCAATCCCCCACAGCGCATCGCTCAGCTCCTCATCACGCCTCCTCCTCGCCTCCGCCTCCATGTGCGCCCGCCTCACCGCGTCCGTCCGGAGCGCCACCTCGTCGCGCTCCTTGCGGATCCCCAGAAATTCCGCACGCAGCGCCACCTTTTCCTTTGCAGCGGCCTTGGCGCGGGCGCGCAGCGCTTCGCCCGCGTCCACGGCTTCGGTCAGCTCAAAGAGGCGGTCGGCCAGCTCGATGGCGAAGGCGTCGACGGTGCGGGCGCGGCGGGTCAGTTCGGCGCGGCGGCTTTTGTCGGTGGTGCCGGCGGCGGCGGCTTGTTGGATGAGAGAGGTCGACATGCGGGTTGTTAGTTCGGAGGTAATTTGGGCGAGGATGTCGACGGCGTTGACGGCAGGGAGACGTGGGTTGGCAACGGCGGAAGGGGTGGGGAGCTCGAGCTCGTCGATTTGAGAGGCGTCGTCGGTGGCCGGCTTTCGTAGGGTCGAGAGACGGTATACGGTTACCGGGATGCGGGCGCCTCGTTCCGGGGCTTCGCTGCTGCGGCGAGGGCGCTTGCGGGCTGGTGCTTTGGGTGCGGGCAGCGTTTTGCGTGGCTTGGGTACGGGAGCTGCGGCCTTGGGCATTGATGGCCTACTCCGGCGCTTTGGCTGCGGTGGGATGTTGCTGCTTGACGCTTCAGGCGTCGAAGCGCGAGATGCCACCTCGTCTTCTGAGTCGTCGGCTTCCTCCTCTCCAGAATCCGAAGCACCCAAGTCTGATTCCGACTCTTCGATACGCTCAAGTTGTCGGCGTGCTACGGCGGGGGTAAGCTCATCTGCTGAGAAGTCATCCTCAACCTCCTCCTGTTCTTCCTCGGCCAAGTTGTCGAGGATCCTTTCTGCTCGTGAGCTCCTGCGGGGTTTCTTTGTAGCCGCAGTCTCCTGTGGCTCTGCAACAGTGCTCGGCGGGCCTCCAACGGACTTTCGTGGCCGGCCGGGACGTTTGACCGCTGGGAGCGGGCTAGGTTCATCCTGGCTCATGAATAGACTCGGGCTTGCCGCCGCCCTCGCACTACCCGCGTTCCCCAATGAGGTCCGAGGCCTTTTCTCCGTCGACAGCGTATGGTCCGCATCGTTCTCTTCCAGTTCATCTTCCTCCTCCTCCAAGACTATCTTTGGTGTGTCCTTCCCGCGCCTACTTGTTCTCCGCGCTGAGTCGACATGTTCTTTTCTAGCAGAAGCCTGGTGCTGCTCGTCGTTTTGCTCCAATTCGTCTTCCTGGCTTTCCTGCGGCACCTCGAGAGCGCTCGGCCGCTTCCTCTTCCCTGTAACAGATGGAGTGACGACAGTCTGCTCATCCTGCTGGCTTGGCGTCTTTGAGCGCCGCTGCCTTCCTGCACTAGGCTGAGACAATAAGCTTCCCTCTTCTGTAGGCTCTTGCTTGAATGTCCTGCGGGATGATGCTCGAGATGATGGAGGAACAGGGGATTTTCGGGACGAGCGCTGCGCAGAAAGAGGTTTCGCATTCGACGTCCGGCGCGACGTTGTGGAGGCAGGGGTGCGACGGGTGGAAGGTTGCGCAGGTAGAGGGTTCGCAGATGGTGTACGGCGCGAGGACGGCTGCGAAGGCAAAGCCCTAGGTGTTCGACGTCCAGATGGTTGCGCCGGAAGCGCTGGTCCGCCAAAAGTGAAACCAAAATTCCCGATTGATACGCCAGTTGTTCTGTCTGCTGTTAGAGGTGCGCGCGATACAAGTGGGCGTGTGGCTTACCCGGCGCCGCGCTGGCGCATGCGGCGTCTCTCTTCGCGATCTATGACGCCCCGTTAGCTGCGATCCCCAGCATTCCATCAAGTAATTTACCATTCGGAGCCATTTCGAGAGATATGTGGGTGTTGCGGGGAAGTAGTGTTGTCGAGTCGCGTTCTCGGGAACGCGTCAAGGGCGACGCGGCTGTTGGAGATGTCGGGGAAGGAAACTCCGATGGGCTGGCTGCCAAGACCGAGTTCCGCTCCGCTCCGCCCCGCACTTCTTTCCGCGACTCGATTATCACGCTTTCACGCAACGGAGCCGGCCGTATGAAATGGAAGGATTCATGTAGATCTGAGTTATTGAACTAGTAAATATTGCATGTGACCATCTGATCCGCGGTTTCAGCACTGGGCATGTGGCGCGTGGTAGATCAATCGGGCGACGTCATGGTGTCGCGGGGATGATCTGCCCTTCTCCGGCCGCTTTCTTTCTTTCTCATCGCAAACACGAGCCACATCTTCATTCATCACGCCCATTCATAACCGCCTCACACCACTTACACCGACCTCGGTACCAATACATTCATCACCATGTCTGAGCACAAGAAATACATCCTCAAGGTCACCGCCGGCCCCGACTACGACCCAAAAAACCAGCAGGAAGTGCGGGTAAACACGGCCAAATCTGTTGACATTTCCACCGAGCATCTCGACACGAACATTTGGGTGCGCGTGAAGGACTACCGCGGTGAGCCTGAGCATGGCCTGGACCATATCGAACACAGGGCTAACTGGCATTAGGTCTGCCGAAGGGTTCTCCCTCGTCATCGCCCTACTTCGAGCACGCAAACCACACTGGCGACCGCTACAGCATAGCATACACATTTCGCTTGAAGAAGGACATCCCAGGCGACAAGCTCGTCTTTGGCAACGACTTCGATCACCCTATCCGCGATCGTTTGCCGTGGGGCTTCAACACTGCCTTCAACTGGGTCAAGGGATGGGTCGACGCGACCATGGAGGGCGACGTCTACGCAGACGAGCCTTACCTATACTCGCCCATCCTCAGCTCCATGAACATACTGCAGATCGGAGGCAAGGGCCAGTCTATCTCTGAAGTCGGAGAAGGTGCTGGAGAAAAAGTTGGCACCGGTGACGAGAGTGCCCTCATCTTCAAGGAAGGCGCGCAGGCAGATGGCCAGGAAGTGCGTGAGAAATCAGGCATGCCAAGCGACAACTCGCAGAGGAAGAGGCATTACCAGCAACTTCAGCCCAGAAAGGACTTCATCTTCGAAAAGGACCGCGCCTTCGCCTGCGACTTCTTCAACGGGTATCTTGACTTCAACGGTGCGCTCCAATACATCCGCAAAATATGTTACGTAGCTGACCAAGCTCTCAGAGTTCTCGCTGAAGCTTCCGATCATCACCATCCCCGTGATCAAGTACTGGGACGGCCAGCCCCTTCGGTATGCGCTCGCACATCACCTGCACATCTGTGTGAAATTCGTCTTCTCTTTATTACTATTTTTTCGCGAAAACACGTCGCCTGACTGACAAAGAGCACACACTCTCAGATACGTTCTGAGGAATTCCGAAACGAACGAAGTCTACTTTGTCATTCTCTTCTCTCTCATTCCCGTCGAAGACGAAAACAAGGAGGACGCTGGTGAAACCGCGACCTCCAAGAATGAGACAGGGAAGAAGACGGAGAAGGACAAGAGTAGCGAGCAAAGCCAATCAAAGACCGCCAACGACGACATTGACTAAATGCACTAATAGGCCCCGCTAACCCCCGACGCGAACGGCAGAATGCTGTGTGGCCGAGCCTTGGAGGTGGAGGAGATCGCGGACGGGGACACGGTAAAGGCCGTCCAATGGAACATCTCCCCTTAATTCGACGATTCGACTTTGCAACAGCCCAACACAGCTTCTATTCAGACGCCCCAAACAACACTCAGCAACACTCGCAACACCAACAACACATCAATCGTCTAGAACCGCACCACACTCGTTCGCCTGGAGCGATACACGACCTTCGCACTCCAGGCGTACATCTCCCATTCATAGCGTCGTCAGAGTCAGCCAGCCCTTCCACAGCCGAGCAACGCGCTGGTCAGAGCCAGGATACCCTAGATTCCCTTACTGAAGCTGGCGCTGAAGACGACTTCGTCACTGTGGATTTGAACAGCGGTACGGATATTTCGGAAGACTGGGTTGAAGCCCAGCGCGTTGAAGAAGGACCAGATGGCGTCATATCTTTACGCATGAGAGAACCTCCCCCGCCAAAGAAAGATGGCCGTTGTTCAAACCAGAGGTCAAGAAGGATTAGATAGAGGTAGAGTAGACGAGATAAGAAACGGCTGCTTCGTAATATAACCCATGCGTTCACTTCTTGCGTGTTCCACACAATTCCTGCTCGCTGGTGGGCGAAATCTATGTACGCAGGATCATGAATGAAGTGTTTTGGTTATCAGAAAGTGTACCGAGCTAGAGAAGACGAAACCAAGCGATCCAGTTCAACGTTTGTACTGCCATCTATCCTTGATACGTAAATCATTCCCTCATGACTAGCAGTGATCAGAATACCCCGAAAAACGGCGACAAATTGCCCAGGCGCACTTGACAAGGTAAAACTTAACCAGCACTCAAAAATTCCAACACATCGCTTCTCGTGAGACATGGAGATTATATTACTTTTCACAACCCATCCTATGGAAAGAAAAGAAAAAATTACAGTCATACCAACACATTATATAAAAAATGATCATCCACATCATGAACCATCAACCAAAAAACATCTAACCCAACACCGCGCTCACCGTCCTCTCCAGCACATTAAACCCCACCTCCACCCCAATCACCCCACCCGGCACCCTCCACTGCTGCGCCACCACATCCCAGTACGACACGTCGCGGCGCAGCAGTTCAAACGCGACCGTCGCGCTCTCGCCGGGGGCGAGGTGCACGCGGTCGAAGCCGCGCAGCTGCCAGGCCGGGGTGCCGGCCGGGGCGCCCGCGTCGAGCAGGTTGAGGTAGAGCTGGGGCACGGCGGCGCCGGCGACGGCGCCCGTGTTCTCGACCGAGACGGTGGCCGTGTAGACGGTGGACCAGAGGTCGGCGTTGCCGCCGGGGATGGTGGTGGCGTTGGCGGCCGGGGTGGTGCCGGCGAGGTTGGAGGTGGAAGAGGTGACGGTGAGGGAGGAGAGGGCGAAGGTGGTGTAGGAGAGGCCGAAGCCGAAGGGGTAGAGGATGTCGGCAGTGCGGTTGGCGGCGAGGTAGTAGCGGTAGTCGATCATGTTTCCTTCGGTGAAGTCGGACTGCCAGGCATTTGGGTCCGTGGTTGTGGCGAGAGCGGTGCTGTTGACGAGGAGTTTGGGGACGACGGATTCGGTGGTGGGAACGGTGTAGGGGAGGTGGCCGGAGGGGTTGACGGCGCCGTAGAGGACGTCCACGAGCGAGTTGCCGGATTCTTCACCGGGGAAGTGACCGCTGATAATGGCGGTGACGTTCTCGTTCGATGCGAAGGGGAAGAGCGTGGGGCCGGTGCCGTAGTGGACGACGACCGTGTTGTTGCAGCTAGCCGCGACGGTCTCGACGACACCGGTGCCGTTGTACTCCGAATACAGGGAGTGGCGATCGAAGCCCTCGGTGGCCCAGGACTTGATGAAGACAAGGCAGACATCGGGGTTGGGGAAGATGGCGCTGATACCGTTGGATGTGATGACTTCGTTGTCGAGGATGTATTGCACAAGAGAGCCATCTTCCTTAGCCTTGGACTTGATAGCCTCGAGAGGAGTTACAAGGTAGGGGAAGCGGCCAGTCCCACTGCCACCGCCAGCAGCGTAGGTGCCGTACTCAACGGTTTCGTCTCTGAAGGGAGAGCCGCCAACGAGTGAGTAAAGACCATCAGAGTACTCAGTAGCACCATTGCCAAAGACACCGATGTTCTTGGGTGCCTTCAATGGGAGAGCGCCGTTGGTGTTCTTGAGCAGAACGGTGCTGTTGGCGGCAGACTCGCGGATGAATTGGCTAGTCTCCTCGTTGCGAAGGTCAACGACCTCAGCCTCGGATCCGACTTGGAACTCGTACAGCCAGGTATCAGGCGCGTTGCCGTTGATTTCAGAGGAGTAGTAGTCGACCTTTGGGTAGTCCTTGTCCTGGCCGAGGTGGAAGTAGGGAGTCAAGACTCTCAGAACCATGTCGTCAATCCTGCTCTCCGGAAGGGTGCCGTTGCTGACAGCAAGAGTTGCGTTCTCGCCCCAATACGAAGGTATAGGAGAGGTGAAACCGATACCGCCAGGCATGTTCATGTCAAGACCAGACTCGATGGTGGCGACGCCGGAATGGGTGGCTCCCCAATCAGACATAACATAGCCCTGGAAGCCAAGCTCAGTCTTCAGCAGACCGTTGAGAACCTTGGAATTTTGACAGGCGTAGCTACCGTTGAGGCGGTTGTACGAGCACATGACACTGGAGGTACCGGCGTGTACCGCATTGGCAAATGGCCAAAGGTATGACTCGTGCATGGTCTTGTCGTCAATGTTCGACGACAGAGATTCGATGGTGTTGCCATCATCATCCGTGCTCGGGTTACGCTGGGTCTCCTGTTCGTTGCCGATGAAATGCTTGGTGGTAGCCTGCACGCCAGCATCTTGGATACCAGTCACAGCGTTCTCAACGGCCACACCACTGAGGTAGGGATCGGCAGAGAAGCCTTCCCAGTTACGACCACCGTAGGCATCTCTGCCGAGGGGCCCCACAACAGGGGCAAGTGCGACCTGTGCGCCCTTGGCCTTGAACTCTTGGCCCATGAGATTGCTGTGCTTGTAAATAGCATCGCGATCCCAAGAGGCTCCAACATTGATGCTAGCGGGGAAGACGTTGGCGTACACCGCCTGTCTAATGGCCATAGGACCGTCCTGGAGACACAGGCCAGTGAAGTTGAGCCTCGGGACCGATGCAATCATACCCTTTCTCATGTCAGTACATATGAAGTGATCAGAAATTCGACGCAATCTGGTCAGGCGAAACTCTTTGCAAAAGATGAATTTCGGTAGATATGCAGGTCCGATGAACATTGTGCAGGGAACTTACAGCGCAGGGACCAATGGTGCCAGTGACCAGTGAAGCCTTCTCATCCAAAGTCAACTCGGCCAGGAAGTCCTTGGCCTTTGCGAACGCATCCTCCCAACCGATGCCAGATAATTCCGCTGTGAAAGTAAGTCAATATATGCTGAAATACGCGGCTTGATTCCCAATGATATAGCACTTTGGGCCAGAACAATGATGGATCAACCGTCAAAGGCAACCCACACACTCAAAGTCTCTAGTAATGGAGTTGAAAGGAAGATGGGAGACTCACGCGAAGGCAGGACACTCGGACTGGTGGTATAGAGCGAATGGTCCCATGCGGACGCCGGGGAAACCAAAGAGGCGGCAAGCCCAAGAAGAGCCAAGAAGTTGATTGCGGAAGCCATTGTGAAAGAGGTTATTTAGCTCGATGAGCCTCAGAAAGACGGAACGCTACAGCATCTTTATACCCATGGAATTTCATCTCCGCACCCACCACAAAGCCGACTCGTACGTCTTCATGGGACCTAAGCCTAAGGACGACACCAGTGCCGGCAAATGGCCGGCAATGTGCGCGTGGTGCCAACTGCCGTATAGCTGAATGTACGTAAACCTGCCAGTGTAGATGGCGTGCATGGAGCGGGATTCAGTGACATTGTGGCGCGGCCATAGCCGAATCCGGGGTGGGCGCGTGCTTGGCGAACGCCATGTGACGAGTGACGGTGAGAAATTTTGCTTGGGTAGCGGACACAAGCACGAGAAGGTGGTGATAGCCATGTGGAGCTGCGCTTACAAGCACGAGGCTGTGAGGCCGCGGCCCGGGGCCGGCGCGGCGTAAGGTAGGAATACGCTAGCTTGGGTTAGTCCCCCGCATCTAGTTTCTTGGGATCTGGAGAACAGGGAGAGAAAATGGGGAAAGGCAGGGATCATTGCCCGAAGAATTCCCACAAGCCCATTTCTCCACAGTAAATGCCGAGACCTCACGTTGTTCACTGCCGACGCCGTCAGCCCATCCCCGTACTCCTGTCTCCCCATCCCCACAGATGCCCGGCCAGACAGTTTGACGGGGTTGCGGCTCGAGAGCCGCCTCGAGATTTTGGACTCCGAAATTGCCTGCTGCTGCGAGCTGCAGGTAGAACTGTCATCAAAGCTGAATGCATGTGAAGTCTCTGACTCTCACCATGCCGACGGCTGTTTCCGGCTGTCAGCCTCCGGACGGGATGCATGCACCCCAAGAAAAACCTGCCCAACGACCAGGAACTCGTGCGCGGGGTAGCCGAAGTTTCGCCAGTCTGGCACATGGTCAGTGAGCTCTCCAGATGGTCACCCGCTGCCATGCAAATGAGCGCCGGGAGGCCTGAGCCGGCCGTAAGTGGTAGAGACTTCGGATTAATTGTTGAATTGACTCTCTGGCCCGCTACCTCTTCACCGATCTGTAATTCCGAATCATACTGCCGCAAATAAGCCGTCTACGTAGTACCAAGTGATGATCGCTTCGGAGCTCGGTAACTTGCTCCATCACCGTGCCTGTCAAGGGCAAGGTTGTCCGCAGCAGGCTCCAACTTCCTAAACGGCACGTCAGCTGGCTGAGGTTGTGGGTTGTGCACATAGAAGCGCCGGCTGGGAAACTGATCGGACTTACGTCGCCCCACACTTCCCCAGGCCGCTCCCGACCCTCCTTAGAAAATGGCCACCGCGCTACAGTAGCTCACGGAACTATCCTTCGGACTCACGCAATCACTGCTCCTTTCGTACTTGACAAATCGGAATTTGCCTTTTCCTTCGTCAACGTGAAGAGCCTCGATCGCGGCCATGGTCACCCCAATAGGATGTCTTCCACAGACGGTATTGCCCGTCTCTTCGAGAATATCGAGAAATCTCTCATGACTCTTCGTCTCCACAGCATCCATGCAGTATCCATCTACAGCCGCAATACTTTCATGAATTGCGGGGCTAGAGGGTGCCTTGTCAGAAGACCTCAGGCTGCGTGCTTGGCCCGGCGCGGCTTCGTAGTATGTGTATCTGAAGCGCGATCCCCAATGGCAGAAGTCAGAGGAAATGACGAAAACCGAAGTCGGATCTGCAAGGTACGGAGCTAAGATCTGGCCGTACTGGCGTTCTGCGGCAGCGGAAGTGGCGCCAACGAGGATAGGCACCAGGGGTGGAAACTCGGAAGGATCAGAGAACTGCCTACGTGTTCACGGCAAATGAGCAAGTAGTCCTCAGCAACCCGGTTCTATAACCTTACCGAGAAAGCATCTTGTAGATGTAGGGCAGATGCATCTCAAGGCTATGCTCCTCCTCGTCCTGCGTCTGATTCATGGTATCAAAGTTGCCCTTCTTGCGCAGCTCAGCGACAGTCTCCGTATCGATGGTGAGGTCGCCCAAGGGAGTCTCATAGGCAGCGCATTTCGTCAGGGCGCAGCCGGTCAGGTAGTAGTGATGCGACGGGCCGAGGAGGAAGATGCGTTTGCTGTGTCACGTTACCTTCCGTATCCAAGCAGAGTGAACTGGTGGTGAGAGCACTCACGCCTTGGACAGATCCAGAGCCTTGTAGGCCCATGCGGCTGCAGGACCAGAATAAGCGTATCCGGCATGCCTACAGATCCCACATGAGCCAGGAGGTCCGCACGCCCCTCGATGTTGAACCTACGGTGCAATGATGGCCCTCGCACCGGAGGATGGTATGTCGATAGAGTCGCCCTGGGAACCAGGCCGGATACCGTTGGTGCTGGCAGGCACAGCGTCCAGCCACGAGTCAAGTTGGGCTGAGAGCGCGTTCTTGCTGGCGGAGTACCAAGAGCCGGCGTGGCTTGCCTCTCGGACAGACATCTTGCGGGTTGAGCTTCGGAACGCTTGCTTTCGGAAAGAAAAGCAGGCTAGTGTGTTGAGAAGGTTTGGAATGGTGGGCTGTTGGAGGGGTAAGTGGTGCACGCGCGGGAGCTTGGTTCAGTCACTGAAGTCGATAAAGAGCCGTGTAAGCATGCAGTCGTGAAACAGACCGCATGAGAATGTATTCGTGAAGTACAGACAAGGCCCGCGATCGATGGGAGACAAGTGGGGACGTAACTTTTGTTGGATGTTTGGTGAGGCGGGGACCTCAGCCCCGCGCTGATGAGCATCGGGGGCCGGCGTTTCATCAATCACGTCAGTGACGCGCTTCGCGTTCTCGCGTCTCATCAGCCTCGCTTCGAGTGCCGCTCTGTTCAGCTCCCACTGTCACTGCTACATATCTATACGCAGAACACACTTACCTATCATTGCCGTTGCACTTTCCGGAAACATCCAATACCATCGCAATGTCTTTCAAGCGCAAGCGCTCCGACTCGACCTCCTCGCCCGCCTCGACCTCCAGCCTCTTCTCGCGATCCTCCGTGAGCCCATCTCCTCTATCACACTTCGGCAATGCCATGCAACTAGACGCTCCCACTCAGACCAATCCCTCCCCGATGCCTTCCTGGGTGTGGCAGCCGATGAGCGAGGGCGCCAACCACAGCGGACGGACCCTGAAGCGCGTCAGGGACAATAGGCCTGACGAACGGCTCATCCACGGTGAATATTACCACTTCATACGAGAGTCAAATGCGCAAGGCTAATTGTATCATCTTAGAATCTACCTTGAGAAGATTATACAGCGCCCAACGCGAACATCCCAACCCCTCGCCCATACCGTCTCAGGAGCCACTTCCTGCCGAATCCGAGTCCTCCGATCTTCCTGCGCAAAAGACCACCTTGCACACCTTCTGGAAGAATATCCCCCAACCGCCATCTAAGCCGCCTGCGTCTTCAATCCCTCCTGCTTCGAGCAGTGCTGGGAGCACACGCTGTGAAGACTGCAAAGCCAGCCTCGCGTCTGAGGACAGCATGGATATGGATGTGGATATGGATGTGGATGGTTTCGGACCACAGCAGCAGTACGCCTGCAGCCATTGTGGTAGGATGGTTTGCGGAACGTGCTCCGTATCTCGTGATGTGAGAAGCTGTCTAAATTGTGCCATGGTCTGAACATGACCGGAACATTTCTCAGTATCATGAGACCTTTTTTTCGTGGGAGCACAAGCCTGTTTATGGCCATTTTGCATGAGGATTTTTGTACAAAAGACTAGGTCTTAGCGTATTGGCGCTAAATGTGGAGTTCAAGGAGGGATGGTTTCATAGAGCCTGGGGCGTTGTTAGGACCTGGGAAAGGGACCCAGCACAGTGCACACTTTGAATTTGGCGTTAATTCTGCAAGCATCAACAGCAACGGCCGAGCTTGGATTACAGCGCAACATGTAGAAACAAGCAACGAATGTCCAGCAGGGCAGTAAATGTCTTCCTCTCTCGTCATATAATACAGTCTCACGTTGCCGTCAAATCATTCGTCTCCACATCCACCACCTAGACAAATCTCCTCCCTGTCTCCTTGATCCTCCTCCCCAGCCAGATTGCAGCACTCTTCGAGCTGTCATCCACCCGATTCATCCTCCATGCCAACCATCCGACCCACCCCATCGTCGCGACCAGAGCACTCGTCATGCCAGCCAACAACACCTTCCCCTGTTTCTGCACCACCTTGTCAACCACCGAATACCGCTCGTTCCCGAAGCTCACTCGCGAATACTGCGTCGCAATGCCCAGGCCGGGGAGCCACACGCTGAGGCGCTCCTCGACGGCCTTCCGCAGCCGGTAAACGGGTGACTGGACGTCCGACCGCATCTCCTGGTAGTTCCGCAGCGCCAGGTCGTTGATGGCGTGCGCGTCCGGGCGGCGGAAGCGGGAGTACTCCTCGAGGGCCCTGGCGCGCTGCTTCGCGCGCTCCTCGGCGCTGCCGTTGACCAGGACGTACTGGCTCTCCTCCATCCCAGTCTCCTGCGACGATGCCGGTGTCGACGGGACGAAGCGGTCGAGCGACTCGTACAGCGTGCGCACGTCTTCCAGGCCTGCGTTCATCCCTTGTCCGTAGAACGGCACCATGGCGTGTGCCGCGTCGCCGAGGATGACGGCCGAGCCGCCGACGTGGTACGGGGCGCACTTGATACTGATGAGCGGCAGGTGCGGGTTCTCGGCGTATTGCTTGTGCAGGTCCGCCTCCGGGATCAGGTCCGGGACGACGCCAGGGAAGTGCGATTGGAAGAAGGGGACCAGCCGGTTCGCCGGGTCGGAGTTGACCTCCGCGAGTCGGTCGGCCGGAAGGAAGAGGGTGCTTGTGAAGGACTTGTTGAGGGAGGGGATGGCGATGAACATGAAGGAGCCGCCAGGCCAAATGTGCAGGTGGTTGGGCGAGATCCTGAACCCATTGTGCTTGGTGTTTGAGGGGTCTGGGCGGATGTGGAATTCGCACCAGAGCGTGTCAATGTACTCTTGTGTGTAGTCCATCCGTGTGAATTTCATCATGTGGTACCGGACGGCGGAGTGGGCACCATCGGCGCCTATCATGAAGTCGAACTTGATTTCGATTTCTCTGTTTCCGGAAGCAGTGGTGGCATAGCCCGGGGATGATGGATCTTTTTTCCTCATGTCCTCAAACCAAGCAGTGTTATTGTTGAAATCGGCACCGACCAGTTTGTGGTTGAACAAGAGCTTCACATTAGACATGTTTTCGAGCTCATCCAGGAGATGTTTGTTGAGGCCGTGGCGATCAACAGCCAAAATAGCCTTGAGAAGTATTAGCATAGTCATGATAGATAAGCTCTGAGTACTCACTCGGCCATGAACATCGTATGTTTGGGATTCTTCGTAGTTTTGTCCATTCTTGCGGCCGTGGATCATGCGGCCATGCATAGGAATCGTCTCATTTAGGACAGAGTCAATCAAGCCAGGGCAATTTGCCTGTCTCATAGAGTTGATGCCCCGTTCTGAGAGCGCAAGATTGATTGACTTTGTGAAGTTGAGCGGCACTGTTGAGGGGTCCCTGAGGTCTACGAATAGTCATGGTAAGAATCATTGGAGCCAAGGGTCAACAGTTATTCTCGTGTTCAATGGAGGGGCAATGGACATGACTCGATTGCTGAAAAATTCATGACGTGCCACTCTCTTGAAAAAGCAAGGCATATTACTATGGAGGAAGATCCATGCAGACTGAGAGACGCGGGAACAAAGAGCACGCAGTAGTAGGGAATAGCATAAAGGGAAGCGTACCTCCTCGCAGCTCGTAGACCTCGACTTCATCCCCTCTCTGTGCCGCGTAGAGGGCGGCGAGGGCACCAACCGGGCCCGCTCCGACGACCACTGTTTTCTGAGTGACCATTGTCCTGGAGCGTATGGAGTAGAAAAGTGGACGGTAGGAGGGAAAATATATGCGTCACCTGAGAAATGAGGTGATGAGGTAGGGAAATGTGCTGACTATTCCGGACGAACGCCTGTGATGGCGGAACGATTCGAAACCTTGTCTTTAAGTAGTTGCCAGCCCAACGGCAGTCGTGCCAGCTCGAAGCGGCAACAACTATATTTGCAGACGACCTGACTCGTCCCGCGGGTACTAGCGGGATCGGCGTCTGCGGACGCCGATCGCGTCCAGAAATTCAACGCCGTTTTTGTGCTACTCCGCGTGAACTCCGTCCAAAGTACTACTCTTTGCGCAGCACTCCTCTCCCCTTAAATAGCGCTGCTTAAACAGTGGCTTTCACGCCGATCAACCTTCTCCCTTCCTCCAGACATCTCGCAGCAGTTTCACTCCAAATATGGCCGCTGAAGGCACAACCCCGCGCAAGTGCTTGGGCACTGACTGCGGCAACGATGCAAGCTCACTACAATGTCCCACTTGCCAGAAGATGGGCAAGGAGTCGTACTTCTGCTCGCAGGACTGCTTCAAGAAGAACTGGGTATTCCGTAAGACGCCCTATGGACCTCGAGCAGACCCGCTAACCGCAATGCTGTAGAGTGAACACAAGGCACTACACAAAGCCGCTGGCGCAGCCTCAAGTAATCCTCTCCGTAATATGTTCCCGCCGAAAGTTGTCTCACCGCCCGACCCAGAAACCGGCCACTACAACCCTTTCCCGTCCTTCTCTTTCACCGGCGACCTCCGCCCCGTCTACCCCCTCACGCCGCGTAGAGAAGTGCCCAAGACTATACCATACCCCGACTACGCGAAGGATGGAATCCCCAGGAGCGAACAGATCTTTGTCAACAGACATAAGATCAAGATTCTCGAGAAGGATGAGATCGAAGGCATGAGGAAGGTCTGCCGTCTGGCCAGAGAAGTGCTGGATGAGGCTGCCAGGGCGGCGAAGCCGGGTGTGACAACGGACTATATTGATGAGGTCGTGCACAAGGCTTGCGTCGAGCGCAATGTGAGTTCAAACTACGCGCAGCGTATCTACGCGCGCCAGCTGCTTCCAGTCGGGATCGGCTGAAAGGGATCTTTGCTCATGGCTTCTAGTCTTACCCGTCGCCTCTAAACTACTGCCACTTCCCGAAGTCGGTCTGCACATCCCTCAACGAGATCATCTGCCACGGAATCCCCGACCAGCGCGTGCTTGAGGATGGCGACATCCTCAACATCGACGTCACCCTCTACCACAACGGCTTCCATGGCGACATCAACGAGACGTACTACATCGGCGAGAAGGCGCTCGCCGACGCAGACTCGATCCGCGTTGTTGAGACGGCCCGCGATACTCTGGATGAGGCTATCAAGATTGTCAAGCCGGGCATGTTGTTCCGTGATCCGGGCAACGTTATTGAGAAGCTGGCCAAGCAGAGGAACTGCAGTGTCATCAAGACGTACTGTGGCCACGGTATCAACCAGCTGTTCCACTGCCCTCCCAACGTCCCCCACTACGCCAAGAACAAGGCTGTCGGTACGGCAAAGCCTGGCATGTGCTTCACCATTGAGCCCATGATTGCACTGGGCACGCACAGGGACAAGACCTGGCCCGATGACTGGACGAGTGCCACGCAGGACGGCAAGAGGACAGCACAGTTTGGTAAGACAGCTGGATTTTTGGGTTGCTGGATTTCTGCTAACGGTCTGCAGAGCACACGCTGCTTGTCACAGAGGACGGTGTGGAGATACTCACGGCAAGGTTACCGGATTCTCCGGGTGGACCTGTTCCGATTCCCGCAGCGAACGGAGCTTGATTTAGCAGTGGGAGGAGTATCGGATGACCGATGTAGCATGGAGAGAGGCGTTGAAGGGAGGTGCTGCTTAGCGGGGAGGTGTTGTGCGATTAGATACCTATTGCAGTCTTGGAGACGCTTGTATGCGTCGGGATGCCGAAACATAGTTGCATTGCATGAACTCGCATCGGGAGCATGGTTGGCTAGACTCGGGTAGTGGTGTTTGGCTCGTGACGGCTGCCAATGTGTCTGTGCGGAGCTTGATGCGTGCCTTGGAAGACAACGGCTTGGGGACCACCGGATGCCTCGTTGTCATTGCATTTCGTCATCCAACCCAGACTGCCTTGCCATTTCCACACGACCTCCATCTCTTCTCGCGCTCGTCACATTCAGTCGCATTGTTTCTTGCAAGTTGCCGCACGCCGTCCCCAAGCTTCTTGAGCTCGAGCCGACCCGCCACCGCCCGCGACTCGCGCACTCAGATAACATCCCCGCCAACCGACGACCGGCAAGCAAATCTCAACAACACCTCGCCCAAGGCTACCTCGTTGAACCTATCGCGCCCGACGTCGCTGCGATACCACTGCTATTTCTTCCATTGCACAGCTTCACTTAGGTCACCGGCGATCAGGAGCTTTTCAAGATGTCTGGCGAGGCGTGGCTCTACCTCCTCGCTGTCCTCATAAATGCGGTCAACCTCTTCCTCCAGGTCTTTTTCACGATCATGTACAGCGATTTAGAATGGTACGCATCGCCTGCTTGAGCTCTCCAGGTCGCGCTTCGGTCACTCTGGGCACATGGCCTTGCGCTGCGTGCGCGTGTCGAAGAAGACGATGAGGGCCGCGTGGATGATGTCAAGCTCTGCTAACACGGCGACACAGTGACTACATCAACCCTATCGACCTGTGCAACCGCCTGAACACCTACATCATCCCCGAAGCCGCTGTCCACGCATTCCTGACCTTCCTGTTCCTTATCAACGGATACTGGATTGCTCTGCTCTTGAACCTGCCTCTCCTCGCATGGAACGCAAAGAAGTGAGTGCTACGCGACATCCCAATGGCTCTCGGAGAATCTCGCTGTCTACAAGTTTGGTCCTGTGGCTGCGTGGGAGGATACGTGGCAGATGCCATTGGGCTGGCGAATGAGCGTGAGGGCAAATTACTGACGCGAATTGCAGGATACTTGAGAACCAGCATCTGCTGGACGCGACCGAGATCTTCAGGAAGCTGAACGTGCACAAGAAGGTACGCTATTATCCACCTAGCGCATCTCGCGCCGCGCTGGCGCTTGGTAGCAAGCACTTCCATGCTAACACATATGACAGGAATCCTTCATTAAGCTTGGTTTCCACTTGGTCATGTTCTTCTTCTACCTCTACAGCATGATGTAAGTTTCCACCCGCTCCACACTTCTAAGGAACTGCTTGATTCTAACCAGAAGCATAGCGTCGCGTTGATCCGCGATGAGACTCACTGACTTCGGTCCGAGACTGAAAAGAACATGCAGCGTGGTTCCTCATGAGCAAAAAGCAGGCCTTCCATAGGCGCAAGCGCCTTGGTTCTCCCTGCCTTTGCGGAAACGTGTACAACGATGAATCAAGAGGCATGAGATGTAACGTTTGGGATGAGTGGATGGATGCACGAATGGACACGAGACGGCAAGCTGGGATATGCGCTTCTGGGCGGCTGCTACCCTTGGCTTTCCATCGATGCCTGCCAGGTGGTTCGTTGAGCCTGGGTAGTACATAAGGTCCAGACGGAGAGCGTATGATAGGATAGCTCCGTGATTAATGTCAAGTAGCGGAATCGACTATGAGTGGTACTAGAACATAAAATTGCTTGCAGCGTTTCCTACTACTGCCTCATGGGACGGCACATGCAACTGGCTTGCGTTGCGAGTCGTCACATCGTGAATGCCATGCTGACTCGTTAGATCCTGACTCGCTCAACGTCGTTCAGGAGTATATTTCGGCAGGGCTCATGGCTGACACATACATGTAGAAGATACATGGACTTTCCCCTCACGGACTTTTCAGTGTCGAGAGCAGCGGAACAGAACATTCCCACCTTGTATCTAGTATTCTCTTCTTTGCTGCGCTATAGCGTCAAGCCTACTCCGTCCACCTGAACGACAACTTTACAACACCGCCCATCAACTCACGCGATAACACCGCAGCGCCGGGAGTCAACGGAATACTTACAAAGCAAGGACCAACAAGAAGTAGCAGCCCTGGCGACAGTCCTATTGGCTGCTCTCCTCTAGCGTCTTGGCAGGAGTGTATTCAGGCTGCAAGGCACCAAGGACGCAAGGCCCCACGGCTTACTCATGTGAGATACACTCGCTTTTCCCCTTCGTTTTCTGCCCCCTGCCATCAACGTCACTGCCCATCAGCTCGCGCGGAAAGTTGACCAAACCTCAGCTTCGACAATTTCCTCTTCACCCTCCCAACACCGCGCGCCATGGCGGGAAACACCAAAGGTCGCGTGCCCACGGGATATGCTGACGAGATCATCATCAGCGAAGCTTCTTTCCGCTCAGCCCACCGCGCGCGTGAAGCTGCAACCGAGCCACCGAACAAGAAGCGCAAGAGAGAGGAAAAGGGCAGCTCCAGCATCGTCTACGGGAAGGGCGCATACAAGGGCCCATGGGCCAAATACCAGTTTGAGCGGCCGGACGCCAACTCGGACGAGGAGGGCTCGGACGTAGAGATCGTTTACGAGGAGGACGAAATCGAGGAGCAGCCTGCCGCACCTACGACGAAGGACGGAACCGCCTATGAGGCCGAGGACGCGGCCGAAGAAAAGACCATCTTCCACGGCTCGCAAGAGCGCGATTACCAAGGCCGGACGTACATGCATGTGCCGCAGGATTTGGACATCAACTTGCGCGGCGAGATTGCTGAGCTCAAGAACTATATTCCCAAGAAGTGCGTGCACACCTGGAAGAACCATACCAAGGCCATCAACGCGCTCCGTTTCTTCCCTGACTCGGGCCACCTGCTGCTGTCGGCCTCTGCGGATAATACGGTCAAAATTTACGATGTGTACCACCAGCGTGAGCTGCTGCGGAGCTATATTGGACACAACAAGTCTGTTAACGACATTTGCTTCAACAACGATGGCACACACTTCCTGTCTGCATCCTACGATCGTCAAATGAAGCTTTGGGATACGGAAACCGGCAAATGCATCTCGAAGTTCTCGACCGGCAAGACTCCGCACGTTGTGCGCTTCAACCCCGACCCTGCGCTCAATCACGAGTTTGTGGCTGGTATGGCCGACAAGAAGATTGTGCAGTTTGATACCAGGACGAACCAGATGGTGCAGGAATACGATCATCACCTGGGCCCGGTCAACACCATCACGTTCTGCGACGAGAACAGGCGGTTCATCACCACGTCCGACGACAAGTCCCTGCGCGCGTGGGAATACGGCATTCGTAAGTCTCCTGCATTTCCTCACTTCCGTACATGATGCTAACAAGTTGCAGCCGTACCGATCAAGTTCATTGCCGAGCCCTACATGTACCCCATGGTGCGTAGCGCCCCGCACCCGTCAGGCAAGTACGTCGCCTTCCAGTCCTCGGACAACCAGATCGTCGTGTACGCATGCACCGACCGATTCCGCCAAAACCGCAAAAAGTCATTCCGCGGCCACAACAACGCCGGATACGCCATCGACGTCGCAATCTCGCCGGATGGACAGTTCGTGTCGTCGGGCGACAGCGGCGGCTTCGTCACCTTCTGGGACTGGAAGACGTGCAAGATGTACCACAAGATCCAGGCGAGCGAGTCGCCCATCATCAGCACCGTGTGGCATCCGAGGGAGACGAGTAAGGTCGTCACGGGTGATCTGAACGGTGTGGTCAAGTTCTGGGATTGAGTTTCTTCGAGGACAGTGGGAAAACCAAGGTTCGGCTGTGGCGTAGAAAGACAGGCAGCTTTTTTCATGTCTATGAACTCGGGAAGAGAGAGAGCAGTCAGTGATACCAAAATGCACAAATCCACCGGCAAGCACTAATGCACTTCATACTTGTTCAGTTGGTTTGATTCTCCTCCAATGTCCCGGAAATGCAAACTGTGGGTCTGAGAAAACAACTTCAAACGCAGCAGAGCACGCGGGATTCCTTAAAACGGCATCGGTCTGCAAGCCGATTTGCGCAAGCGCAATAGCATCGACGGACTTGCCTTTCCGGGCGAACCTTTCGCATTTTTGTGGGGACGTATGCGTTCACATGTGGGTTGCCTGATTAACGTAGATGGATGATCATTTGGGTTCGACTGGTATTATTACTTGCAGCTGTTATCAAGAACATACCCGGGCACAGGACTTCGCTGAGGTTGTGATGGAAGCATACAGGATCAGTAGGAGGGTGAATGCCAATCTCTGTTCCCTGTCCACACTCTCACCAGCTGGCAATTGCTATTAGACATCTAAAGGCGACTTGCTGTCGAGAAACGATGTCAATCTCTTGAGGTATCGTGGAAACGGTTATACGTGCGTGATATTTGTTGCACAGCGGACTGCAAATAGCTGCCGGGGTGCGGGGATGCCGAATAAGGTAAACCGACACCCACATGCAAGGGGTTGGGATCGGATTCCCACTTTGTGTGGACGTCAATCGCATGCTTAATCGCATCGCATCTCATCTATCACCTCATTATTAGAAAGGCGCTCTACGAGGTGTATATATTTAGCAGCAGACCAAACTATATTTCGCCATCGCAGTAGGTCGCAAAAGAAACAAATATCCCGAGTCAATGTAAATTCGTCGATTGGGAGTCGAAGCATTCATGGGGATGACTTCTACACATGCGCGAAAGCACCTCTCTATCCGGACGGATGCTTCAACTCCCTATGCTGGTGGCTATAGTAACGATGATATTGGTGATATCCCGAGTCAAAGTAAGCTCGTCGATGGGGAGTTGAAGTATTCGTCCGTACGGTTTCTATATACAAAAAAGCACCGGCCTACTTGGGCCCGCAGGCATATACAATAACGAAGCTGTTTAAGCGCGAGCATGCCGTATCTGTACCCTGTTGTGCGTTGACGCCTTCCAAGCCTGCGTAGTCCCTTCCTCAACACTCTCTATCCATGGTTGTCGGCGCAGTGCGTTCATCGACCCGTGCAACTTCACTTCGCCCGCTACCACGGCTTACCTACTCATCTGGCATCACGGCTTAGCGAACTTCACCTTCAGCCACTGAGAAGCAGCTTTTACTTTCGGTTACCGCACTTACTGAGTCACTGTCCCCTGGTCGAGCCGTTTCCACCTCTGGCTTCACTTCCCCTTCTGCCTGGACCCTTAAACCAAGTAACAATAGGGACCTATAAGAATAGGTGCCCGCCCACAGCCACTTCAAATACCAACCATCGTCACCCAACTCTCAACTCTTCTCCCACTACTACACACAAACACGACATCAACATGAACGATTCAGAGATCACCAAGGCCGCGAAGTTCTCTCAGGAACTAGCCGCGAAGCTCGCCCGTCGCAACGAGAACATCACCGATCGCACGTGGTGTCGAAACCGCGACATTTGGAGCCACCAGGTCGACATGGATGACCCCGTGGACGGCCTCCACAGCCTCATCATGAGGACTATCAAGCGGTGGCGAGGTCTAAATATCGACCGCTTCAGCCTCACTCAAGACCTCGCCATCTGGTCTGTCAAGGCTGCCTGCATGCAGCAGAAGAACGCTTTCAAAGCACCTTGGCCTCAGGCCACCCCCTATTGCATCCAGCTGGAAACCGAGGATGCCTACATTGTCAAGATGAAGGAGGAGTTGGGCGAGGTTCAGGTTTGCCTCGCCAGGAAGGGTGCCGTTGTCACCCTGGAGAGGTTCCTGACACACCTCGAAAAGGAGTACGAGGTCGGCCGCCCATCATACGACCTCCAACAGCGTTTCTGGGAGCAGACAGGCCAGCGCTTCCGCTGGTTCGAGCTCTCATCAGAGCTCAAATGGAAGGTCATGGAGCACATCGTCGAGCCGGCTACCTTCAAGCCATCGCCCACCAAGGCAACCGCCCTTCAAGGGCCGTTCATGTGGCCAACGAAGGTGAACGAGAAACCCTTCTTGATGAGCAGCTCCAGCCTGCAGGTCATGGTCAACGTATTCAACTTTGAAACCACACTTGTGGAATACGAAATGCTCGTCAAGGCCGCAGTAAGGGCGAATACCTTCAAGTTCAACTGGCCCTCCGAGTTGGTACGTTTTCTCGACACCTGCATCGAAGGCATGCTGCCGCAGATCCGCAGGATCCACCTGGCGTTCAAGAACGACGACTTCATGGCCTTCTGGGGAGGTGACGTCTTGCCGAACGGACGCAAGAACACGAAGTTCGCAGGAGCCGCCAAGAGGCTCGGCCAGCTCCAGCTGGATGAGGTCGCAATTGAGCCTCGCCTCTTCGCAAACACTAGCCCCCGCAGTCACGACGACCCAATGACGATCAGGGGCTACTTCCGTCAACCGGTTCTGTATGGCTGCCACGAGAAAGCAGTCAAATACATCTGCGGCCTGGCGACGCGTCACCTCCACAACACCAAGAAGGTGAGGCTCGATGGCGTCCACTTCCGTCCCTCTTGGCAGCAGGATGTCGACCGCATGCTGTCATTCGCCAGGAAGGGCGAGCTCTCTGACAACTTCTTCATGCGGAAGGAGTTCGACCGACTCGTCGCTGATCCGAAGATGGGGGCGCTCGTAGCGCACGAGAGGATGGAGGCACCTGGAGGCGTCAGAGTGCCGAAGGAGAAGAAGAAGGCTCAGCCTAAGGCTCCGAACACGGCGGCAGCGGCGGCGGCGGCGGCTCCCAGCTCTGGAATCAGCACGTACTCCGAGGCATTGGACCTTCCGGAGCGCGACTTCGAAGAAGACGGCTTGCTTTGGCGCTGTGAGTGCTATGAGCCGTGCAACGACGGCTCGTTCAACAGGGAGGATGCTCCGGTGGCGTGAAAAGGTTTGTAGATCTACAAAAAAAAAAGGTGTGATGGGGTAGGGTAGGGTGGATAATTGGGTAGGTGCGTGGTTTGCACATTTCTAAATAAAGTTTTTTACTTTAATCCAGTTTCTAAAGAGACACTTGTTCGCCATATCTGTGCAATCAAAGTTAACATTGCGTCTGGATAAATGCTTCAACTGCCTATGGGGACTTACTTCCGTGGGTCTGCAAACCCCGTTAGGTACCATGACGGTAACGCTGACATGTTCCTTGAACTGGAGCGGAGACGAGGACACCCCCAAGTAAGCCATTCGAGTGAGGCAGCTCACCAGACGAGTTTAGGTTAGGTGGTAGTTCCATGTGGTGGCATGAGCGTAGGGCTGACGTGCCCGCGCGGCCGGGATTGGGCCGGCGAGTGCGAGGATTGAGGTTGCCGCGACCTGGAGACCTATGACACTCGCACCTCTTGGGGCTGCATGCTCGAGCTGAAGCTTGTAATTATGCTGCTTAACAGCTGACTCCCTCCAAATTCGAGCGCCTAGCTCACGCACCCTGACAACACCCGCTCTGGCTCCATCCAACGCCGCCGCTGCGGCTTCCCCGACGCCCAGCCCGCATGGCTTCAACCACTTCCGCCCTGTCGCGATACCGCCCCATCGTGCTCACCGTCGGCGGAGCTGCCGCCGCCTACTCCCTCTACCTCCTCTGGTCCACCTTCCATGCTGAGCCCTCGGCTGGCCTTCATCGCAGCAACGCCGTCCATCATCGCCGCAATCCGCGACGCCGCGCCCGTTCCCAGCGCTACGACGATCCCGATAACACCAACGGCTTCGAAGCTTCCCATACAGGTCCACCCTACGGTGTCTTCGTCGTTGAAGACGCGGACAATCATGGCCATAGACATAGGTTCCCGCTGTTCCCCGGCAGACTTCCCGACGTCGACTGGTTCCGACGCGTCTGCCATCACGAGCAATGGATGGCCGAGGAGCTAGTCGAAGAGGCCCAGCGCCAGTTTTTGGACACCTACCTAGAACGCGAGGTTGACCCAACTACCCAGCTCTCGACGCGCCAGGAAACCGAAAGAGTCTATCGCCGCCTCATTGGCTGGGGCCTACCGCGCGCCCAGATCATGTCCGCCTTCTCCAGGCACAACCGCAGACTCACCGGAGCTCCGCACACGGACGGCACGCACGACATCAATATCCCCGCAAACGATGACGAGACCGAGGCAGCTTCGTGGCACGAGGCCGAATCGCAGGCCGGTGGCATGGCAGTCAACGACCAGAACGGCGACGGACACGCGCTTCGGAGAACACTGTACTACATTGCGGAAGACCAGGCGCGGCAGAAAGGCATCGTACACCGTGGCATCACTTGCGATGGCTGCAGCACCACTCCCATCCGAGGCATCCGCTGGCGCTGCACGAACTGCATAGACTACGACCTGTGCTCCGACTGCGAGGCTACCAACATCCATCCGAAGACACACATGTTCCAGAAAGTCAAGGTCCCGGCCAGGTACCTAGGCTATACACGGAATCCGATGCCGGTATATTTCCCCGGGAACCCAGGGTACATGCCGTCGATCGTGCCGAACGCTGTGAGGAAAAGCTTGGAGGAACAAACGCAATACGAACCGGAAGAAGTCGATGGTCTCTGGGAACAATTCACGTGTCTCGCTAATGTGCAATGGGACGAGGATCCGGAAAAGCTCGGTGCGGCCATCGACAGGCGTGCCTTTGACAAATCTTTCGTTCCCCGGTACACTGCTCAGATCCCGGCCCCAAACCTCGTGTACGACCGCGTTTTTGCCTTCTTTGACAACAATGGCGATGGCTTGATTGGATTCAGGGAATTCGTCTTGGGCATGAACTTCATCCGCATGAGCCATTACAGCCGCGCCAAGCAACGCAAGATATTCGAGTGCTACGACATCGACGGAGACAACTACGTAACTCGCAAGGACTTTCTGCGCATCTTCCGGGCGTATTACAACATACTGCGCGAAAAGACTCGGGACATGCTGATGGTCGCTGAAGAGCACCTTAGCGTGGCCGGAGCAATGGACACGATCGAGTCGAGCCAGCCGTTGAGCTCTGCTTTCCTTGGCGGACCGAACTTCAACAGATCGAGACCAAATGCGTCACTACGGAAAGAGTTTGATCGCTTCGGCGATCCTCGTCCTGAAGATGTTGTGCTCGAAAATGGTCAAGACGCCGAGGAACGCACAGAGCTGATTGCCGACTCCGGAGAACTTCGCTTGGTCAATAATCGAGGTCCGTTAATAGGAGGTGATGGTCCTCAAGAAATTCCTCAGGTTAGACAGGAAGCTGTGCGAGATCGCTGGAGACGGCGAGAGTTCTACACCGATGAAGAGGAAGGTTTCACTGCGCCAGATGTTACACAGCTTGCAGAAGTTGAAAATCCCGACGGTTCAGAAAATGTGGCGAGCACAGCCGATGGCCAAGCTGACGTGCCTAACGGTATCTTCTTCCGGCCTTCCCACTCGCGCTCGTCCTCCCGTGTTCGCTTCGCCGACGATCTCGAATCTGATGCCCGTTCGGATATCTCTACATCATCGCGCCCAGTAGGGGAGCGATGGGGTGGCTATGAGATCCCTCACGCTGAAGAGGACCTTGGTAAGGATATTCTGTACCAGGTCACCCAACAAGGCTGCAACGAAATGCTTGATCCCATATTCAAACGGAAAGAAGACCTCGCGATGGAGGTCCAGGCGACCAAATCCGAACGGCAATCGTGGCGTCAGAAGATCAACGAGTTTGTCAAGGATATGGAGGAGAAGACTGGGGCCGACTTCAAGAATGATCCTCTCGTCAGGTCTCCCGAGGCTGAGGAGCTCATGAAAGTTTCCCTCCAATTTGTCTCGCTCGTCACGGGGAGGAGCTGGAAGACTTACCAGGCTCTGAAATCCAAGGGATTTATCCCCAATGAGGATATTGATGCTCTGGACGGGTTTGTCGAGGAGGTCTTCCAGCCTTTCGAGCGCGATCTACGGCAAGCAGAGAACAACGGCATTTCCGATGACGCATACAAGAACTTCATCTCATCGGCTAGATCTCTCATCGCGAAGGCGGCAAAGCGTATTTCGGAAACTAAAAATGACTCAGGAACAACAACAGATAGCCAGAAGCGGGAGGCTCGCCTCGAGGTGGACCTTGTGGACATGCAACTGGACGAACTCTTTGAAAGATCGAATTTGTTGACGGACGGCGAGCGTGGTCCGGAACGGACACGGAGATCAGAAGAGCCGGAAAGAGACGACGGAGAGACTGCTGGGACGAGTGAGGAAAGGGAGTTGAGGTGGCTTGAAATGATGATGCGCGCCAGACCATCCAGCCCTGAACTGGATGCTAGGACACTGGAGGCGAGGAGAGTGGAGGTTAGGTCAAGGAGCCAGAGGAACGCGTCGCCACCTGGTGACCCAACTCTACCGCAATTTCGACCAAACAGTGTTCCGAGCCATCCTCCGCGGGGAAACTTCCTTCCTATGCCGAATGTCAGCCTTCCTATCAACACCACGGCACCGCCTGAAAGACCAGCGGCACCCGAGATCATTCCTCCGTCACGGCCGGTAGCGCAAACGCCTTCAGATTTCCGTCCCGACCCTACCATGCCACAGTTCCGACCCAACAGCGAGCGCGATGTCCATCCACCCAGAATCTCCTCACTTGTCCCGCCACCTGTGCCTACTACCGAAGAGAGCACGCCTTCTATCAACCGCCAGGCTTCGCCCGCACCAGCACCTAGTCACGCAAACGAACCCACCCTCTTCATCCCCATCTCCGAAACCTCTGCATCCGACACCTCATCCAACACCAGCAGCACCCACGACGAATCCACATCCGCCGAAGAAGACGAAGACGACGACGACGAAGATAACGACGATGAGGATGACGACGACGACGACGACGACGACGACGTCATCTCCGTACCCATGCGCCCCAGCGACATCCGCGACCTGCCCGAAGAGTTCCTCTCGCTCGTCAGCACGGCCATCCGCGACCAGCGCGTGCGCGACGCCATCAACTCGTCCTCGGCTGCCGCGCGCGCGCCCAACGCTTACCTCGCCGCGGCGTACGCGCGCCAGCGCGACCACGACGGCTCGCCTCCCGACGAGCAGCGGCTGGCGCGGCTGGCGATGTTGGAGGGCGCCGAGGGCGAGATCAGGCGGGTGGGCAAGGGGAGGGTTGGGTTCGAGGAGTTTGCCGAGATGATGCAGGGGCCGGCGGGGGGTGCGCTGGTGTTTGTGGAGGGGTGGTTGGAGTTGGGGAGTTTGTGATTTGGTTGTATAGAGGGGTGGGTGGTGGGGGAGCTTTTCTTTGGTTGGTGATGAGCGGGGGAATGGTTGCGACAATAAAAATTTCGGGTAGTAGTAGCAGCAGTAGTATAAGTGGTGGATAAAAAGGAAAGGACATGAATTAGGGACAAAAGGAGAAGAGAAAAAGTTTCATGATGGGCAAGGCAGGCATGTTTAATTCACTTTTTTTTTGGTAGAAATGATACCCGACGGATTCGGTCATTCTTCAAAACTTTTGTTGCTCCTTCACCCGCCATTTTCACTGGGATTTCTATCGATTCTTGCTTTATAGATGTCACCTTCCTACGTGCGACGTCGCCTCTCTGCTGTCGCCGTGTTTCGTGTTTTTTGTTGCGTCGCACATCTAAAAAAACCATATACAGACTTGACCTAGACACGGTCATGGTGACGGAGGTAAGGCCGAGTTCCGTGTCTGCCCGCGCGACGTTGGTGCGGCGGAGCGGATTAACCACGATCCGGGCGAAAATCAAACACTAAACGGTGGGCGGGTGAGGTGCATTTCACAACACTATATATGCGTAGCGTCTTGCAACGGACTGTAAAGTCGGCAATTCGTAGTAAAGATTCATGTGGCATTTATAAAAAGGTTGCAGGTAGATGTGGGTATTATTCACAGTTGCACTAAGGTGCGCGCAGCGTGTAACCGGCGGTTAAGTTTGGTGTTTCTTGCCAAGCCGCTAGCCCGGCGATATTCCGGATCGTCCGATATGGTAAGGGGTCACTGGGAGGTCAATCTAACCAAGGGGGGGGAGTCAATCTAACCAAGGGTGGGGTCAATAATTCAATGTAAGGAAAGAGGTGGTCATTCTAGGAAAAACTGAATGCTTTTCAGTTTCACTCTTGCCCAAACTTGCGACGTTTGATGTTGTACTTGGTGGTTCTGATTGGCCCAGCTCGCCTCCTTGACGTCAGCGCCCATCACGTATACCTAGGTATGCGTCGACGATAACTCAACAATAATGGCAGAGCCGGAAACTTTGACAAGAGAGATATCGCTGCTGCCAAAGTCCAGACAAAGGAGAAAGCATGTATCTTCAAACGTCACTTCCCCATTATCGAAGCTTGACGACACGGAAAACGCTCCCATCAGCCCAGCCGCCATCGAAGCAGGCAAGGCAGAAGTGAGCGACCATCTAGCACACTTTACCGCTCACCTCGCAACCAAATCCCGCCCAGAGCCAGCAGCGCCACGGATCTCGATCCAAGACTTCGAGCAACTGTACCGTGGGAACCAGCTCGCAACCGGCCACCACTTCGTCATCCACCAGCACAACCACCCCATCGCCGACGTGCACTGTAAGCTCTCTCATCTTTCCCCTTACCTCTCATCCCAGCAGACACCAACAAGTTCCCCCGTCCCAGACGACCTCCGCCTCCAAATCTCGGCCTCGAGCACCCTCTCCTTCGCCCTCCCCTACGGCCTCCCTGGCAACCCCAACAGCAAACGCCCCGGCCGCATGGCCATCGAGACGCGCGTGCACAACCTATGGGTACGCCCGCCGCACGTCCCCGTGTTACCCAAAACAGCCTCCCCCCTCCGCTAACCACCTGATGGGGGAATGGGGGGGTTGCGGCTGCGTCGGGAGATGAGGGCGTTGAGGATGCCCGGATCCGACGCGATAATGCGTATACGGGCGCGACGAATGATGTGGGCTCGGTGTATCAGCGGAGGTGGTTTTTGATGCTGGATAAAGCGAGTTCGGGGTTCGTGCGGGCAGGGAGTGGGGTGGAGGCGGGGAGACGGGGGCGAAGGGTTTGAGGCGTTTGTTGTGGGGGGTGCGGATGTGGAGAGGAGCGTGGTGACGGGGAGGTTGTCGGCGGAGGTGATGGAGGATGAGGGTGTGGGGGGGTTTGTGGCGAGGAACAGGTGGCGGCCGGTTGTGGAGTGAGCGGAAGGTATATCTGGGCTGTTCTGTTGAGGGTTGCGAGAGACGATGACCCATTGAGCCTATCTTTTTTGAATATTCTTTTAATCTCACAGACCGATGTATCTTGCGCCTTAGGCATCATTCGTCTCTGCCAATGGCACGTCATCAAAGTTCTTCTTCATCCACAAGCGCACCTTCTCCAGACCCTCCTTCAGCACCTCCGTCTCGCAACAGAAACCCACCCTCACATACCCCGGGAACCGCTTCCCAAAGCTCTCCGGACCCGGCACGAACAAAACGCCCGTCTCCTCCAGCAGCGTCTTGCAGAACTTGGCCGCATCCACCGGCGTCCCCTCGCGGTGGAAGCGCACAAACGCCGTCGTCCCCGCTTTCGGCTTCAACCACTCAGCCACGTCGTCGTGCTTGATGACAAACTTTTCCAGAATCTCCAGGTTCGTCTTGGCGAGCCCAATGTTCCGGGCCAGCAGCGCGTGGATGGTGCCTGCGCTGAGGGCGCGGGTGGCGACTTGCTGGTCGAGGCTGCTTACGCTGATGGTCGTGTAGTGGCGGGCGGCGGCGATCTTCTCGACGACGGCGGTGTCGCGGGACGCGATCCAGCCGACGCGGATGCCGGCGAGGCTGTAGGCTTTGGAGAGCGAGCCGGTGGCGATGACGTGCTTGTAGCCGAGGGAGAGGATTGAGGGCGGGAAGGCCGGGTCGATGGGCGAGATGCCGTGGAAGATGGGGCGGTAGACTTCGTCGCTGAGGATGGTGATGGATTTGGTTTCGGCGAAATCGACTAGGGACTGGAGGAAGTCTTTGGGGAGGACTGCTCCGGTGGGGTTGTTGGGATTGCTGGAAACGCTTGTTAGGAGGGTGCGTGGCGTTTGGGCGAGGGAGGGGGGATGCACTTGATGACGATGAGCTTGGTGTTTGGTTTGACCAATGCCTTCAACTCGTCCAGATCCGGGATCCAATCCTTCTCTGCCTTTGCTTCCCAGAGATCGACTTCAGCACCCAGGCTTCTCGGGACCTCGTAGAGCTGCTGGTAGGTCGGATGGTGAACCACCACGTGATCTCCTGGACCCACTAGCGAGTAGAAGGTAAGCGTGTTGGCCATGATAGCGCCGGGAGTGATCAGAATATTGTCTTCAGGCAGAGGGGATGCGGTCTTCGAGGAGTAGAGCCTCGACAAGTTCTTGCGGAGGGCATCGCTGCCACGGATCGAGCCATAGGTCAGCGCGTCGGAAGTGGTCAGGACGTTGACAGATCTCTCGGCAGGGTCTTCAGCGAGGGCCTGCAGCTGGTCGATGGTAATGGAGGCACAGCAAGTCTCGGCGATGTTGTATTTGGCGGAGTGTTCGTAGGCGTCCATCCACTACATGAATCAGTCTGAAAGTCCTTGAATAGATGATTCGCATGAAGTTAAAGCAACATTAGACGACTGTTGGGTCTTGATACGCTGCTGCAGGAGAACCTACTTCTTCGACGCCAAAAGGCTCTAGATTCACCATGTTGGCGATGGTTGCTCGGCCGAAAGCTCGGGTGAACGGGACAGAAGGTGTTCTGATTGGTGTAGACGAGCTTCGTGTGATTCGCAGAGGATGGAAAGCTGGGGCTATGGGAGAGCTTTATATAGCGTGTCGTGCAGACGCAGGGCTGCGGGTATGTATGTACCTGGAATGTCATGGGCAGGGCGTGCACCAGCACCGGGGAGCCTCGGCCCTGTCAAACAGCTCCCCACATCTAGTAGCCTATACAGCATCATACAACAAAGATGCATACACACATATATCCCACAACATACATTGGATAAGCCTAGACCAACGTAATACAAGGTATCTTGGGTGCGCAGCGGATAACCGCCGTCGCTGCCGTTGGCGCATTGTTGCTGCTACGGCGCTGACCGACGATCACAGAGTCGCGTGGCCGCTGATCAAGAGGCTCAACCCAGTGGCGCTGCCCACATGATGCCAACCCTGCTAGCTCTTGGCCGGTCGTCGTGACTCGTAGCACATGAGGCCGAGCACGCGGGCGGCGCAGCGGCGGAAGGGTTCGACGGAGGCCTGTCGACTGGGAGATATCTACTAGGGAAGGCGTGCGTAGTCGGCGCAGCACAGGCCCGAAACGCCGCCAGTCGCAGTCACGGCTGCCTGCCCACTGCCTCCCCGCAGAAGTGTCTCCACATCACCAAGCACCCACTTCACCGCCGCCATCAGTCCTGCTCAACAGTTACGCGCCGGATGATGCTCCGCTGAGCCCGCGACAAATCTTTTCTCGACGCCCTGCCACTCTCCGTCTCCCCCAAACCACCACCTTCACGCCACCGCCGCTGCAATCGCAACTCGGTAGCTACGCCGCGCAGCGCAGCTTGGGCCTCGCCCATCACAACAACACACCATGCGCTCACCAGCCTGGGCCCTGGCCGCCCTCGCCGCTTTCGCCAGCGTCGTCCCAGCTCAAAAAACCTTTGCGAACTACACGAGCAACGACATGCTGCAGGATCCATTCTCCATCTATGACGATCGCCCCGACGGCTGTCCGCCATGCTTCAACTGCAACCTCGAGCAATTCCCATGCCATCAATACGCTTCCTGCAGCAAGAGCAACGGCCGCTGCGTGTGTCCGGCTGGTTTTGGCGGCAACGATTGCTCTGATCCCGTCTGCGGCTCGCTAGCTGACGGCAGAGACAGAACGCCACGCAGTGGCGCGCAATGCGATTGCAAGGACGGCTGGTCTGGCATCAATTGCAACGTCTGCACTTCGAACCAAGCCTGCAATGCTCTGATGCCTGAGGGCGTCGATGGCGTATGCTACCGCGAGGGTCTTGTCGTCAAGGAGAACTACCAGATGTGCGACATTACGAACCGCAAGATCCTGGACCAGCTGAAGGAAGACAAGCCGCAGGCCACCTTTTCCTGCAACGCAGAGACCGACGAGTGCAACTTCCAGTGTATGCTCCCCTACCTTGTTCTCTCCTGCTCTTACTAACAACCTCTAGTCTGGGTCGCCCAGAAAGAGTCATTCTACTGCTCCCTCGACACGTGTGGTTTCACCGTCAACCAGGAGTCGAACCGGAACACGACCAAGTACCGCTGCGAGAACGTCAAATGCTCATGTATACCCGGGCGCATGCTTTGCGGAGAAGAAGGCTCCATAGACATTGGCGAATTCTTGGATGAGTCCATCAAGGGTCCGGCCACTTTCCAGACCATCTCAACCGATGGCGGAAGCAGCGATGATGGGAGCTTGTTTTCAGAGCCCGCCATGAACGATCTGATCGCAAGTGTTTTCGGCGATGAGAGCATCACCTTGAGGTGCCACTCTGGCGAATGTCTGCACGAGACCGAGCTTCCAGGCTATGAGCGCCCCATAAAGGCGATCAACACGCCTCTGATTGCTGGAGTGATCGCCGGATGTGCCTTGTTCCTTGCCGCTGTCATCATTCTCGTGTGGGTTCTGTCAAGGAGAAGCGCAGCGCGCGGCTGGGGCCCTATCCACCTGACGGACGATGAGGACGATGAGGCTGCCAAGCTCATTGCGGACCACAAGCCGGCTGCTCTCCACTTCGAGAATGTATCATACTCGCTCAGCGGCAAGCAGATCCTTACCAACATTCAAGGCGCGGTCCGTCCCGGAGAGCTCCTGGCCATCATGGGTGCATCCGGCGCTGGAAAGACCACGTTCCTGGATATCCTGGCCCGAAAGAACAAGCGTGGCAGTGTCTACGGCGACATCTATGTGAATGGAGAGAAGATTCCGAACGACGACTTCAGGAGCGTTATTGGATTTGTTGACCAGGAAGATGCATTGCTGCCCACCTTGACGGTTCACGAAACTATCCTGGATTCTGCCCTCCTCCGTCTGCCGAAGGAAATGAGCCGTGCCGCGAAAGAACAGAGGGTCGAGGATGTCGAAAAGCAGCTCGGTATCTACCACATTCGCCACCAAATCATCGGTTCCGAGGAAGGAAGTGGCCGCGGTATCTCCGGTGGTGAGAAACGCCGTGTTGGAATCGCTTGTGAACTGGTCACTAGTCCCAGCATCCTGTTCCTCGACGAGCCTACTTCCGGCCTGGATGCTTACAATGCCTTCAACGTTGTGGAGTGCCTGGTCGATTTGGTCAAAACGTACAACAGGACTGTGGTCTTCACCATCCATCAGCCGAGATCCAACATTGTCGCGCTCTTTGACCAGCTCATTCTGCTCGCCAAAGGAAGAACTGTCTACTCCGGACCCTTTGGCAACTGCCAATCGTACTTTGACAACATCGGATACCACTGCCCCCCTGGATTCAACATCGCCGATTTCCTCGTTGATCTCACGATGCACGCTTCAACTCCTCATAGGCCAATTGATGAGAACAGTTCGCTTTTCGCTCCTCGAGACGACCACCCTACGAGAGCTAGCAGCGCCGTGGGCGTGAAATCCATCCCCAGCGTTTCCAATATGAGCATCGACCAGGAACGTCTGGATGCCCCTAGCGAATCAGCAAGCTACCGGCCGAAGAACAAGAGGAGGGCCTCAATCAGACAGCAGCAAGAGCGCCAGCTTTTCACGCGGAAGAAGACCGGCTCTGAGCAGCCTTCGACTCCCAAGACGGACGACGAGCAATCGCTTCCGGAGACCGAGAGAGACAATATCCGCCTGCACAGACAGCAAGGTGCTCCGCCGCCGCAGATTCTGGAAGACCCCGACCACATTCCCCCGGCGGCTGAGGGTAGTACCGGTACCGATCTTGACACTCTTGTATCCAGCTACACTCGGTCCGATGTTGCTGAAGCCTTGCACGAAGACATTTACGCGACCATCATGAACACTCACAGCGCCAACGGGCATTCTAACTCTTCTTCGGCTGCCAATGGCGGAAGCTACAAGGTCAAGGGCTATCGCAAGGTCGGCGTGTTCAGCCAGTTCATCATCTTGTCAAAGCGGACCTGGCGCAACCTTTATCGCAACCCGCTGCTCATGTTGACGCACTACGCTATTGCCATCGTGCTGGCTGTCCTCATTGGATACCTGTTCTACGGCCTGACGGACGACATCAAGGGTTTCCAGAACCGCCTGGGTCTATTCTTTTTCCTGCTTGCCCTCTTCGGCTTCAGCACGCTCACATCCCTCTCCGTTTTCGCTCCCGAGCGCCTCATCTTCACGCGTGAGCGTGCCAAGGGTTACTACAAACCTATTGCCTACTTCACGGCCAAGGTTTTGTTTGACATCATCCCGCTTCGCCTCATCCCACCGATCATCATGGGCGCTATTGTCTACCCCATGACCGGACTCATTCCTGCCGCAGCTGAATTCTGGAAGTTCATGCTCTTCCTAACCCTGTTCAACCTGGCTGCGGCAACCATTTGTCTCTTCATCGGCATCGTCGTGAGGAACCCGGGCGTTGCTAACCTCATTGCCACGCTGGTCATGCTCTTCTCGCTCCTGTTCGGCGGATTTCTGCTCAACCACGAGACGATTCCCAAGTCGGCTCTGTGGCTGCAGAAGGTAAGTCTGACCGTCCTAATTGCTCGATATCAATCACTGACTACGATGTAGCTCTCGATCTTCCACTATGGCTTCGAAGGCCTGATTGTCAACGAGGTCAAGTACCTCTCCCTGGTCGATCACAAGTACGGCCTTGATATCGAGGTGCCCGGGTCAGCCATCCTGAGCAGCTTCGGCTTCAACGTCCTGGCTCTGTGGTCGGACGTTGTTGGCCTCGCCGTCTTCTGCGGCGTGTTCGTTTTCCTTGCGTATGCGAGCATGCATCTGCTGCTCATTGAGACGAGATGAGTTGGATAATGTCTCCTGGCCTACTAGGGTTTGAGGGAGTGTATACACAATTCGTGCGCGGAAAAGCATCCTGGGGCATTATTGAAATAGAGGTTGCAAGCGCTACGGGGAACGGCATCGTTGGTGAGAAGAGTCACCCGTGCAGTGTATAGATGGTAGACAACCTGATTGGTTTTCGGCGGTTTTGTAAGAGGAATAAGTGGGAGCTAGAGAGGTCGAAGGGCAAAACCTTGCCCTGGGCGGGGCATGGGTAATAGCATGTTGTATGTACATATAGGCGTTCTGTTCTGGTTTTGAGGGAGTACCGCATCTTATGGTAACCATTTCAGTCGTTTTCAAAATTCTTGCTCTCCGATCTTGTTAATGCAACCCGCATGCCTCGTCATTCCCGGCTTTTATTCCTGCCGCACTTCATGGATAGAAGAGGTGGTACAGAGCGGCAGATACGGCTAGGCTAAAAGGCGAATGCTGAGTGAGACCCTGAAAAAGCAAGGTTCCGAAACGGTTATTCCAACGTCCAGGTAGAAAGGCCAAGCTGATGAACGGCAGCTGGGCAATTGCAATTATCAGAATTACACCAATTTGACGATTTAAGATTTGACCAAGCCAAGAAAAGCCGACCTACCTCAGCAATAATGGAAGGCTAAAAGAGCTTTGGGGGTGCACGGGGCAACGGGCAGCAGTATAATGAGGGCATCTCCATCCGGATGACGGACAAGCCGCAACGCTGTTCCTGGAGGCGTACGTGCAGTCTAGACGGCGCCATTGGAGAGGATGTTTCATTGCGGTGGCGCCGCCCGCCGCCGTCAAGGGCGCAATTCACCCGCGTGACGCGGCACGCGCGCAAATCATCTCTAATCTCCCCAGGGAAAAGCATGGGTGAAGAGGCGCACATACCCGGGAACGGGTATGTGTGGTTCCTTCCCGAAGCGCGGTCCTCTCCTTGGGAAGAGATACGCATTGCAGGCGAGACCTGGGACGCGACATATTATTGGGCAGGATGATGAGGGGCCGTTCGCCTGCAGAAATACTGGAAATGGGAATCCACGCCTCTGGAGAGGACCACGCAACAATTGGATGGGCGATCTCATTTCGCCGGGTAGGCGGGTGTGCGTGTGATGGGCCTGTCTCCTGCAATAATATAGGGGCATGGGGGTGGTCGGGAGCACGGGAGGCAGGACGAGAAAGTGTAAGAGAGAGGCGCATTGATCGCGTTGCCGGTAGGGCTGGACCGTTTGATGGCCACGAATGTCCGAATCGGGGTGGGTTTTGGTAAATGGTCGCGCATCTGGATCGGGCTAGGGCTTGGGTCGAACACGAGAGAGCAACTGATGGCCTGTTTTTGAGACACGGTGTGGCGTTGCTCCGTGGTGGTAGTGGGCTTTTCTTTGTCTTGGTCTTGTAGCTGGCTGTTCGTTCTGCAACGAGACCGGGACTCAACATACAAGCTACAAGCTACAAGCTACCTAGACAGAGCAGCGAATGGCAGTAGATGGGAGAGAGGCACACCTCAGCGGGTTGGGCAGTCTCCCGTCATGAGATGGAGGCGGGGCCCACGGGACGTCATTGGGCCCGCAGGCTGGAGCAAGAGCCAATGTTTGGCAGGTCGGCAGGAGCGACGGGTGATGAGGGGCGTAATTTCATCACAATTGATGGGCAAAGGGAGGCGGCGGCGTCGTCATAAGGGGTGGGCTACATTGGTAGTAGGCGAACCCTGGAATTAGGGCCGCTTGGCAGCGATGCCAGTGTCTTGAGCGACTGCGCGTCTCTCACTGCAATCCATCACCACCAACGACTCTCTCGCCAGCGCCCGCGAAGTGATATGTCTTGGTAACACGAATCTGTCGCAAAGTGTGAGTGCACACCCCGTCAACCCACCCCAGCACGCCCCGCTCTGCCGAGGCCCGTCGCAGGCAAAGCGCCGTCTGAAACTCGCGTTTCACCGGCGCCCGGTCTCCGTTTGGCCCTGTCCTTCCTCTTCCCTGCCCTACATTCTTGGCCACCGCCCGCGCCTCAAGACTGCATTTACTATGACCACGTCGTCCTACTGCCACCCTAGACACTCCCGCTAATTCGTTCCTCCCCCAACCGCAGCCATGTCACAGCAGCAACTACCTGGCGGCGGCGGCGTACGATCACTTCGTGCTATGTTCGAGAGCTCACACCCTGAGCGTTCTGCCTCCCCTGAGCTTCGCGGTCGTTCGCCCACCCCCGGTTCAGGCTCCATTCGCAGCAGCGAGTCCAATTCGCGTCCCGCCTCCAAGGTGCGCGCCAGCTTCATCTCTGTTGGGCCCTTCGACTACATGCAAGGCGCCAACATGCCCGAAAACGGCGTCGAGAGCCCGGCCGTCGAGAGCCCGGCCGCGGGTAGCCCCGTTGGCAGCGACTCCGTCAAGGGCTTCCCCGACATTCCCGCCAACAGCACTGTTTCGCATCGCCGCGGAAGCATGAGCTTGGATCCGCACCGCGATTCCGACGCCCTGGAGGAGGTCAAGCACACCGTCTCCGAAGAAAGGGCCGAGCGTCGCGCCAGCGTCGATATTCAGGAAACTGTGCCCGAGCAGGCTGTTTTTACTGGCCCTACCAACACTCCCTTCCCCGAAATCAAGGAGGAGGAGGCAATGGGCGCCTTTGTCGATAACGCGGCCAACCAGCTGCAGGACCACAAGCTCTCCTTCGCCCCCGGCCCGAGGGCGGAGGCCACCAACGAGAACGCAGCGAAGGCCCTCGAGGAAGCTACCGAGGGTCTGAAGCGCGTTGAGATTGCCGCGGAGAAGAAGAAGTCGGAATCTTCCAAGGACGAAGCCGCCGCCTCCGAGGCCTTCGCCACCGCGCCACCCACCGAAGACGCGACGGAGGAGCCCGAAGCTCCTGCCCACGAAACCACAACCGCCCATCCGGATAAGATCATTTCTGCTGTGGAGGATGAGGGTGCTGCTCTGCAGCCTTCGGACCCCAAGGAGGAGAGCGCCGTCTCCAAGGGCGAGGGTCTGCCTCCCCCTGTCGAACCACTCCAGCCCCTCGGCGCAAGCGTTGAGAAGCCTGCAGAGGAGTTTTCCGAGCCTGCTGCTGAGCAAAAGGTCGAAGAGCAGGTCGAGCTGCAGCCTGAGGAGAAGGCCAATGACGCGGCCGAGCCTGTCCCGGAGCCCAAGTCTCCTGAGGAGCAGCCCGAACCCGTCGAAGCCACCAAGGCCGACACCTTGCCAGCTGGAGCCAAGTCTCCGGTCCCTCCCAAGACCCCCACCTCGCCTGTCGCTTCTCCCAAGTCGGCGACCTCGAAAGCCTCCAAGGAGCCCGCGAAGAGGACCAGCAGGACTTCGCTCAAGTCGGCGACCTCTAGCTCTGCGCCGAAGTCTCGCGGAACGTCCAGACCGGCTGGCGAGAGGAAGAAGGACACTACCCACACCTCGCCCCCCTTTACGAAGCCCAGGCCAAAGTCGCCGACGCGCCCCGCCAAGCTCCCGACTCACTTGACCCAGCCCACGGCCGCCTCCGCCGCGAAGCGCGAGGCTGAGAAGGCAGAGGAGAAGAAGGCTGCCGCCAGGCCCAAGACCACGACCCCTCGCGCGCCTGCCGTCGCCTCCAAGACCACCACGGCCGCCGCGAGCAAGACAGCCGCCGACGCCAAGAAGGCTGGATCGCGCCCCTCGCAGCCCGCGCAAAAGCGCCCCGAATCCCGCACTGCCAGGCCCAGCGTGGGACCCAAGGGTGGTGACGACAGCTTCCTCGCCCGCATGATGCGCCCGACGGCTGCCTCGGCGAGCAAGACGCACGAGAAGAAGGACGACGTCAAGTCTCCTCCACGCCGCGCCACGTCGGTGAAGACGAAGCAAGCGAACGGCGATAGCGCCGCCACAAAGGCAAAGAAGAAGGTTGTGGAGGGTATCGACAAGGCGAAGGACAAGGTTATGGACAAGGACACGACCGAGAAGAAGGAGGAGGACGCTTCGGCGCCGCAGCTGGAGCCCGCGGCTGATATCACCGAGAAGCCTGAGGAGGGTGAGAAGGCGGCTGTTGAGGAGGAGGGCAAGAGCACGCTGCCCCAGGGCGCCGAGACTCCAGTGCAGAGCGGGGAATCCATGACGCAAACGCCGGCGGGTATTGAGGGCGGTGTTATTCGGTAAGATAGATACACTATTCTTCCAATCACTAAACACTATTATTCGTAATCCTTTTTTGGTTCCATGCGATTAAGCCTCAAGAATTTCGCCAGGTCGTAGCCCAAAAAGTGCTGCTCAACAAGAAGTCCCGCAAATCCGGCAGCCGCTCCAGCCCTTCTTCGACGGCACCCTCAGCGAACCCCGCGCCCTTCGCAGCTTCAGCACCAGCAGCAGCACGACTGCGTATTCGTCCGCCTCGACTTCGTACACGTCCACGTCCACGGTCGCGACCTCGGTTGCCGGCACTCCGCTCCCGTCCACCTCTGCCGGTACCAACGTTACTTCGACGCCTTCTTCCGTTTCCGACAAGCCGAAGCCGGGCAGGATCTCGAACCTGGTCGCTTTCTTCGAACAAAAGTAATACACCTTTTGTAGTAAAGAGGTGTTTTTTTCTTTTTCCCTGGGGCCCACCGTACCTTTTTCGCGGTGGCCCATTGTTGTACAAAGAAGGGAAACAGGCTATTCGCCGGCAAGCGAACCCCGACTTTAGCCCTTTCAAGAGACGGAGAAAGATAACGCACACAATACCCCCTTCATTCTCCTCTACTACTTACTTCCACAAAGATACCGGTTTTGCGGGGAGCCTGGCACATTTTGCCCTTTTTTCGGCTTCCTGCTCGATTCGTTTGCCCCCTTCTCTGCTGGTTCAGGATGGGTAAACGGATCTCCCTTTCGACACCTGTATGCTTATAGTTTGCGTCTTTTTTTGCGCTTTGCTTTTGTTTTCTTTTTCCTCTCACGGCGCGCCATGAGAAAGACTGGGGGGGGGGAACGTTTTGGGAATTGGGTTTTACCGTGTAAACGACGAACGCGTCGACGTTGGATGATGGGAACTGCTTTTTCCTTTTTGTTCTTTTTTTTCCTTTTTTGGTGAGGGAGGAGAGGATTGGGGAGCGCCAGTTCTTTGCTCTCTTGCTTTTTTCCTTTTCTTCTTTTTCTTGTTTTGTCGGTTTGTTTTGGTTCACCCTTGATTGAGACATCATGTGTAGAGTAGGTTGGTTAGGTTTAGGAGCATTGGAAACTTTTTTTCCCTCTCTAACCGTATTTGGTCGATGATGCGACCATTGCTGTTGCTGTCTCTTTTTTTTTTTTTTTTTCCCTGCAGCATTCTGTCGATCTGTCAATCATCCCCCCCTCTTTTTTTTTCTGCTCCCCCTCTTCTGCTATGCTGATCCTTGTCCTTACTCTGCTCCGACTCGTCTGTTCCCATTTTTGGTCACATGGGGTGCCAATTATCAAACAGCACCCCAGACGTTATGCGGCGGGAAAAGCATGGGCTTGGTTTCACGGTCGGTTTCGCATATGTGGAGTACCTAGTAATGGGGAACCAGCGAGCGAACATTTCTCAGACACACAAAACTGCACCCGGACGAATGCGTATCTACTCGACCATCCTCGAACGTGGGAAGGCTTCGTGTAAGCGTCATCCGGGCGTCATCATCATCCCCTCATCAGCAGACCATCAGCAATTGTACATACAGTACATACGCCTGGCGCGCTATTGTGTGTTTGTTGGGGGGCGCCGCCCGCCCATCATCCTGCAGGGGCCAAAAGAGAGAAAAAAGGGCCATCATCATTATGCAGGGTCCAGACGACGGCGCTCTCCACCTTTTGGGGCCCGACTATCTTATAGCGGGGGAAGAGAATATATGGGGTTGGTGGGGGGTGAGTAAGCAGGGAGGAGGCTACTTAGTTTCAACGTCATGCACAGTTTTCCGATAAATGGAAGAAAAGAGTTCTTTAATTCATTTGCAGGAAGATAATATCCTTGAGTTCAATAACCGATTCCCGGCGCCCCCCACCCTCTTAAAACCCGTTTCTCCCTTTCAGAGTTTCCCCTGCAAACCACATCATCGGAGATCTATTGAACGCTTCCATTCACCAGCCGGCGAAGGCCAAGGAAGAAGAAAAGCCGCCAACTGACCTCTCTAGTCATAGAGATCGAAGCGGCTGAAGTACTCCTCCTCCTCCTCGTCAGCACTATCCTCCTCGCGCTTCACCTTCCTCGCCTTGGGTGTCTCGTCGTTGTCCTCCCACTCCAGTTCCTCGTCGCCCTCCTCGCGAGCGCGCTTGCGACCCTTGTTGGACGGCGGGGTGGCCTGGACGTCGTCATCGTCGTCGGAGAGGTCAAACTCGATCTCGTCCTCGTTCTTGACGATGGGGCTGCTGTCGTCGCGCTTGGCGGTGCCGCGCTTGGCCTTGGTGTCGCCGGTCTTGTTGTTGTTGTTCTTCTTCGCGGGAGTGTCGGCGGCGGCGCCGTTCTTCTTCTTGGCGGGGCTGGCGGTGGGGGTGGTGGCGGCGTCGCCGGCTTTCTTGATCTTCTTGCTGATGCGCTGCGAGATGGCGCCGGGGGAAAACTCTAAGAGTGGAGCATGGTGACTGGGGGTTAACGTCGGTGTGGTCTTTTGTTTCTTTGTTTTTTGGGAGGGTGAGGGTGGAGGGGAGGAGGGGGAGGAGAGGCGGGCTGACTTACCGTTGTTCATCAGGGCGCTGAGCTGCTTGTAATGGTCCTGGCTGAAGCGGATGTCCATGGCGGACAGGACGTGGCAGAACAGCTGGGGCGGGTGAGTGGTGGAGGTGCTGTGGGAGGGGTGGGAGCGGACGTACGCGGGTCTCCGCCTCGGGGGTCCAGATGCTAGGCATGGCGTTCGGTGTTGTGAAGTGGATTGTTGTGGATCCTGAGAAACTGCGCGGTTGGAAGGAGTGTTGCGGTCGAAGGTGGAAATTGAGGGAATGCGCCGTGCGGAAGATCTTGGAGTCACGGCGACGTTGGACGAGAGGTGAGTTGATGGTAGCGTGAAGCTGTGTTGACCTAGAGGTGGCCCTCGAAGTGGGGTGGGCTGACTTTGCCTTTTGGCTAAGCAGCGCTGTGTTGGTGGTGAAGAAGAAGAGAGAGGGAAGAAGCTAGACGATGTTTTATAGCCCAGGTCCAGTTCACTCACCACCCGCTTTCCTAACATTGAATCACTGACAACCTTCGCCCTCAACCTACTACCTACAGCAGGTATATCACATACGCATAATTCTAACCCGTTCGAAATCACGCCATCAGGATTTTCAGTATTCCGTACAGAGGTTGAGTCAAGATATTTGTCATTTGGAGCAGTATTCTATAGAAGCACCCATTCTTCGCACCCAACCACAATGTCCCTAAGACCCTAGAGCATCAGATTGCAAGCACTTAAACTTCATGCTCCTCAGGGTAATCGAAGAAGGACCGGAAAAGCTGCTCCTCATCCTCCACCTCCTCTGCTTCTTCTTCCTTCTTGGCCTTCTTGGTGGGAGTCTCCTGAGTCACAGACTCGCCATCAGAGTGCTCGGACTTGACGGTTCCACGCTTGCGCTTCTTGGAGGGCGTCTCCTCGTCATCCTCGTTGCCGTCGTCGTGGTAGTCGTTCGCTTTGGCCTTGTTGTTCTTGCGCTTCTTCTCGGCCGCCGGGGTGCCGGCCTGGCTGCTGCTCTTCTTGGTGGGGGAGATGGCAGGGCCCTTCTTGCGGATCTTGGCGATGCGCTGGCGGACGGCGTTGGCGGTGACGGCTTCCCTAGAAGTGAGCAGTGGGATCGAGGTAGCAGTGGATTGGGGAGGACTCACTGCCGCCCATGACTTCGGCCAGCTTCTCGTGGTCCTCGGTCGTGGTCTTGAAGACTTGCACGAAGGCTACAAGGAGCTATAGACCGTAGATGAGCAAAGGATTCTGACTGTGGGCCGATTCTTCTAAGCTCACCTGAACGTCGGCTTCGGTGGACATGGTGGGCGAGGTAGTCTTTCAGTTGAGGTTGGTCTAAGAGACGATAGCCAAGAAGCTTTGCTGAGGCTTTTGCCCGTGAGCTTTTGTTGTTCCTGTGGGTGTTGAGCTGTCTGGGTGGTGGGTGAAGAAGGAGGAGGAGAGGGCGTAAGGTCCGGGTAGGAAAATAAGAGTTTATACCCTGCCCGAGACGGGAGCCTGCCGCCGACCGGTTATAGTCTTCACTCGCAACTTTATACAGACTAGTTCACCGGCTAGGAAGTCACGCTTGCGCCATTTTTTTGGCTGGCTCCTACATTTTTGACCCCCCTAGTAAGGAAGTATTAAGTAACAAGATTTGTCTTAGGGTGATTATCGTAGATGGAGGAAGGTAGAAATATATTCTTAAATCATACGTAAAAAAGTAGAGAATCTATGAAAATCTCCTTAAGCTGGTTAGACGGGGGTCACGATTGCAGAAGGGGAGCCTTTTTGGTTTGGGGCAATCATTGAATTTCTGACTGCGAGAATATCTGGAGCTCTACCGCTGCGCCAAGGCTCCAGAATATCTCGGACTGAGCAACCGTTCCCTCCCATCCAAGCTTTTCCGTCTCGTAAAGTGAGTACCGTGAGAACATTTTGAGGCTTACGCCATTCTGGTGTCGTGAGCTTGGGTGCCCACTACGCGTGCTCTTCGTCATCGTCCTGGTCGAAGAAGGACTTGCTGTTGGCGGCGGCGTCCTCCTTCTTGATCTTCTTGGTCGGACTCTCGGGCTCAGCCTCCTCGTCGTCAGAAGCAGACTCAGCGTGGTCCTTGGCAGAGCGCTTGCGGGGAGAGGCGCTGGGAGTCTTCTTGCCCTCCTTGCCGTCCGTCTCGGATCCGGCCTTCTTCTTGCGGCCAGCGGACTTGGCGGACTTTGGCGTCGTAGCGCGCTTCTCGGGGGAAGCACCGGCCTTCTGCTTCATCTTTCCAACGTGCTGACGAACGGCCTGGGCTGAGAAGTCTAGATGCCAGATCAGTGATGCGGACGCGAGGGTGAGTGAGACCGGTGAACGTACCCTCACCGAGGACGCCGGCCACGGCCTTCCATTGATCCATAGTGATCTTCAGCTCACAAACCTCGATGATAGCCATGAGGAGCTGTTTGAGCAGCTGTCAGCATGTTCAGATGTTGTAGGAAGTGAGGCTGACTTACCTTCGCCTCATTATCCGCATCCCAGTTGACCATGTTGAAGGAGGTAGTGCGGTTGAAAGAGATCGTGGAAGAGAGAAGATAGCGTTGTGTGAAGCTTGTAGTGATGTTGTTGCAAAGTTATTTGGATGAAGGGTGCAGAGGAAGAGAAGTGGGTAGCGGCAGAGTCAAGGGTTTTTATTATCGACGACCGGCGGTCGAGGACGGAGATCAAGGGAAGACGTAAGAAGGCCCTGGAAAACAATCAAGGAAGCAGCATTCACAAATCGATAAGGTACTGTAATACAACCCTCTTTTAATCTCGCCACTCAAGATCTTTATCCACAATGCGGATATCGCCATGCGCGTTTGAGGACACAAAACGAGCCAGATTCACTTCTCAGCTGGAAGACGGCTAACTAGGCTATTGTAAGAGCCTTTGAATTGAAAATCTAATCGCCATCCGTCGTACTTGGTAGCAATTTGCACTCCAGTCCAGATAGAGAACTTGGAAGAGTCGAAGCATCCGGACGGATGCTTCGGGCGCATTCCTTCACTGTACGTTTAACATCCAACAAATACCGAAACTTACTTTCCTGTGGTACGATATGAGGATATGCCATTCACGCAGCATTAACATACTGATCGGAGAAGAACTTTGTGCTTCTCTCTTTTCTTTGAGACTGGCTCTCCTTGTGGCTACCCGCTCCACTGTGCGTACAATGCAAGAGCACTCTATTGCTTACCTTAAATATCTTCCGTTATACATTTCAACAGTTCTTCTCCAACACAGCCACCTCGCTGGGGCGAGCTATCTCGCAAATACCTGTCGGGAATGTGTCCATTATCCTACTTCACTCGCTACAAGTCTACCGCGTTTGGATCGTCTTCTCTAAGCCCGCAGTACCAACTTGTGCCCCGACTTTTCGCAGCTTTTCGGTACTCTTTCAGCGATACTGCGAACATCGTAACAGTTGGCTCAGGAATTAGTAAAGAAAGTGTCCAGGTCGTGCTGAGGAACTAGTCATCAAGTGGGAAATACCCTCTTCCAAGCTTGTACTAAGGGAATTGAAGCACACCTCATACTAGGGCAACCGATCGAGGAAGTCAAAGAGGCAGTAAGACGGACCGAAGAATCGCAGGAGTGTGTCTGTGGGCAATCAAGAGAGCGCAATGGTTCCCTGTGTAACATAGGTAAGCAAGAGATAGGAGAAATGAGGGACGAAGGCCTCTTCGAAGGACAGATTGGAAATCAAGCTGAAGTGCCTATAGAGCATAGAACAGGGATGGATTCAGCAAGCTGTGCTTAGCTATATAAGCATAAGTAAAGAACAAAGATCCAAGCTGTTTAAGCCTCATCCTCGTCCCGGTCGAAGAAGGACCTGAAGTTGCTCACGTCCTCACTCTCCGTCTTGATCTTCTTGGGCATCTCCTCGTCCTCGCTGAGATCCTCTGACACGGTGGGGGCACGCTTGCGGGCGGGAGTGCGTGTCTTCGTAGGCGTGCCGTCGGCGGCGTCGTTTCCTCCCTTCTTGCCGGGGGCGGGCTTAGCCTTCGATGGAGTGACCTGACCCCCAGCCTGGCGCTTCACTTTGAAGAGGTGACCGCGGATCTTCTCGGCGCTCAGCTCTGTGCTGCGTGAGTGGTGAACCTCTCAGTGAGGGTTGGGGAAGGAGATTCTCACCTCCGTTCATGGCATCGGAGACTCTTCCACAGAACTCACGGCTGATCTTCTCGCCCATGGCTTGGAAGATGGCGGCCAGGAGCTACTTCAGGTTAGTGTGAGCTCAGGTCGGTGATGGCTTGTTGTGTTACATACGCGGTCGTACGTCTCGGGGGACCACGGCATATTCGCGAACACTTCAGGTGAGTGACGTTTGCAGCGTTGGAATCTGGGGTTGTTGAATGTAGTTGATGAGCTTGCTTCTGTGTGAGGAAGTGATGGTGAAAAGGTTGAGAGGAGTTGTGGGCGGTTGTCGGTTTTATGCCGTAGAGCGACTTCAGGGTTCAGTGCTGCTTCCGAACGTGGATGAAGGAGAATCACCTTCCAGCTGGTTCGAGCAAGGGGTTTTCGAAACCTCGCCTGGAAGCGATAGGGCAGATCTCGAAAATGCTTGTCCGCGTGTGTTCAAGGAAGAGATTCTCCGCTCGCCCACATGTTAATTTCCTGAACTGGCTGTATAGTCATGGATTCCCGTCTGAAATCACCTCAGACCAAATAGAATGCGTAAAATGAATGGATTGGAATAACATATCGCCTTCACAATTCCTCAAAGCTCCTTTGCAAGTACTCTTGCCGGACAATGAGGGATCGTGGGCCTCAGTAACAGCAGATAGGAGCCACATAAAAAACAGTAAAGCCAGAAAACAGCCGCTGACCCTCTCCCCCACTCACCCAGACTCATTGACATCCACCTCCTCAGCAATCTGAATGGCCGGAAACTCAACAACATCCTCGATCTTGACCTTCTTCGTTGGGCTCTCCAGACCCCTGATATCATCGCCGTCATCCTCCCCCTCCGTATTCTCGTCCGGCTCAACGTATCGTATGGCAGTACGTTTTCGAGCGGAAGACCGTCTCAATGGCGTCGCTACCTCCTCAAAGTCATGTTCAGCAGCCCTACCATCCTTCTTGACGGGTGTTCCGGGGGTGTCGGTGAGCTTGGCGCGAGTGTTTCCGAGGTGCTTCCTCTTGAGGGTGATGATGCGTTGGCGGGCAGACTCGCCCGTGATGCCTGGAAGTAGGTGAGTGGTAACAGGGATAGGGCGGGGATGGGGGAGAGGAAGCGTACCACCACCCACTGCTTCAGCTATCTTCTGCCAGTGCCCACGGCTGACTGAGGGGTTCAGGGTGTCCACAATGGCAAACAGAAGCTGCATGTCGTATGAGCAGTTAAGGCCACCTGATCTCACGTCGGTAAGGTTGCCTACTTACTCGCACATCTGCTTCGGATGTCCAGATGAACTTCATATTTCGGTGGCAGTTTGGGGAATACTAAAGGGACGTGTTTGTGCGTGATTTGGAGTATGGAAGAGAAGAGAAGGGAAGCGGAGGGCGGACGGTAGGTTACGGGGTTTATCAACACCGTCATGGTTCACTGAGCAACGGCTTGGAAGCGGGGCATACAGATCGCTGATGCATAGCCTGGGGTCATTACGACTAGTTCCTGTGATAACCGTTTCGCATTTACACTCGTGTTGTTTACTTTTTTGGCCACACCATTTTATTTGCTTTTTCGACGCACCATTGCGTCAACCCCTGCACCTTCTCCCCCAAACACTTCCGCAATTTTCACCGCCCCTCTTGCGAGTAGTGAAAAACGACAGATAACAGCAGCATCAACGGAGAATAAATGTGATCATCAGTTTTACGGATCCCGTGGATCCCCGGTCATCAAGTAATTCCTAGCATAAAAGGGCACAGGCGCATCATCTTCCCCGTTGCCCCAGCCACCGAAAAATGAAATCCCCAATACCCAACACCCCCAGGAACAACTCCCCAGTCGGTCCCCAACGCCCAGATCCACCATTCAGACCTCCTCAACCTGCGGAAGACTATCCGCCTCCGTCTCGCTGATCTCGCTATCGCCCTCAAAGTAGCTCGTGATCACAGTGCCGTACGCTGCACGTGGATCGCCATCGCCATCGCCCTCCTCGCCCTTCTCCGCCTCGGCCCTCGCCCTCTTCTTCGCCCCACCACCACCACCACCGCCGCCGCGACCGCGACCGCGATCGCCGTCGTACGCGCTCTGCTCGCTGTCGTCGGACTCGTCCTCGTCGGAGCCAGACTCCTCGTACGAGCGCTTGACGCTCTTGCGCAGCCTCTCGCGCTTGAGGGGCGTGGGCGTGCCGAGCTCCTGATCGTCGAGGTCGAGGTCGGTGTCGGACTCGTCTTTGATGAACTTTTTGCCCTTGGTGGCGGTGCCGCTGCGCTTGCTCGTGGTGCTACGGCGGCTGCTTCCGCCGCCACCGCCGCCACCACCAAGCTTCGGACCGCGTGGGGTGAGGGGGAGAGCGGGCTTGGTGGGGGTGCCGGGCTTGAAGAAGGCGGGGCCGTTGGCGATGAGGCTTGCGGCTTTCTTGCGGGCGGCGCCGAGACGGTGGGAGATGCTCTGGGATTTGGGGTCTGTGTGAAAGTGGTCAGTTTTCGCGTTTTCTCTGTAATGTGAGGGAGAGGTGAGGAGGAGTAGGTAGGTACCGAGGCCCATGGCGATGTTCATGGTCTTTAAGGCCTCGCCGCCGACTTTTAGGTCGTAGGCGTTCAAGACTAAGCCGAGGACCTGCGGGCGGGAGGTGGTCAGTGGTGAAGATCTTGGAGGGAGTGAGACGGGAGGTGAGGGTGGCATACTTTGAGGTCGGCCTCGTGATCCCACTTCATGGTGCCGGCGGGCGCCATGGTGGGCGATTGTGCGGTGTTGCAAGAGAAGAAAGTGAGTTGAGGATGGGTGATGTTTGGTGGACGGTCTGGAAGAGCTTTGAAGCTGCAGAAATAGAAATAGAAGGGTAGTGGTCCTGGATCGAAGGACTAAGCCAGTTTCGGAACCCTGGAAAAGTACGTGGTAAACATAAGAAGCTAAGATATTCGGAACTTTCCAGAATATAGTATCTCTGCAGGACTTACCCTTGTCTTGACATTTGGAATGTTCCCTACCGTCCGAGCGCTCCGCAATCTATAGCATGGGTCGGATGAAAGGATATTGCATGTGCACGAAAAGATAAGGGAAGTCACAAAGCTTACAGGGCAAAGCAAAACTTAGAAAGCGCTCAGCACGGAGTTTTACGGAACAATATCCGGCTCCTCGGAAACGACAGCTTCGAATGAGTCGTAATAGGCTTTAGTTTGATAGTGCAGGGATGGCAAGGTCCGAGAGACTTCAGGTACGCAGAGTGTGAGCAGCTGCTACAACAATGAACATAGGGCAAAAACACAGCACAGTTCGCAGTTGATGATAATCCATTGGTTGAATTCTCCTTTCTTTTCAAGGAATGCCGTATGGCACCGTGAAGCTACCCAAAGGTGTGAAGGCCATCGCACTCTGACCATCCGACGCTGGTGCCCAGAACGTAGCCGCCAAATCAGACAGCCTCAACGTCCGAGCCAACCTCCTCCTCCTCAACGTCGAAGAGCGACTTCTCCCTCTTGATGATCTTCAGGGCCAACGACATCTCGTCTCCACTCTCCGATTCGCTGCGCCTGAACTTGGAGGTCTTGGAACCCCGCTTCTTGGATGGACTCTCTTCGTCGTCGTCGCCATCGTCGAGCATCTTCTTGCGCTTGCCGCCCTTGGCCGTGCGCGGCGTCTTCGGAGTCTTCGGGGTGGGTGGGACTGAGCCGGAGTTGCCCGCACCGACCGTCTTCTTGAGCCTGATGATGCGCTGGGAGATGGACTGGCCGGAGCACTCTGTAGTGTTGAGCAGAGTTAGTTGAATGGTGCTTTTTCATGCAGGTGGCCGTAGTGGAAGCTTACCAGGGCCCATGTACGCGTTCAACTTCTCGATGGCGTCCTTGCCGAACTTCAGCTCGAAGATCTGGAGAATGCCAACCAGCAGCTGTGCCACCGTAAGTGAAACTGGTTTGAGATCCTGAGTAGTGTGAGAGCGCTTTTACCTTGGCGTCGGCTTCTGCGTTCCATTGCATGGGCATCTTGATGGAGTGAGTTGGAATCGGGATAAGTGAGACGTTGGCGAGAGAAAGTTTGAGAAGAAGAAGGTTGGTGGGAAGTGGGTTGAAGAACGAGCTTTTAAAGGGGAGCAGAGCATCAATCATGGAATGGGGAGACTCCGAGGCAGCAGTGTCGAAGTGAAGTGAATGTGGAAAACGAGGTGAGAGTGAAACGCATATCACTCTTGCTGGGTCGACCAACGGCCTATCCGCATTGAAAAGAGTGTAGAAGCAGGAAATACCTCTATATACCCTGCGCTTGAATGAAGCGCGATGCGAGTCTTGCATCCCAAAGCGCGCTGTCGTTGTCGTCGTCCATCGAAAAGTCAGCCTCATGCATCAAGCACGCTCATACCTACCAGACGCCGCTATCATCAAACATCAACCACAAACCCACACCAGAAGAATGATCGACCAAGAAACAAAAATCCCCACTCATCCATCCCGACATGTCGTCGTCGTCCACGCGCCGCCGTAAAATACACGCACCTGACTAATCCCCACGCCAAACCCAATCCATCCACCTTCCGACTCGCCGACATGGAACTCAACACCATCCAACTTCCGTTCCACCACCACCACCGCCATCGTCGCCAATCCGATCCGACCCGACCCCGCCCAATCGCTCCCCCCGCCCAACCAAAAACCATGCTCGCCCGCACCCTCCTCGCCCCGCTCCGGCGCCCCCTCTTCCTCTCCGCCGCCGCGCCGCGCTTCCTCTCCACCTCGACGACCACCACCAGCCCAGCCGCCCGCGCCCTCTCGCTATGGCGCGGGAGCCGCCCGACCGTCGCCGTCGCCACCACCGGCACCGCCACCACAACTGCCGTGCAGCAGCAGGTTCGGGGGATGAAGGTGCGCAGCTCGGTGAAGAAGCTGTGCGATGGGTGCAAGGTGCGTTTGATCAACTCCCCCGACAACCGACCGGGAGGAAGATGTGTGGGGGAAAAGGAAGAAAGAGGCTGACGGGGAGAAACAGAGCGTGAGGAGAAAGGGCGGCAGATATGTGTACATCATCTGCAGCAAGAACCCGAAGCATAAGCAGAGGTACGTTGTTCCTTTGGTTTGGAAATTCGGGGGAGAAGATGTCCAATGAACTGATTGGTACCGCAACAAATACAGGCAAGGATAAAAACCCGGGCTCTTTGCGGATACGGAGGAAAAGAAAGCAAACGAGTAATGCAGATTCGCGCTTTGGGAGAAACGAAGAAATCGCGCGCGCGGAACAATTCGCCGCGTGTTGCGAATTCTTTGTGACGCATATCGTGAAAAGCACAATGGGCGTTTTAAGGGAAAAATTCAGGGCAGGAAGCACACTTGTATACCAACATTCGAGATTAGACGCGCCATTTCTCTCTCTCTCTCTCTCTCCAGGGATACGGCCAGTCGCGTCCAATGGATAGGGAAAAGGGAGAAAAGCAGCAAACCTCCACTTTCAAAGAAATCTAAGCAGCGATGTCTCATGGCGCATGAAATTCGTTTCCAAGTAAATTCTTACAGAAAAATCCCCCAACCAGGCCAATCCCAAACCTATTCATAATCCGTTCCCAAAAGAAAAGAAGAAAAACTCCATGAATCATACAGCAGGAAAAGAAAAAGAAAGAAAAAACAAAATGACAGACAGGCCCACCTACACACTCCCCCCACTCCTCTCCTGCAGAATCCCCGCAATCCTCAACAACTCCCTATCCGCCTCAACATCGCCCGTCCCCAAATTGACCCGCCTCCTCGCCTCGGCCTCGCGCTCCTCCCACGCCCACGCCTTGCGCTGCGCCTCGGCCTCCTCGTCCCCGCCGCACCCCCACACTTCGACCGCCTCGATGGCGAAGCGGTCCTGCCAGCTGCGGTGCCGCCGCCCCGGGTTCTCCGACGCGTGGAACGAGCCGCCGCCCTCGGCGTGGTGCGTGAAGATGCCGAACTCGAGGGCCGAGTCGAGGTGCAGCGAGACGGGGCCGAGCGGGACGCTGTTTTGCGACGAGCGCGAGCCGTGCGCGCGCGACGTATCGGCCTGCGGGATGGGCGAGCCGAGGCCGATGCCCGAGGGGTGGTGGGGCGGCTTGTCGAAGTAGATGTAGTCGGTGCTGAGGGTCGAGGCGTGGAAGAGGTCGTGTGTGGGGGAGAGCTGGAAGAGCTGCGTCGAGGAGTCGCCGAAGGCGGTCTTGGGCGTGGATCGCCAGGGGATGGGGATGTAGGCGCCGAAGATGAGGGTTTGGTTGGTGGCGTTGCTGGAGGGGAGGTCGAGGCTGCTGGGGAGGCGTTTGGGCGGGAGCGAGTCGGCGAAGGCGCGTTCGCTGGGGTTGGAGGGCGTGTCGGGGAGGAGGCTGCCGGAGACGAGGAGGATCGAGGGGGCGCGCCAGTTGAAGACGCTCTTCTCGAAGCTGCCCATGCTGAAGCCGTGGGTACCACCGGAATACAAGGGCCGAAGGCGTCTGAAAAGGTTGTTCCCCTTGATGATGAAGGACAGCTGGTTGACGATGTTGAGATCCATAATTTCACCCTCGGACAAGAGGATGGGCTCTGGCACGTGTATCGTTTTCGCTGGCGGAGGAGCCTCTGGGGACTCGGGTGCTGCATCGGGCGATGTGTTTGATGCTGCTGAGCCTTTCCGCTTAGAAAGGTCGAAGTCTTTAGTGAAGAGGAAGTGCTCGAAGAGCGGATTCAGGCCATCGAAGAGGTATGGTAAGGATGACGAGACGACAGCATGGAAAGTCTTGTAATTTACTCCAGGGCTTTTTTCTATACCGAATGACGAAAGTATATTATTTGCTGTTTCTCTGAGTCCTCTCAGTCGTTTTTCTGTGAGCTGAAGACTGTACACGGAAAGGTCATCCTGGGCCTCCAAGGGCGCAACGAACAAAAGGAGCTGGATCAGTCGAAGGAAGTTGTCAGTGGGTATAATGGAGTGATGCAGGTTTGACTCCTCGCCCTGCTTGAAGACGTCAATGGCGTCCATCGAGTCAAGAGCGGCCAGGACGAGCTCGTTTCCGTCATCCTCGTCATCCTCTTCGCCCTCGTCGTCAACAGGTGCATCTATGGCGAAGCCTTCGTAGGGCTTGGCCGAACCAGACTCTGCTTCCTGGCCCTTTGCTTCTTCACCATCGGCAGATTTCCTCTCCTTGGTAGCAGCTTGAACACCTCTGTCGTAAACAGCAAGGCTGCGGTATATCTCACGGGTCCACACGGCATCGCCTTTCTTCCCCAGTACCGGGGTGTGTCTCCGCGTAAGCAATGTGACGACCTTCAGCAAATTATCGCTCGTCAAGATGGCGGGAGCTTGGCTCGGGAATGGGAAGGCGCCCAGGTATGTGGCCATCTGAAAGACAACGGATCCTACGGCGAGCGTATCGGGCAAGGCAAGGAAGCGGCATAGTGTGGGCTCGCTCCAGTGACGCACGCCTGACGATGAATCGGCGAGGGCTTTGAAGACGGACTTGAAGCAATAGATCTCGAGCGGAGTATAACACTTGGCGGCGAAGCGGCGGGTGAGCTCAAGGGATAGCTGCTCTGGGTGCGAGTTAGCTACCGTGGGTTCAAGTAGGAACCAGGGTGCAATGCCCGCGTACCAAGGGTCGGAGGGGGCCCATCCGAAGATTGCGCTTGACCCATGTTAGCTGTAGTTTGCAGATAGCTGTCACATCAATAGAAGGTTGAAGAATGAGGTGGTTCGAGGAAAGGAAGCTGGCGACGGAGCTGACACATGCAAGCCCGCCATTGCGCGTCCGGGGAAGCGGCACCGTCCAACGTCAGCGCCAAGACATTCCGCCCCGCCCCGCCCCGCTTCCACCATCTGGACTATGCCAATCGCTTCATTGTCCCAAACTCCTCACATCAAGAAATCACCAAACTCAGCAGAGAAGCGTACTTCCCAGTATCCTCAGCCATGGACGTTTCTGTCGAGTTTTCCTTCCATCAATCAAACGCGTTTGCGAAAACGCCAATGTTTGGCTTGTCTTGTTCCTGTGCCGGAATCGCGCAGAAGATGAATTTGACAGTTTGATAGTTCCAGTAGATGCCATCTCAGAATGTATAACCGCAGCAAGGCTGGGGGGGGGGGGGGGGGGGGGGGGGGGGGGGGGGGGGGGGGGGGGGGGGGGGGGG
>JAJMVL010000017.1:0-324341 GCA_023082095.1 Dothiorella sarmentorum | reverse complement strand
CCCCCCCCCCCCCCCCCCCCCCCCCCCCCCCCCGCGCCCCGCAAGGGAAAGAGATGTGGAAGTAGGAGTCGTCGGTTAGGTTACGTCTGCTAATTGGGAGAGGATTGTGATGCGAGGTGGAAGAATACGACATGAGATGTGGCACTAGAGCAGGCCTGGAATATATTGAGATCAGGTGATTACATACTGGAATCGACACTCTCCCAAGTCTGCGCCGGATCTCCCTCGCTCAGAATCTCTTCGAGCGTCTCAAGAGGTTTACCCTGATCTTCCAACACATAGTTCAGCAACCTGACCGCCCGAATTACTTCCTCGTCTTCGGTTCTCCATTTCCTAACCATAGCTTTCACCGCCTGGCGGGTTAGGCCCTCGGCCTTCATGAGATTCCCACTGTTCCGCAAACAACCAATGATCCAGGAACGCACGTTCCAAACTGTTTGGTTATCTGGGCCTTCGGTTTCTACTCTTACTGATACTTCTTGCCGAAAATTGACTTCAGCTGCTTTCCACTCTGCCCTTTTCATGTAGAGGATCCCTAAAACACGGTAAGTTCTACCGGTGGCATACAAGGACTCCATGTCTGCTCCACCTTGCGATCGCAATTCCTCGATATTCGAATTCGCCATGTTCTGGACCTCTTCAATTCTGTCCACGTCCCGATGGCTGAGGATTACCATTATGTCCAGGCGAACTTGTGATCTTTTCGTAACGTTTGAAGCCTGTTCCTTCATCTTGTAAAGACGTTGTAAGATATCCTCCGCTTCTTTATCGGTAGGTAGCCGCTCAGGTGGTTGTTTATATGCCATCTGAATATACAGGGAGAATGTTTTGGTTGGATTACCGTGACTGATGCCGACAAGCGTGTCATTGATTGCCAATGACTCCTTTAGCATCTGAATGGCAAATGCCTGTGGTCCCCCAAAGATATCGATACAAAACGCCGCCCAGTAGAGCAAAGATGCGCGTTCTGCGGCGAGACTTGGCGCTGAGACCGCGAGATCGTGTCCGAATTCTGGTCCGTGTTCGTCCAGGAGGATGTTGACATGGGGAATGAACTCCATGCAGTTGTAGCGGTTATCAGGAAACTCAACAGGCAACACGTTCCTTAAAGAAACCATGGCGCTTGTCTCCCATTCGTCTGTTTTGGTCTGTTTTCTCACCCAATTCCTTGTTGCCTCGCGTACGAGCCGGTGCATCCCATATGTTTTTCGGTCCTGGGTGCATTGAATGAGTGAGAACGATCTGAGATAGTTATTTTTTCGCAAAAATTCAAGACGGCTTTCGCTTTCTTCACGCAGAAGAGATTCGGGGATGCCTTGTCAGTCGTAGAAACTCATCCGGATGAGCGTGTCTGCGGCAGAAAGATTCTTCTCTCTGATTTGGTCGAATGTGACCATCCACGTGATGAACACAGCATTTGAGTTGTCCACGTAGCGTCGAAGGTCCTTGTATTCTTCACTTAGAAGAAGTCCCGACTCTGTCTCGAGAAGGTCCATATATCCCGGTATGTCCAGATGATTTTGAACCATGAAGGCGGCTGCCTGGCTAATCGCCAAGGGAAGGTACTCTAGGGATTCCACTAGAGCTTCAGACCTGCCGTGGCGGAGCCTCTGAGGCAGTTGTTCATGTAGTAAATCCATAGCTTCATGGACCTTCATCGCTTGAATCTCAATGGGCTCTTTGTTGGTCAGATTGTGACCGGCGGAACCGTCTCTTGTAGTCACCAGTATGGAGCATCCGCGTCGTTGTGGCAAGAAAGAGGAAAGCTGTTGGCTGTTGCCGGTGTTTTCGTTGAAGAAGAGGTCTCCGTCATCCGCATTGTCAACAACTACCAGCCACGGAGGAGTGTCTTGTCTCGACAGCCAGTCTGCAACGAGGCTCAGCTTGCTTCGGCTTGTGTCGTCTCTCCCGGGAAGTTCGGCAAGTCTGGCAATCTCGCTGTAAGAGTTTTCGAACTGCTGCTTGTTGCTTGCGTACACCCAATAAACGGCCGTCTGGGGGAAGCGCTTTTGGTACTCATGAATGAACTCAATGGCAATCTGGGTTTTCCTGCAAAGTGTTAGGATATAAAGATTCCAAAGCAACACAAGCGATTAACAGAATCCACTAACCCGACACCTCCTAGACCTGCAATGGCTAGCCGTTTGTGGTAATTAGGTGAAGGCGAAAGCTTAGCGAATAGCTTTGATATGACACCTTTTCGTCCGACAAACTGTTCGTTTCGCGAAAAAGGAACAACGAAAAGCGCAGAGCCTTCCTGGTGGATATCCATTAATGACCTGATCCATTTCAGATTTAGCAATGCTTGCTACAGATATGTGGAGAGCATATGCTCTTACACTGGATTCACGAGGCCTTGGTTGCTCGCATACTCTCTGAAGAACTTCTTGATGACTCCCCTAACTGCACAGTACCCAGGATCCTCCCTGGTGCCGTACTTCGTGATCCGAACATGGTCCGCATCTATGGTTTCTACGGTCTCCAGGTCTTTCGGGAGATCGAATCGTGAAGAGAAGTCGCTGACAACCTACGATAGTTTAGCCGAGTCCGGGGTGTAGAGAGTGTTGAAAGGGAACTACCTTGCCGTCAAAGCCCTTGATGCCTGTGAGAGGGCGTGACTCCTGAAAGGAGTGAATTTTGATCTTCTTTTCATGCACGATTTTAACGAAGTCTCCGTGGATCCTGTCAAGGATTTCACTATTGACTTCCAAAGACCGCAGAATCTGTTTGTTCGAGTCCTGGAATCCGACTTGTGCGAGATTCGCAACAATTTTACCCCATTCAGCGGCATCGCTTCCTCGATGCGGGGTACCCAGGAAGACGATGAGTTTCGTGCGTTGCTGGCAAGTGTTTGACTCGTACATTGCCTACACATGTTAGACATGAACAGTGGGGAGCTACAACGAAGAAAATGACTTACATCCTTGACTACAATTCCTCCCAAGCTGTGCACCACGAAGATGATGGGATGCTAAGGCTACAAGTCAGCAAGTACACAGGCCTTCTGTAGGTGAAGAACTAACGTCATTCTCAATGTCTCTTTCCAGCTGATTCGCCAGGTCCCGGCCATGCTGAGAAATGCTGTTCTTGTTGTTTGCTTGGAACAAGCCTCCAATCACGTCCGCATTGTATCCATAGGTCCAGACGTGCGCTTGCGGTAGGTCTGTCACCAGGAACCGGCTTGGCCAATGTACAGGGATCTGGTCCTGTTCCTGTGTCTGGGAAGCCACAGACGCTTCTCCTTCTGTCGCCTTGGCTTTGCCCTTCAAGCGTTGATGTAGTAAGGTGAGCTTGCTCTTTCTCGTCCCGTCATTGTCGTTTTTGGGAACTTCGCTCTCCCAAGTGTGCTGGGGATGTCCTCTTAGGCCATGAACGAATACGATACTGTCAACATCAGCATCCATAGCGCACTCATTCGATCGCTTGAGAGAGTGTTTTACTTGAACACTGGGCCTCCGGTCTCAAGGCTTCTGCCCTCAGCCTGGCCAGATGAAAGGCTGGTGAAACCCAGAGGACGGATGGTCGCCATGAAGACGACGACAGACCGACGATAAAATGATGCGCTGTTGTTGTTCCGAGACTTCTTCAGAGAAGCGAAGGCCACTTTCCGTGAGATATGGCTCGAGGAAAGCTGTTCAAAGGTTGATGCGGGGGATCAGGCTGTGGTGAGCTGGCGATAGCAGCTGAGCGCTTACTCATCGTACCCATGCGATGTGACTGAAATACACACCAATCAGACTCGACTCCATAGTCCAAGGATTCTCGGTTCGAGGCCGCGTGTGATGATACTCGCCTGAAGTGCTGGTACCTAACTTGAGTCTAGCAAATAATAAACACCATTCTCGTTTCCACCACTTCCCCAGCGGACGACTCCTAAAATATCGTGTTGGGAGCTATTGCTGCACGGGAAGTTGAAGCAGCCGCCCGGTTGCCAAAGTGCATTGAGAGGCCTGAAAAATCCGTCCACTCGAATGGTTCACACTTTCAAACCACCCGCGAATGTATACGCTCTTACAGAAACCCTAAAAAGGCCCTCAGCAACCACAAGCCACTACCACCCTCACAGCGCAACCCACTCCTCCACCCAAAAGTCCAGCACCTCCCCCACCCTCTCCCGCCCCAACACCCCCACCAACCCTTCCACCCTTCCATCCCCCTCCCGCCCCGCCCCCGCCACGTCCCCCACCGACCCAAACCAATCCGTCACCGCGTGCACCTCATCCACCCCCAGCGGCGTCTCCGCCGTGCACCACGGCAGCAGGTCGTACGCCGCATTGAACGCTCCCGCGCCCCTCCTCGCGTGGACGGCCTGCGCGGCGCGCGCGGCGGAGTGGGTCGTGATGTATGTTTTGAGCAGCGAGCTGAGGGCTGGGAGGGTGGCGAGGGGGAGGATGGGGAGGGCGGCGAGGGCGGGGGTGGCGAGGAGGGTGGTGGTCAGGTGGGTGTAGGCGTGGAGGGGGGTGGTGGCGTTGGTGTTGGCGTTGGCGTCGTCTGGGGTGGCGAGGAGGAAGATGATGATCGAGTCGATGCTGGCGTTCAGAGCGGCGAAGTGGTGGATGCGGGTGAGGGTGGTTGGGAGCGTGGTTGGGGTGGTGGAGGTGGGTGAGAGGAGGAGGGTCCGGAGGGTGCGGGGGCTGTCGTTGGGGTTGTTCTGGCGGGGGAGGGGGATGGCGAGGTCGTGCGTGTTGAGTGCGTTTTCTGGGAAGACGAGGTCAGTCTGGTGAGTGAGGATGCGGGTGAGGCTTGTGGGTTTGAGGTAGCTCACCTCGTAGGTTCAGGCCGTCGCGAGCCGTCAGCGTGGCGACGGCGGGTGAGAAGGACGCACGGCGGCGGAGGGTTGAGCAGAACATCTTTTCGTTTGAGAACAGGCTGAATGGCTTGCACGGTGATTGAAATTGAGAGTGAAGTTAACAGTGAGAGTAGGAGAAGTAACAAGCTTGTGATCCGACATCTCGCCTGTTTAAGGGGTCCTGCCATTTTTGTTCAAAATCGAGAATTGCTCTCTAGAGTGACATCTACGTGGGGCTTCGCGCCTCTGTGCCGTTCTTCAAGATTGGCCCAGTGAACCCCACACTTTGTTCTACATTGACTGACCATCACCAGATAACACCTTAATACACTAACGCCTCAGCCTCTATTTCGAGTAGTACATGTGACTTCCAAGTCCAAAGTTCGGGTATCGAGCGGAGATAAGTTTGGAGAGGAGAAGGTTGCAACATTTGAACAGTCGTAAGATTTTACAATTGTGATGTCCAGGAATGACGTTAAGGTCTTGGGGCGGGTTTCGTAACGTTGGCGCTCTCCGAGGTGGTAGGTGCAGTCGATTTGGACGTTGAATCCGCCGGGGAAGGAGGCTCCGTATGTGCGTTCGAGGACTGTTCTATCGCCTTGGTGGACTTTCGTGTCTCTTCCTCTTCGGGAACAACGCGGGCCTTGAGCATCTTGATCTCCTCCATGAGTTCCGAATTCTTCTCCACGAGCCCTTCTAGCTTTTCATCCACCTCATCGCGCCGGTCGCTGGCCTTCTTCCTTGACCTCCACTGCTCCCACACAATGATGCTGCCTGCAACCAGAAACATGAAAGTCTCGGATATGAAGTTGGCCCCCATATCAATGGCTTTGGTCTCGGCCAGAGGTCTAACCCTTGGAGTCTTGTGCTTATGCTTTTCCGTTATCTCCTCCTTCTCCTTCTTCAAATATTCCTCATCCGCCTTTACTTCAGCCTCGGTCTTGACTGTGGGTGCCTGTGACACGCGTCGCCTCGCCTCGGCTTCCTTGAGCTCGCGTTTAATCTGCCGATCGATGACGGCGGGATCCTGCAGCAGTCCGACCCGCCATCGGACGTCTAGCCGGTGCAGGGCTTGTGCGAAGGTTACGCATTTTCGTCGAAAGGGTTCGTGGTCGCGAGCGCCTCTTTTGATGGCATTCTGAATTGGCAGTCAGCACATGCACTGGAAGGGCCATTGGACAGCACTCACAGCTATCGGTTTGGCAAGTGTGCGGACGAGAAGAGAGCCGATCTTGAGAGTGAGAGACATGGTTGCCGTCGCTTACGGAGCTCGGGCCTGGTTGTAGGTGTTTGGGATGGAGGCAGGCTGCAATGCTAAGCCATTGAGATGCAATGTAGGAGCTGGTTGCGGGTGAGGAGTTTATTATGCCGAAGATTCCATGGTGTTCCGGGTTCTAGGGAGCAAGCAGTGCGAGAGTTTGGTGCGTCATGCTCGGCGGAAGCTTGAGCTAGAGGTGGGAGTTTGGCCGTGCCTGGCGGTTCAGGTTTAGCGGGGCAGTGTTGGCTGTGCAGGGGCCAGGCCGTCGTTGCTATGGTGCGGGAGTGTTTACGACCCGCCTCCGATTTCTCTTTATTCCGCGTCGCGTTCCCGCCCAACCAAGATCCCAAACCACCATCGCCAAATGTCTGTACACGCTGACCCACCACCCTCGCTGGTGCGAGAGCCCCACCGATTCGACTATGAGACTGCAGAACAACTGGGAAAGGGCGGCTTTGCCATTTGCCACCGCGCTGCCCTTCTCGACAATGGCAAGCCTACCGGACGGATAGTCGCCCTTAAAATCGTCAAGTCGAAGATGGAGCCTCCGAAGCTTGCGCAGAAGGCATGCATCCCCCTGCGCGAACTTGCGCGCCGTGCTAACGGCGAAGACAGTTTGTCACCGAGCTGCAAATCCACTCAAAACTACACCACCCTAATATTGTCGATTTTTACCGTGCTTTCTCTTTCGAAAGCAGTACATACGTTGTTCTGGAGATCTGCGAGAATGGATCGCTCGCAGATATCCTCAAGAAGCGGAGACACTTCACCATGCCTGAGATTCGCCGTTTTGTGGTTCAAACTTGCGGTGCCGTCAAGTACCTCCACCACAGGAACATCATCCACAGGGATCTCAAGACCGGGAACCTTTTCCTGGACAGGGACATGAACGTCAAAGTTGGAGACTTTGGTCTTGCAGCCGTTTTGGTTTCCCAAAACGATATCGGAGCCCGGAGAACTACCATGTGCGGAACTCCAAACTATCTTGCTCCAGAGATTCTTGAGAAAGGGGGAAGGGGGCACAACGAGAAGGTAGACCTTTGGGCGATAGGGATCATCGCCTACACTTTGGCCGTCGGAAAGGCTCCTTTCCATGCGCCGAAGAGAGAAGATATCTACAAGAAGCTTCAAACACGCGACTACAGCTGGCCTGACGCGGGGAAGACGACAAACGACATCTGCTACGACCTGAAGGATCTGGTCGGCTCCCTGCTGGTGCATGAGGACGACAGGCCTAGCCCGGATACGATTGTCAGCCACGACTTCTTTAGGCTCGGATATATCCCGGCACGGCTTGATGCCAAGTACAAGGCTGGCGCTCCCAAATGGCCCTCACGCTCACTCCCTGCTTCTGCGCGCACAAAAGGCTACTCTGACGAGTGGTTCAATCTCTGTAAGGAGTCTGGAGTTGGCGAGCTTCCAGATGGAAGGGTCTTCTCAGTCATTGGCGGAAGGAAGATCAGGTCGGTGGTGAAGGACTGCGAAAAGGAACTTGCTCTTGGACGGCAGCCGATTGTACCTATCCCAGCTGACACAGTCTACGTGCCCTACCCCGATCGCAATGACTGGCCGGACATCAATCTCTGCGGACTCAGCGAGATTGTTGAGGAGAAGGAATCGTCCCAAGAAGGCGGACACTTGGCGGAGATTACAGGCAATGACCGTGCTCAGTCAGTGCTCATGAAGCCTCCGACAAGAGGAAGGCACCACAAGGAGAACGTTGCACCACAGCCAGTCCAGACAGGTGAAAAGCTCGAGAGACCAAAGCGTACCAGGAGCGTACAAGCAGCTATCCGCACTGTCAGCGCGCAGAGACCACCAAGAGGGTCAAGGGAACTCAAAACCGCGCCATTGGCCAAATCGACGAGAGAAAGACCACCTTCGAGATCACCGTCGTTGGATGAGGTGGATGAAGATGAACCGCTGCCGAAGGTCCCGGCGATTCCGAAAGAATTCAAGCCAAAGCAACCTGAGAGGGTAGATTCGCTAGAACCTCTCCCGCCTCCTCCTGCACCTGCGGACCCGTCCTTGGTACCTCACACCGATCCCGAATCCGTACTTGCGCGAGTTTCAACGTTCCGGGACAACATCGCTCGAGCTTTGGCCAACAAGCCCTACACGGCACGAAGACCTGCGAGTTCGTATTCGCTCCCATTCGTATCCAAGTGGGTGGACTACTCGAGGAAGCACGGCGTGGGGTATGTTCTTGAAAACGGAAACATTGGATGTATTCTTGGAGCCACGGCACGGGAACCGGTGACACACGTGGTTGTCCGCGACGGCTACAAGCATCTCCAATCTCTTGGCAAAGAACCAAGCTCTGTGGACAGAGTGCCTATTGAGTACTATTCTGACTGCGGCGAAGACGGACTGCGTATTGCAGAGCCTGCGAAGGAGAGAAGACGCACCACTGGCATTCTCTGGGCGAAATTTGGCAAATACATGTGCCAGCAAGGTCCAGTTCAGTGTGAGGCGTCACAAGAAGAAGACGAGAAGTTTGCCGTGTTCGTGCGATTCTACCAACGCTTTGGAAGCGTAGGTATCTGGGGATTCGGCGATGGATCGTTCCAGGTAAGCCAAGTTCATTGTTGAAATCGAGGATGATTGCTGACAGACTGCAGTTCAATTTCCCGGACCACACGAAATTGGTGATTTCGTCAGATGGTTGCTTCTGCAATTTCACCTGCCTTTCATTGGAGGCGGCAGAGTACCTGGAGCAGCACGGAGAGGTGCCTTACAAGTACATCAAGACGCGCAACACTCTGACAACATCATTGCGCACTCTACTGAATGCGACGGGCGAGAAGGGGGCGCCCATCAAGGCGCTGGCAGACGCGAACTATCTCTCGGAGAAGCTGCGGTTCATCATGACGGTCATGGACGGTTGGGTTGCGGGCGGCGGGCTGGGCTGCTCAACCAGGGAGACGGCGCGACTCCGTTGGGAGGGGCCGCTGGTGGAGGACGAGAAGAAGCAGGAGTGGGTGACGGTGGGGCGGTTTGGCGGGGATGCGGCGCGCATTTGATCGTAGGCAGCAGTGATTTCGGGGCGGTGTTTTTTGGGATTACGACGATGACGCTCTGGGCGCTTTTGGGCAGCATTGGCAGCGGCATTTAGCTGGGCGTTGGACTGACTGATGAGCAGCGAGCATGGCACACTCTCTTATTACGCGCGGCCGAATGGGGCTGGTTCTGTTGGGATAGCGTTGGATTGGATTGGAATTCGGGTCTGGTACAGTAATGACAATGACAGCAAATGGCAAGGCAGCAATAATTAAGTCTACGACGGTTGCGGGATGTGCGGGAGAGCGGCCAGCTGGCTGCGGATGGATTGCGCGTGCACGTCGGGTCTGCGCCACGGTGCACCCGCCACAACGGCCAAGGGCCCCTTCTCACGCTGTTCAGGCCGGGCCGTGACGCTGCCCAGTCAGTGACGTCCGCCCGCAAGGCCTCTCATTTCACGCTCCCGCTTCCGTATCATACCGCGCCCCATTGCGATCACCATTGCGCGCAAACCCTCTTCCTCCTCGCTACACTTGCTGTCCCTAGAGCGCCGCCCATATATCCACGGCCGCCCCTTCTCGCACGCGACAACCGTCTGCGATCGTGATACCCGCCCCCGAGTCGTGGGGTACAGCTGTTCCTGACTGCCTTCAGGGCGCACTCCAGACCCACTATGGTAACCCTCCAGCAACCCCACGCCTAGAGTATTCCGACCATGAGCTGACCACCCGCTCCCCCGACAGGCCGTTACCAAGCGCGCAGGGCGCAAGAAGGATCAGGGCGGATCCAAGCAGGCCGCTGCTGGCGGCGGCGGCGGAAAGGGCTTTTCCAAGAAGGCCGTCTTCGAGACCACCAAGAAGAAGGAGGTCGGCGTGTCCGATCTGACGCTAATCAGCAAGATCTCCAACGAGGCCATCAACGACAACCTGAAGAAGCGCTTCGAGAATGGCGAGATTTACACCTACATCGGCCACGTGCTGGTCTCCGTCAACCCGTTCCGGGACCTAGGCATATACACGGACCAGGTGCTGGAAAGCTACAAGGGCAAGAACAGGCTGGAGGTGAGTGGTTTTGGGAGCGCCCTCTCGCGGCTGCGTGCTGATACTACACCCAGATGCCGCCTCACGTCTTCGCCATCGCCGAGTCAACATACTACAACATGAACGCGTATAAGGAGAACCAGTGTGTCATTATTTCCGGCGAGTCGGGAGCCGGCAAGACCGAGGCTGCCAAGCGGTTAATGCAGTACATCGCCAATGTCTCGGGTGGCACCAACAGCTCCATCCAGGAGATCAAGGACATGGTGCTAGCCACCAACCCGCTGCTCGAGTCGTTCGGAAACGCCAAAACGCTGCGCAACAACAACTCGTCACGATTCGGAAAGTACCTCGAGATCCAGTTCAACTCGCAAGGAGAGCCCGTCGGAGCCAACATCAACAACTACCTGCTGGAGAAGTCGCGAGTCGTGGGCCAGATCAAGAACGAGAGGAACTTCCACATTTTCTACCAGTTCGCCAAGGGCGCTTCCCAGGCCTACCGCGAGCAGTTTGGCATTCAGCAGCCAGAGTCTTACGTCTACATGAGCAAATCGGCATGTTACAATGTGGACGGCATAGACGATCTCGCCGAGTTCAAGGACACAATCGACTCGATGAAGATTATCGGAATGTCGCAGGACGAGCAAGACAACGTGTTCCGCATGCTCTCAACTGTTCTTTGGCTGGGCAACGTAACATTTGTCGAGAACGACGAGGGAAATGCGGCGATATCAGACCAGTCCGTGGTTGATTTCGTTGCCTATTTGTTGGAGGTTGATTCGGCACACGTCAACAAAGCTCTGACCCAAAGAGTGATGGAGACGAGCCGCGGAGGCCGAAGAGGCTCTGTTTACGACGTGCCGCTGAACAGAGCCCAGGCCGCAGCCGTCCGGGACGCTCTAGCCAAGGCCATTTACTACAACATGTTTGACTGGATCGTCATGAGAATCAACATGTCGTTGAAGGCCCGTGGAGAGCAAGCCCACTCGATAGGTATCTTGGATATCTACGGCTTCGAGATCTTTGAGCGCAACAGCTTCGAGCAACTATGCATTAACTACGTCAATGAGAAGCTGCAACAAATCTTCATCCAGCTGACCCTGAAGACTGAACAAGAGGAGTACGAGCGAGAACAGATCAAGTGGACCCCGATCAAGTACTTCGACAACAAGGTTGTCTGCGAGTTGATCGAAGAGAAGAGACCGGCCGGTGTTTTCGCCACGCTGAACGACGCCTGCGCAACCGCCCACGCCGACCCCGCTGCCGCAGACGGAACGTTCGTCCAGCGTTTGAACGGCCTCTCCTCGCACCCCAACTTCACGGCACGGCAAGGAAACTTCATCATCAAGCACTACGCCGGTGATGTCGAGTACGCGGTGCAGGGAATGACGGACAAGAACAAGGACCAACTGCTCAAGGATTTGCTCGTTTTGGTCGGCAACAGCTCGAACGCATTCGTCCACACTCTCTTCCCCAACCAGATCGACACGGATAACAAGCGCCGGCCGCCGACGGCTGGTGACAAGATCAAGGTCTCGGCGAACGATCTGGTTGGAACTCTCATGAAGGCCTCGCCGTCTTACATCCGGACCATCAAGCCAAACGAGAACAAATCGGCTTCCGAGTTCAATGAGGCCAACGTTCTGCATCAGGTCAAGTACCTCGGTCTCCAGGAGAACGTCAGGATTCGTCGTGCTGGTTTCGCTTCTCGTCAAACATTCGAGAAGTTCGTGGAGCGGTTCTTCCTCCTTTCGCCGCAGCTGTCGTACGCCGGTGAATACACATGGACGGGTGATTTCAAGACGGGAGCCAAACATATCCTCAAGGACACCAGTATTCCGGCGGAAGAGTGGCAGATGGGTGTTACAAAGGTGTTCATCAAGACACCCGAGACGCTCTTCGCTTTGGAGACCATGAGGGACAGGTACTGGCACAACATGGCCATCAGGATCCAGCGCGCTTGGCGTAACTACCTGCGGTACCGCAGTGAATGCGCGATCCGTATCCAGCGGTTCTGGAGGAAGCTCAACGGCGGCAAGGAATTCATCCAGTGGCGTGACCAGGGCCATCAAGTTTTGGCCAACAGAAAGGAGAGGCGACGCTACAGTTTGACCGGTTCTCGCCGCTTCATGGGAGATTACCTGGGCATTGCCAACCAAGGAGGCCCTGGTGAGCATATGGCGGAGTCCATAAGCATCAGGGGAGAACCAGTGCTCTTCTCGTGCAGGGCTGAAGTGCTCATTTCGAAGCTCGGCCGCTCGAGTAAGCCGGAACCTCGTACGCTCATCTTGACCAAGAAGGCGGTGATCCTCGTCAAGCAGGCCATGGTCAACAAGCAGATCGCCATCATTGCGGAGCGGACCTTTACCTTGGGCGCTATCAAGTTCATCAGCTGTTCCAACCTCAAAGACGACTGGTTCTCGATAGGCGCAGCTTCACCGCAGGAGCCGGATCCTCTTGTCCACTGCATCTTCAAGACTGAGTTCTTCACGCACCTCACCAATGTCACTCGCGGCACCTTTGAGTTGAAGATCGGCCCAAAGTAAGTTAAACTCCGGTGATGGAAACAAGGAAGCAAGCTAACAGAAACAGCGTCGAATACAACAAGAAGCCGGGAAAGATCGCTCTTGTCAAGACTCAAAAGGATCCTCAGGTCCCGCCGAACCAGGATTTGTACAAGAGCTCGACGATCCACACCAGCGCAGGAGAGCCCCCCAACTCCGTTTCCAAGCCGACGCCGAAGGGCAAGCAGATCGCAGCCAAGCCCATCACGAAGGGCAAGCTTCTGCGCCCAGGAGGTCCGGGTGGCGGTCCGTCAAAGGTTGCGAGCCGCCCCAAGCCCGCTCCCGCTGCCGCTCCCGCGGCAGCTGCACAGCCGAGGGCCGTACCCCAGCCTGTCGCTGCTCTGTCAAACGGAACCCATGCCCGCACACCTTCATCATCCTCGGGACGCGCGCCGCCGCCTCCGCCACCGCCGCCGGGACCGCCCGCGGCGCCGAAGGAACCGACCTTCAAGGCGCTCTACGAGTTCAACGGCCAAACGAGTGGCGAGCTCAGCATGAAGCAGGGTGAAGTCATACTCATCCTGCAGAAGGAAAACAACGGTACGTTGAAACCCACACCTACAAACACAAACAAAAACACCCACCCACCCCAATTCCTTCCAAACCAATACTAACAAAAATACGAAAACAGGCTGGTGGCTCGCCAAACGCCTCGATGGCTCCGCCCAAGGCTGGGCCCCCTCCGCCTACCTCGAAGAGCACCAAATGCCCACCGCCAAAGCCACCCCGCCTCCCCCACCACCTCCCCCAGCAGGCCGCCCCGTCCCAACCCCACCTCCCAACGGCATCGCCGGCGCCGCAGCCGCCAAAGCCAAGCCAACCCCGCCCGCCCCGCCCGCCAAGCGTCCAGCCGGCCGCAAGCCGGCCCCGCCGCCGGCGCCGCGGGATAGCGGGTACTCGACGGCGGATGGCGCGCAGGCGCAGCAGCAGCCGAGCATGGCGGGGGGGTTGGCGGAGGCGTTGAGGGCGAGGCAGGCGGCTATGAGTAAGAAGGAGGAGGATGAGGATGATTGGTAGATTTTTTTGTTGTTGGAGGGGTGTAGGAGTGTTTGTGGGGGGTTTGGAGAGGGGGGAAGGAAGGGGGAAGGGGGTTGTAGTAATTGATTCACGGACGAATGTTGATTCCTTCCTTTTTTTTTTTTTTTTGGTCGTTTTCGTTTTCGCTCTGTTGTGTTCCCCCTCCCCCTGTGGGAGGGGGTGCGGGATAGATGGGGGAGGAGGATAGTCACACACAGGGGGGTATATGGGGAAGGAGGGTTGGGTGGCAATCAGGGATGGATGTGGGGGGATAGAATGAACTGAGATGGGGGATTTTCGGTTTTTTTCGGTTGATTTGGGGCAAGTGGTGAGTAAGTAAGTGGACAGTGGGTGGTGAAGTGGATGAGTCTTTTTTTCCCATCCCCCTCCTTTCGCTGGGCGTTGATCAAGAAGAAGGGGTGGCGGTTGGCAGGGGATGGGGATGAGAAAGAGACGATCATTCACTGCTGGTGCCCAACGACTCGACCAAAGAGAGAGAGAGATTTTTCATGCCTTTTTTTTTGGGGGGGGGGTTAGTGTGTAGACGAAATGAAGGCGGGTGGGTGGGTGGTGTTGTGTTGTCGCTTTTGAAGAAAGTATTTGAGTCATTAGTATAGATCTTCTTTACTGTTTTGTCCGGGCTGCTTTTTCGTTGCTTGTTGTTGTTCATGTTTGCATGTATGCATGCATGCCCTGTTCACCCTTGTTTTATTCTTCTGTGGGTTCTGGTAGAAAAAGAAATGCATAAAACGTTACAAGTGAAGAAGCTTGATAAAAAGCAACAGCGTGTAATAACGTCATGGAATTTTCGACGGTATTATATCTAGGGATTTTTTACTGACACCATCATACAACTTGAACAAGAAGAGCGCCTCGCCGCAAAAAGAGTACGACAGCAAATTGACCCAGTTAAACCACAGGAGAGCGACATGTAGGAAATTTTTGAGTGGCAATGAAAAGCCGAGTCGAGGAACAGGTTTCGTCTTCCGAGTCCCCCTCGCTACCATGACTATTGGAGAGGTGTTTCAGACCAAGAAACAGATCCGTATAACGTAGGCCAAAATAGATTGACCTCCTTGATTTTTTTTAACGTAGTGAACAACGCAGAACCACCGCCAAGAGATAGAAGTCTAAGACCGATCGACACCTCGCCCAAATAAGAGATGATGATCCAATGGATCTAATGAGAAATAGGAAACTAGCTAAAAAGGGAAGAGTGATCGACTGCGAGAAAGCGCGTATACACAGTTTGCCGCCGGTGGAAGATGTTCGTCCGATTATGTTACAGAGCATGGGTATCTTTTCCCTAGACTTTTCAAAAAACGCGCAAAGAATGGAAGTGAGGGCCGTATGGGAAGGGAAAAAAGGACAATGCACCAGACCAGGGAATCAAATGTTGGAAAAAGGCTTAGTCCATGAGGCGGCGTTGATGACAACAAGGGAATTAGGTGTTGATTAGGACTCCTCGGTGGACTTGGGCGGGCAGCACTGGTTGCCATCGCCGCAAGCATCGTCGCACTCTAGCAAGCACGCCTCGGGCTCGCTGCGAAGGCTCGCGGCCTTGCTAGCTTGCTTGCTGAGCTTCTTGTTGAGCGTGCCGTTCTTGGAGCCGTGGTCACCGTCGCAAGAGCTTTGGTCACTGTGTTCAACCGCGAGGTGGTTGTGGCCTTCGTTGAGGCAGAACTCCGGCTGGATGGTGGACGAGTGGATGCCGTATGCGTGCAGGCACTTGCGGATGGCACGAGCAAGCTCCATGTAGCGTGCGGATCCCTGGCCCTTGAAGTCATAGTCGACTTGCACGTGCAGAGAAGCAACCAACTTGGTGTCGCTGAGCTGCCAGACATGGAGGTGGTGGCAGCTGATGATGCCAGGAAGGTCGAGAATGTCGTTCTCGATGTCCTCAACATTAATGTTGTTAGGGGCAGCCTGGAGCAGAATGCGGGAAGCGGCCTTGCAGAGCGGGATGGCAGACAGGAGAATGATGACGGTGATGATTAGAGAGATGGCAGGGTCAGTGTAGAAGCGCCAGGAGTAGTCAGTGAGCCAGATGAACAGGGCAGATGCGATGACACCGATGTTGCCCAGAGCATCACCCATGACATGGAGGAAAACACCGCGCATGTTAAGATCGCCGTGAGAGTGACCGTGGCCGCCGTGGCCTCCACCTTGACTAGCTTCTCTAGGCTGGTTGTGCCTGTGGCCTCCGTGCAAATCGTGCGAGTGGTCATGTCCGTGGGAGTGGGCAGACTTGCGCCTGTCGGAGCTCTTGCTCGTGTTCTTCTGCAGCAGGGGAGAGCGCTCAGTGGGCGCAGCGTTACCGGCGTTCTCGTCCGCATCGCTGTCCGAGGAGGATTCAGACTCGACGGAATCCATGCGCGCAGCGTTGATAATCTCGTTCCTGAAGGACGCCGGGTGAACGGGCAAATCTTGAAAGTTGGTGTATCCACCCCTAGATCTCGAACGGCTATGGCGGCGGGCTTGGCGACTCGTGCTAGAGGGAGGCCTTTGGGTGGCTTCGCTGGAGTTGTCTCCAACATCTGAGCTCTTCGTGCCTTGGGTCGAGGGCCAGTTGCCAATCCTAGTCTGCGGCAGGGCATCCACCACGTTGCCACGCTCGTCGGCAAGAGCATCAACAGAGTGATCGCCATGGCTATGGCTATGTCCCTCCTCTGCAGTACCAAGCTCATCGGAATGACCGTGCGAGTGTCCACCATGGCTGTGACCGTGGTCGTGGAATAGGAAGAGGCCGAAGATGTTGGAGGCGAGACCGAAGCAGCCGACAATCAGAACGAGCCTTGGGTTGCCGACTTCTTGGGGCTCGACGAAACGCTGGATGGCCTCGAGAAAGATGGAGAGACACAGAGCGACGAGGAAGACACCGTTGATAAGTGCACCGAGGGTTTCGGCGCGTTGGAACTATGCGAGAGTTAGTGCGTGTTGGCCGCGCGGAGAAGACTGTTCTTACGCCATAGGTGAAGAGGCGCGAGTGGTTCTTTGCATTAGCAGCCCTCACAGCCCACAAGCCGACGCATAGAGAGAGCACATCGTTCAGCTAGCTTGTCGTCAGCGTGAGTGGGGTGGCAAGTCCGGGGCTTACAAACCATGTGAAAAGAGTCGGCGACCAGAGCGAGAGAGTGGACAGAATAGCCTGCGGGGCGTTAACACAGCGGCAGCAGCGACGGCGAGGTGCTGCTTACCGACTACCAGCTCCAGCAGGAAGAAGGCACTGTCAATCGCCAGCAGAATGGCGATGCGAGTGGATTTGGAGAGACCCATGGTTCTTGGCGCGTTGAAGCGAATGGGTCGGGTGCCGAAGGGGCGAGAAAGCAGCGGCGGGCTGCACGGGGGTGACGGGCGACGTCAAATGGAGGATGAGTTGGGCGGTTGGTGTGGTGTGGATGGGAGGAGAGGCAGAAGTTGTCGACGTTAATTACTACCTATCGATAGCGCTGGCGCAGACAAATATGCGATGCCGGGAACCTTCTTCGGGCCCCAGCTTCTAGCTTCACGGACGCCCCAGCCTGGGGTTAGCACGTGCTGACGTACCCCTGCTACGGCGATGACGGAACCAGAAGACGCTGCAAGCACAACAGCTCCAATACAGGGCCAGTCTCTGCCCAGATCATACCGACGCGTTTCAGCAAATCCCAATGTCAGGTTGCGAGCCTGCCTGTCGAACACACTGTGCCGCAAGGTCCAAGGGGTAATAGGAGGGAACTCCGAACTCCGGCAGAGTACCAAACTTGATGCACCACCCGCGGAAATTGCTACTGCCATTCAACATTAGCAAACAGAGGCTGTTTGTCAGCTTGCTGTTTGTGTTGCTCTCTTTTTTCTTCTTCTTCTTTTTTTTTTTTTTTTTAGACAACAAACAGTTGCTGTACGGATCGAAATTTCCATCGGAGGTCGATGCAGGTGCCAGGTATGCTCATCAACTCCGAATTCCGAGCCCACCAGTCGGATGCGAAACGGCGTCCGCGATCGCAATAACGTGCAGATTCCCAGAACTGCACGATCAACGCTTCTGGAACACGTCATCCTTGCTTTGAGCCCCGTTCTCGGCTATCTTGGGCTTGGAGAGACACATTGTCGATCGGCCCTGTCGCGTACTCCTTATTAGCGTCACATATATATATAGGATTAGTTCCTCTGAGGACTGCTCTGATACAGTGTGTCCCCATCGAGTCGAAACACGCGTCAGGACGTCCTACAATGCATTCTGTGGAAGCGAACTCCGAACACCTGCGTGCACGGATTCCGAGCGAGCGCCAACGACGTTCTTAAACGTGGGGATTAATTGCCCGACTTTCCCAGGACGACGGATTTAGAAGTGTCAAGGATGACGGAGAATATTTATATGCCCGGTAATGAGTAAGCGGTAGATCCGTGAAAGCAGCAAGTACTGCTGCACGTGGGCTTCTTGAATCCAAGATCAGAACGTACATAGACGTGGTCACTGAGTGTGAACCCATCCGAGTCAGACAATACCAGTGAGCAACAAGCTTGGGGTGTTTGCACCATGAACGCCGCAATGCTGGCTCTAGAGATTCCGTGACCCGCCTTGTGTTCTCGGTGGAATGAGCTGCTGGCTGCATTTAGGCAAGGTAAATTCCAGTACATGCAGTGCTACTCGACAATAAACAATAAGGTTATGCGAACAGGAATGGAGCATGGATGGTGGTACACACATGCGCGCTAACCCCGCCTTAGCCCCGGTCGGTTCAGCCCTGTCAAACGTCACCTGCAATTGATTCTCTACCCATCACCACACCTTCCATTCAAGCGCCTCACATACCACTCGCAAACCTGCCGACCATGCGACCATGTCTCTCGCCATCCCCGACAGAGTCCTCTGGCTCGGCATAGGCGCCGGCATCTACGCCCTCATCCGCGCCGTCAGCTACGGCCTGCACGACGTCTACAACCTCACCGAAGTTGCGCCCGCCCCAGATTCGCCGCGCGCCGTCGCACAAGGCACCGAAGATGGTAGCTTTCATCTCCCGCAGCCACCGGACCTCCCGCGCTGACTGTTCACGTCGTCCAGACATCCCACTCCCAAGCCTCCAAGTCCTCGCGACGCAGCACCCCAACCTCGAAATCCGCAAAGCCGCCACCGCCATCGTCACCACGCGCGTCCTCTCCGACCCCACCACCATCCGCCGCATCCTCGCCGACTACAAAAAGCCCGAGGGCGTCCCCGACCAGCGCGCGGCGCGCAACGCCATCCAGCTGATCCGCAGCACCAACGGCATCGACCTCGAGGACTGGGAGGAGGAGCACGACGCCGCCTCGGGCGCCGCCGTCGCAACCACAACCGCCGAAGTCGGCTTCGACGCCCGCGGCGGCGGCAGCGGCGGCCGCACGCGCTCGACGGCCGACATGCGCCGCGAGATGGCGAGCCGGTACTGGGCGGTCGAGCACGTGCGGCCCGGCGACGAGTGGGACGACGCGTCGGACGACAACAGCCACGCCGACGACACGACGGACGAAGAAGACGACGAGGAGGAGGAGCAGGAGGACCTCACCATCACGGTCAATGGCGGAGAGCGGCTGGTCGCGGCTGCGGTCGCGGCTTCAGCGGCCCAGCAGCAGCAGCAGCAACCCAGGCGCGCGGGCGAGTTCGACGCGCTGCTCGAGGCGGATGTCGCGGGCTTGTTTGAGGGGCTGGACCGCCGCACGCCCGAGACGGCTGGTGCGGATCCGCTGGAGGCGGGGTATGGGACCGCGAGTGCGGCGGCGGGCGGCAGCGGGGCCAGCGAGATCGTGACGGTTTGGGATCGGCGGCGCACGCAGGGACTGAGGGAGAGACGGCGGGCGGAGGAGAGGCATAGCGTTGTGGACGGCGTGCCGAGGCCGCACGGACGGAGGTTGAGGGCGAGGAGCGGGAGGGAGAGCGAGGAGGAGGTGGCGAGGCGTCGGGTGAGGCGCGAGGCGGTGGTGGTGAATGATGGGGATCGGCCGATTAGCCAGGAGGATATCATTCAGAGACCGTTGCAGCGGCGGTCGTATTGATTTCATGCGGCGGTGTGCATATACTATGGCATAGGAATTCATTGGGAAAAGAGCGGGGTGTTTGTTTCTTTCGGGGAGTGGAGGTTTAGATGATACAGACGGCCGGTTATGACAGCGAAGCAGTGATGACTGATATGGCGATATTGCATGGCGAGGACTATTCTTTGCACAGGGGCGGGCTCTGGAACGGCTTGAGGTATTCCCCGGGTCAGGTTTAGTCTACAGCGAGCAACGATAACAATCTTCCCACCCTACGCAAAGCTGTCCTCAGGTCCGTGTCTTCAGCGACTCCATAACCCAACACCAGGAGGAAAAACCCAGCAACTTCCCCCGCAACAACAAATCCGCCTCGTCGATCCACTTACTTCTGCGCCTCATGCAACTCCCCCCTCCCCCACCCCTCCACCTCATCTTCCTGCACCGCCACCCACGCACTCAACGGATCCGCCCAAACCTCCCACCGCCCAAACTTTGTTCCCTCCCCATCCCACCCCCCCAACACATACACAAACTCCTCCCGCCACCGCCTCCCCGTCCCCACGCTCTCAAACGTCCCTCGCCCCCGCACGCTCACCTCCCCCGCCCCCTCGTCCACCACAAACCCCTCCGGCCCCGGGAAACTGCCCTCGTCGAGGTGCATGCGCAGCGTGGCGGAGAGGAGCGCGAAGTAGGACTCGCACTCGGCGCGGCCGGTGAAGGGGCGCCCGAGGAAGGGGAGGCGGGGGGTGGCCCAGGGGGGGCCGTGTTCGTGGATGGTGGGGGTGGGGGTGAAGAAGCGGATGAGGAGGGTGGAGGGGGGTGGGGGGTTGAGGAGGGCGGTGCAGAAGGCGTGGGCGGTGTGGCGGAGGGTGGGGGTTCTGTTCTCTTTGTTTGCTGCCATTGTCTGTTGTGTTTTTTTTTTTCTGTTCGATTTGGTATGTTTTTGGTGGGCGGGTTATCGGAGAGATTGATTGGTTGGTTGGTTGAGGTTCGGGGCTTGTTTTTTTGGATGGTGAGGCCCGTTTTTCTTTTGGTGTTGTGGCGTTTTGGGGATTGGATGTAGTCGGTGGATGGTGGCTTTTGGGATTGGGAAGCAATCGGTGGGTGGTGGCTGGCGTGGATGACGTTTGAGAAGAAGAAAGCAATAATGCTGATCTTGGATAAAACGCCTCTCCCGTCGTAAACCGTTCTTGTTGGAAGTTCGTGTGGCCAGCTGACCGCGGGGAGGGTTGAAATAAGTTTAGGCTGGATCCATGGATGGACTGGACGTTACAGATGCGTGACGTCAATCGAGCATAATCTCCGGGGACCGCATGGGCGGGAAGGATTGCCCACCACCACCACCACCACCACCACGATGAAAAATAAACTGCCGGCCATCCCCCTTCGAGTTAAGAGACCCCACTTTTGCCTCCCCAAATTGTGCACATGCAAGCTGACACCCGCGAGCGACGTTTGACCTTCATGCTGGCGCGGGACGGCCTGTCTAAACCGCTTTGATGCACTTGCAGAATCGTCGTGGCGTGTTGTGGTGTGGCGTTTGGTTCACTTGTTTTTTGTTCACCTCGAAAGGGTTTGGTAAATTGACCAGGATTGATTGATTAGGATTACACACAAGTCCAGAACGCTGAGAAAACGCTACCCATGATTATCAAATTCCCAGAAACCCGTGACCCTCCAAAACTCCAAGCTGCATGACCGTCCCAATATATGCGTTTGTTCTAAGAACCCGTAATCCATAGCCTTCGTAGTGGTGGTCCACAAAATTTACCACCTGCGCCAGGGCATGTCGTACTCCGCTGCCGCAGCCACCAACTTCGCCAGACTATCCTCCATGACTTCCCTGCCCTCCAACGTCTGCCAGACCTGGTGCGGCGCCTTGTTGACCACCTTCCACGTCACCAGGTTTTCCGTCAGGTGCGTCAGGTCGCGCTGCTTGCGCTCCCACTCGCTGTCCGTCCTCGTCTGAATGCCCGAGCTGACCACGACGACGGGCGTGTTGCGCTCCTGGATGGCGCGGCTGCTGACGAGCTCGTTCTTGGTGAGCGAGTCGGCGACCAGGTTCTCCTGCAGCTGCGCCTTGATGTACTTGCCGTTCTGGTACGCGTTGCGCCCGTAGACGCGGTCCTCGCGCGAGCGGCCCTTGAAGATGGCACCGCCCAGCCGCTCCAGCCCAAGCGGCGAGATGACACCCCACGCCCACAGCATGAAGCCGCGCCCCGGGGATGAGAGGCGGTGCAGAAGGTCCTCGTGCACCGCGTCGACCAGCATGATGCCCACCACGTCGCGCAGGTGCCGCGACGAGAAGATGCGTGACGTCACGCTGCCGATGCCCGCCGAGACGAGGATCCAGGGTCCTTCTTCGCCGGCGCGAGCGAGCGCTTCCGACAGCGCGTCGGCCGACATGCCGGCCGAGTGCGGCGAGGGCGCGTTGTCGGACCAGGCGTAGCCCGGGCGGTCCCAGTAGCAGTACCGGCTGATGGTGCCGTTTTGCATGGCATTGTAGACCCAGTGCTCAAAGTCGTATTCCGACGGCTGCTCGCCGGCCTCGAGGATGATGGTGGGCTCCTTCTTGCCGGCGGCCGTGTGCGAGACGTTGCCCAAGCACGCGAGGTGCACCTGGTACTTGTTGCCGTCGACGAGGTAGCGCTCGCCGAACATCTCCAGCGACGCGTCGCGCGAGCGGATCGTCAGCGTAGCCGTCATGAGGACGGTAATGACGACGAAGACGATGAGGATCGTCGTCGAGACCAGCACTGCCACCCATTCCTTGAGCGTCCGCCGCGTCTCAGAGCGGCCTGTCAGACGCTCCTCCTCCTCGGCCTTGCCCCACGCCACGATGCGGTCGGCCAGCACGCACCACGCGCCGATTACAAAGGCCCAGACGACCGAGGCGATGCCGATCCAGCCCTCCTCGAGGCGGATGCGGGGCACGGCGAGGATGATGATCATGTCGATGAGGAGGAGGAAAGAGACGACGCCGGCGCAGATGCGCATGGCGCGCGACGGCGCCGAGAAGAAGAGCAGGGCGACGAGCAAGTTGCCGACGGTCAGGGTGGTGTAGGAAAAGTCGAAAAATCCGGAGCCGCGCGAGTGCATGCCGGGCGGGGAGACGAAGATGGACACCAGGAGCAGCACCCACCACAGGAAAGAAACCACGAGGAACAGAACGGTGAGATAGCGCGTGAATCGCACGCTCCAGAGGTTGTAAGGCGAGACCTGAGGAATGATTAGCTGGAATTCTTTGTCGAGCTTTACGGCGCACTACTCACAGCGGGGTCGTCGGGGTCGAGGTAGCCGTCAGAATTGGGCGGAGGGGGATGGCGGAGAAGACGGGTGTGCTCGTCGGGGTCGCGCTCGTCGTAGGAGCGTCTGTGAGGACCATCGTCGCTGCGACGCGGGGCCCCGGACTCGTCGCCATCGACATCGTCGGACTTGGAGGAACCCCAGAGGGAAACCATGGCGGCGGGAATGAATTAGGTATAAATTAGAGATTGTTAGAGGTCGCCTTGGGGAGAATGCGGCAGGAATATAGCTGGGAGAACGGGGGCGAGAGGGAAGGAGGCTGGGTGGTTTCGGGGGAGGGTGATGATGAATGGAGGATCGGAGCAGGGAAGCTTGCGTGGGCTGGACCGCGCGCAAACGTCATTGCGGCGTGCTTGGCCCGCAGCTTTTTTGCTTTTCGATACGCGCATCACCTGTCAATTGTTCGCCATTGCACTACCCTAACCCGTCGCTCATTCGTTTGCCCCACACCATCTGCTATCTATCCGTTCTCGCCAGTCTATCGCGGTAATCCGATGCTCGGTCGCGGCCTGGCTCGTGAGTGAGCTCTGACCTTGTGCAGATCGCTGGATAGAGCGCTCTTAGCCGACGCGCTAAGGAATTGTCTTGTAGAGAGCTTGTCTAATTTTTTTCTACTTTTCTTCTCGTCACCCCGCAATCTACAGTCTAAAGTCTATCTATCTTTCCGTTTCGCCTCCTACTCCTACATTCCTCTCGATACACCCAAGACCAAATCGGCCATGGCTTGAACTTTTAAGCGTCATGAAAAGTTCCAGGAAGAGCGTGACCCAGAAACCGAGTCGAACTTCTGGATCCGCATCTGCCATCCGCAGCTAACCATGCCGAGCTGAAGTGCTAGCCTCTCAACGCCACATGATGCACACAACGGCCCACCGCCACCGGGGACATCCACGCGTCCCAACCAGTCAAGCACCATGTTGTGGATGCGTGACGAGGGCCTCTCATTCGCTGGCGGCCGTCCTCCTGCACACGTTCGCCTGGCTCCGCGCCTTCTTCCGAGACAACCAGTATTAGTGGTCGACGAATTTCTCGGTATAGATTGCCGTCATCATCATCATCGTCGTCAACTCCCTTCTCAAGCAGCACCGCCCGCCTCCTTGACCGCCTCGGTGTTGAGCCTCTTCCACCTGCCGCACAGGCTGATCAGCAACGCCACACCGGTGGCGCCAATCGGGATGGCAAGGGAGACCTTGATGCCCGCCATGTACGCCACAACGATGCCGGGGACGTCGCTGGCCGAGAAGGCGGCCCGGATCTGCGTCGCGCCCGTTGCGACCACGGCGGCTGCGTCGATGCCGGGAGCGCTGTTGGGCAGGGTGGTGATCATGTTGTTGACGAAGGCGGCCTGGCCGGCCGTAACGAAGGCGGTGCCGCCGATGCATTGGAATACTGAACGGTCGGTTGTTAGCTGGTTTGGCGGCGGAGAGGAGGGGATGGGGACTTACGCAAGACAAGAGCTGTGACGGAGGACATGTCCTTGGGGTCTGCGCTGCTCTGGCCGACGATGATGGGCACCTGGAAGGCGATGCCCCAGCCGATGCCGCCGATGATCTGGTAGCCGATCCACTTGCCCGTGCTGGTGTCGACGTCGAGCGTGTAGAGCAGGCCGGATCCGACCATGGCGATGGCTGCGCCGGCGACCTTGACGGGGGTGGCGAGGCCGGTGGCGGAGATGAAGATGCCGGAGACGATCATGGAGATGGTGACGGACAGGATGAGGGGGAGGTTGGCGACGCCCGACATGATGGGGCTGGCGTTGTCGACGCTCTGGAAGTAGATGGGGAGGTAGTAGATGACGAGGTAGTACGAGCCGCCGAAGAAGAAGACGTAGACGCAGCTGACCCAGATGGGACGCTGCTTGATCAGGCGCGGCACCACCATGGCTCGCTCGCCTTGGAAGTGTTCCCAGACGCCAAAGGCGATGAAGATGACGACGGAGCCGACCAGCAGGCCGACGACTTCGCTGCTGTTCCACGCTTTGGTCTGGCCGCCGTACTCCAGAGCCAGGATGTAGGCCACGACGGCGCCCATGATCATGCACCCGCCGACGAGGTCCATCTGCAGCAGTTTCTCCTTCCAACTCGCCACGATTGGCTTAGCGGCGTTAGGGGTCCTGAAGAAGAGCAGGATGAGAAGGACTGAGATGCCACCGATGGGAAGGTTGATGTAGAAGCACCATCGCCACGAAACCTGAAACTAGTAAGCTATAACTGATACTGTTTGGCTTTAGAGATACCAGCCTACCTTGTCGGCAAAGACGCCCCCGATGAGCGGACCGAGCACCGACGCAATGCCATAAGACATTCCGATGATGCCAGTGAACATGGGGCGCTTCCGCGGCTCGGCCACGAAGGCGATTATGGTGTAGGCGCCGGTGCCGATACCGGCAGCGCCGAGGCCGTTGATGGCGCGGCCGACGATCAGCGTGGTCGAGTTTTGGGCGACGGCGCAGATGAGGCTGCCGAGCTCGAAGACGACGATGGAAGCGAGGTAGACGGCCTTGAGGTCGAAGTACTTGTAGGCCTTGCCCCAGGACGACTGGAAGCCGCCGTTGGTCATGAAGAAGGCGGAGCCGTACCAGGAGACTTTGTCGAGGCCGTGGAACTCGTCGGTGATTTTGGGGATGGCTGTGGCGACGATGGTCTGGGCGAGGTTAGCCTTTGAAAGGGGTGGGGGGAGGGGCGTGGGCGGTTGACCATGTCTAGGGAAGCGAGGAAAATGCTGAGGATGAGGGCGAGGGCGATGAAGGCCAGTTTGATGCCCTTGGGATATTGGATTGGGTCGGGAGGTGGGGGCGCGTCGCCCCCAGGTTTGACGGTTTCTTTCTCTTGCATCGAGCTGGAGTCGTCGTTTAACATGGTGCAGCAGTCGAGGGATGTGCTTTGTGTGTCTGGCAATTCGGCGTCGGGCAGGTGTGCTTTTAATTGAACAACAGATGAGCGTGCCTGCCGGAGCTGGTTAGGGCCAAGACGGATTTTTGTTGTGATTGGCTCGCTTAAGCCGTCTCACGATGAATCATTTTGAGCGACTGTTGCTAAGCCAAGGGCTGGCCCCTGGCTCTGTTCTATTGTTGCTTTCGCATCTTCTTTTGGTTCATGCTGTTTCAGCCCTTGCGCACAACGTTCCCTCTCTCACATCGCTCCTCGGCTTCCCACAGTCTCTGGCTGCCTTGCGACTACACTCACCGTCTCCTTTCGTCTCACTGCCATCTGACAGAAGTGAACTCTTCAGGAATCTCGTCTCCAGAAATCTCGCCCATGCCCGGTCTGATGAGAAGGTTCCGAATGAAGAACCATCGGCAAACTGGACTACCGAATATCGCCACTAACTACCAGGATAGTCGATTTCCCTGCAGCACGCTCTACGCTTATTGTTGCTTAGCTGTGTATGCCGAGATTGTTGATTGGGCTGTTGGGTGCGGGGGATTTCGCCCCCCGGCATGCCTTGACCCGAAGTCATGACCCCAGCATCGTCGAAGCTTTTTTCAACTCTATCTTGGCCATTCCACTCAGTTCAACATGGCCATGCCACATCGTTTCGACCCTCTCTTGTACCTTTCCGCCCCACCTCAATCATCGGAGAGTAGCGAGCCTCATCCGTCACCAGCTTACTCGGACAAGCCTTCGCCTGCGCCACCTTACTCTCCGCCCTCCGCATCTTCCCAAGCAAACCCAAGCAGCTCCAACATAATACCCTCACCAACATCCATCAGCCGACCTCTGTCCCCGCCCCCCGACTACACCACCTCCGACCCACTAGCCCGCGACTTCCACCTCTCGGGCAACCTCATCTACGCCAACGGCACCCCGCAATACCAAATCAAAACGACCCTCACCCGCTCCGGCCGCCGCGCCCACCAACTCCACCTCCGCCGCCTCCTCCCCACCGAGATCCGCCGCGCCCACCAGCTCCTGACCACCACCAAACCCCCTCTCCCCTACGACGACGACACCACCGCCTACACCGCCACCCTCCATCCCTCCTCCCCCGCCGTCCAAATCCACGCCCCCGCCGCCCGCCTCCCCGGCCACATCTCCATCGCCCCCTCCCCCTTTTCCCGAGTCCTCTTCCCCAGCCAAAGGTCGATCCGCTTCATTCACCGCACCCGCAACCCGAGCTTCGACGCCCTCGACCCGGCGCAGGATGCTCGCGTGCAAAGGTACGGGTACCATGCTGAGGAGGAGTGGAGGGGGGTCGTGGTGTTGCAGGTGAGGAGGAAGAGGGGGGGTGGGAGGGAGTGGGTGGATGGGGAGGGGGGGCTGGTGGGGGAGGAGGGGGAGGGGGGTTTGCGGTTGGGTGCGGGGGTGGGGGTGGGAGATAGGGGGAGGCGGGATTTGGTGGTTATGTGTTGGGTGGTGGGGAAGTGGGGGAGGGGGCGGTGGGGGTGAGGGTTTGAGGGGCGAGTTGGGTCGGACGACTGGGTGGGGAGAGCGTACGTTGGTTCTTGCGGTGCTTGGACTGGCCCGTCCTGTTACTCTTGAGCAGCAGTGTGTCATCATCTTCATGGCAAAACGACGGGCGCCTCGTACGGTCACTATGTGGCCTCTCGTTCAATCCAGCGTCTTTTGGTCGTGGAGCCTGTCGAAGGTCTCGTCGATAATCTTCTTGTCCCTTTGCGAAAGCGGATAGGCCTTCGTCGCCAGCTTAACGTCTCGTTCCCAGTCTTACTTCAGCGGTATCGGCATATGCTCTGTCTCAGGTGTCTTTATGCACGCCGCTTTGTCTAGCCAGAGGTTTGGGAAGGCTTGTACATACTACCGTCACCAGCGCCTTGACCGTGGCTAAATCTCCGTATAGCGTCACCCCGTTCTCGAGACATGTTTACATGTTCTTGCGACATTGTCGGTGTTGAAGGCCGCCATGGTGTAGTGTTATCCGTCCAACAGGTTGGCTCTTATTACTTTGCATTCACGGACTCTTCCTAGCGGTTGCCGCTTCGCTATACGCAGTGGCTGGTCCGTGTCATTCCGGACCCAGACTGCGTCTGTTTCGTTGTCTGCCCCAATGGGCGTAGGTCGTCAGGTGTTTCCCTCGTTGGGTGCCCTTCATCTCTGGCACGAATTCGAAGTCCCTGTTCGCCGGCAACGTCTTCGTAAACTGGATTCTCACAGGAGCGATTAAATACGCTGGGACTGTCGTGTCGTTGCTGAATTTCGCTCTCATGCCCGCCAAGGCATGGCGCCTTCCCGTTGTGCGAGTTAGATTTCGAACTACGCCTGATCGGGTGAGCGAGCGAGTGCTGGCCGCTGATAAGGAGGGCTTCCACGTCCTGACTTCACAACTCCTCATCCTCCGAACACATCTAGTCTTTCATTACCTCTTGCCTTCCAACTTCAATCTCCCTCACTCACCATGGCTACAATGCTCCAAGCAGACAAGAAAAACTACTCCCCTGATTGCATTACGGGCCCGCTGCCATCAGTGTAGTGGTACCAGAAAGTCAGTAAACCTCCTCACTTACATCCACTTCCACTGACTATCAGATAGGCCGTCAGTAATCCAGGCAATGCGGCGCCCGCCAACATCTGGGATGCATTGAAAATGCTCGAAGCCAAAATCGAGCTACGCGGCCACGACTCGGACGTCGAAAAGCTTACGAACGACAACCTCGAGTTGAGAAGTGAAAGCGAGGCCGTCAAGCGGAGCCACCACAAACTGAATGCGGAAAACGGAGAGCTAAAAAAGGCCAACGAAGCCCTCACTTCGCAATGCTCCAAGCTCGCCGAGGACATGAGAGTCCTGAGGTTAATGATGAGGTTGACGATTGTATGTGGGACCTCCGCAGAAGGTGTCGATTAGTGGAAATACTGACCGCACAATGCCATGCGGCAGGCGAACTCAGACACCGACAACAGCGCCCGAATCCTCTTCTCCGACGGCGGCCTTCTCCCCGAACGTACCAATGCGCCACGCGTCGATTCCGCAGCAAACTCCTCAAAGGGAAGTCCGGGTAACCACGGCAGGGGGAAAGAGGTGCCCACCGCCCCAGCGAGGCCGGCCCGCGTGACCGACAACCTGCGGATCGATGCGTTTGTCGCCTACCTTGTGAAAATGTTCAAGGACTGGAACGATCGTAATTTGGCCACCGACTTGGATGCGAGGCGGAAAGTGAGGCAGTATGCCTTGGATATGGTGCATCGGCTTCCTCCGGGTGATGGCCGCAGGTATGCGAGGATTGAGCTGGCGTTCTGGGAGGGTATGGATCTCCATTGGGTTTTGAGCGGTGAGGCGTTGGATGACCTGGTTAAGTGTAGGAGAATGTATTGGGTAAAGACCTGACCTGAGGATTTGGGCATGAAGGAAAGAATGAGTTGGGTAACGAGCAGCTATATATGTGGGCATGGGAAAGAGTGGCGCGCAGTTACGTGGTAGTCGGGTCTTTGGTACAGTACATACCATGGTACCGAAAGTCCCTTACCTAGTTTGGTAGGCAATGAGATTTCTGACCCCACTTGTTAATTATCTGACCACCCCTACTTAAATTTCGGACGTTACCTACCTAGATCGACCCTATTACTATAGATGCTATGTCAAGGCGATATATAGAGATTCTAGAAGTCGTTACAAAGGTTGTTACGGAGGTTGTTACGGAGGTTACCTACAGAGTGTTGCAGAGGTCGCTGCGGAGGTCGTTGCGGAGTTCGACATGCAGAGGTCGTTGAAGTAGTTATATAGTAGTTATCAGATATCGCGGAGGCCGCGGAGGCCGCGGTATAGTTCTAAGACTCTACGCGCTATACAAAAGAAGGAATATACTTAGAAGGCACGTAGGTATTAGCGGTAACATAACTTAACTACATAGTATTATAGTTAGCGGAGATAACCTGATTAAGCTTAACTAGACAGGTGGGGTTGAAAATTCAAGTAGGCGGGTTAGAAATTCAACAGGTGGGGTCAGAAATCTCACGGCCATTTGGTAACGCTCGAATAAATTCTTAGAGCTGAGTTTGGATAATAGTAGAAGTGCATTTTCGAATAGGAGCCGATGCACCATTAGTATTATCCTACTGCGGTTTAATGCTTAGTCTCCGATGCTTTGAACGTTTACTACGGTATCTTGAGGGAAGATATAAATGAATGGTGAGTCAGGTTCGAACTGCGACGAGCCACGGTTTGAGTTTCCCCTTGTACTTCTTAACATGTTTCGCGTAAGTATGGGTGATTTTCCATCCGCGTGTCTAGTTTTCGGAACCGCGATGGGGTCCTCGATGATCCTACAAACCCCGCACACCCGGCACCCCAGGTCAATATATAAAGAGCGTGCTCCCCCTATTTACTGATACTGAAACTGGTCAACTTGGGCGATATGTATCCCCTACTCCGGGAAAGCAACACCGATGTTGGCAAAATACCATTACATCATATGGAGCTATCTTCAGAAGATTCACATCATCAGATGCCCCAAGAGACCTGCCAAAGCCAGACCCCAGAGCCAGAATCTGCATGTCCTTCCCCGCAACCACAGACAGCTGCATCACCACCGCACAGAGTCGAAGAAGAGAGTACCGATGCGCCTTTTGTCGGCTTACCATTTCCCGAACAATCACCCGAGCCCGAGTTCTGGTGCGATGCTACAGAAGCACCAACATGGGGGCTGTCGACGGGAGCGTTGGAGAACGAGGACGACAAGCCAGAGGAGGACGACAAACTCGAGGAGTACAACATATGGGAAGACGAAAAACTCGAGGAATGCAACATATGGGAAGACGACAAACTCGAGGAATACGACAACATATGGGAAGACGAGGAGCCGGAGGAGGACGACAAACCCGAGGAATACGACGATCCAGGAGGGAAAGAGGAGCCGGAGGAGGATGACAAACCCGAGGAATACGACAATCCAGGAAGGAAAGAGGAGCCGGAGGAGGATGACAAACCCGAGGAATACGACAATATATGGGAAGACGAGGAGCCGGAGGAGGACGACAAACCCAAGGAATACGACAATCCAGGAGTGAAAGAGGAGCCAGAGGAGGACGACAAGCCAGAAGAGGACGACAAGCCAGAAGAGGAAGACCACGACCCGGGGGGAGAAGACATGGCTCCAACAACCCGCCCACCGCCAACCCTCACAAACCTCCCCGTCGAACTCCAGCTCCAGATCATCTCGCACCTCGACCTCGTCTCCGTCATCCGCCTGCGCACCACCTCGCGCCACTGGCGCGCCACCATCGCCAACAACACCACCGCCCTCACCCCAACCCGCGCCCGCCTCCTCTCCCTCTACGACACCACCATCCACAGCTCCGCCTTCCTCCACTCCCGCCTCCACACCCTCCCGTACATCCACGACTTCAGCCGCGCCGCCCTCCTCACCCTCCTCCGCACCGCCACCGCAAACACGCGTCGCATCATCCCAGAGGTCTTCGAGACCTGGCTCCTCGAATGGCCCAGCCGCGCCGCCATGCTCGAATCCTGGCCCGGCATCAACCGCACCGTCAAAACCAACGCCTCCACCTCCCACCCCAACCCGGAGACAAGCTGGTTCATCATCGCGAAGAACCGCCTCTGCGAATTCGTCCCCGCCAACCCCGCCCGCGCGCACCTGAGCCGCCAGCGCAACGTAAACCTCAGCATCCTTTCCGTCAACTCCACGCACCCGGTGTTTGGACCGCCGGAAGTGACTCAGGACGGCCATGCCAACACCACAACAACAACAACAACAACCGCAACCATAGACCTCGCCCAATTAATCCACCTCGAACCCCCCCACCTCCGCATCCCCGCCACAACCATCCGCATCGCCTCCTCCTCCCACCCCCCAAAAACAGGCGCCCGCCTCCGCTACATCCTCGACGCCGACGACTCGCGGCTGGCAGGCACGGTGCTGCTCTGCTCGCGGCACTTTGTCGGTGCGGACCGGACGGGCTTCTGCACGGGGCATTTTCTGGGCCGGCATGGCAGCGCTGGGCGCGTGGTGCCGGCCGTCGGGGGCGCGCCGCTGGTGTTTGCCGACTGGATTGAGTATTTGGAGTGGTGTTTGGGGGTGTTGGAGAGGAGGTGGGAGGGGCGTTGGGGGTGGGGGTTGAGGTGGAAGGGGGTGGAGGTGAGGCTGTTGTGTCCGTGGGCGCCGGTTGGGAGGGGTGGGTAGATTTGATGGTGGGTGGGTTTGCTCGTTTCCTCGTTTGTTTGGGAAACGGTTCGAGTTCGAGTGGCCATGGTTTTCGTGAGCGTTTCCTTGGTTTGGAATGTGTTTGGAGTTTCTGTGGCGATGTATCTGTTCTCTCGTTCAGCCGACAAAGTCGACAAATCACCTCCTGGGAGTCGCGGATCCCCCCTCATCTCGCATTCCCCCAAACGACATTATTAGGCTCACTTATCGTCGGGTGTTTTACGAGCGTATGAGATAGCAATTCTTCAAAACTGTCGTCGAATATGCGTCTCCAAGTATACTGACGACCAGACTGAAACGTGATATGTGATGGGGTTAGCAGTGAGCCTAGAACGCTGGGGTTGGGAGTAATAGATCTTAGACGTAATTACATGAATGGATCCCTATTGGGTATCCTACGCCGCACCCTCAATCTCCTTCTTGATATCGACAGCCAAAAGCAAACCAAACACCGTCATTGTCAACTACAACTCAGTGTCAGCCTTCAACCCAACTCGTGGAAAAGAAAACTCACCGCCAGACTTCCCACCATGATGGCCAAGATCTCCCAGCCGCCCGCATGCACCTTGCCACGCACTATGGCATTCTGCTGCCTCCAGAAACGGAACGCACCGAGAAAAGTCACGGCGATGGCCGAGAGGATGAAGACGGCAGCGAGCGGCTTCCCGAGGGCATGGTAGCCAAAGTGCGGATCCGGCTTGGGAGCGTGCTGCAGGCGGAAGAGCTGGGCCACCATGACGCCCGTCATGGAGAGGGCGATGGAGGTGCGCAGGTAGCCCAGAAAGGTGCGCTCAAGGGCTGTTGGAAAGCAATGTCAGCCAAACATCCCCCCCTTTCTCCGCAAAAGGACGGAGGACGGGAGAAAAACTCACCCAAATGATCCCTCATCCCCCCCGCCTCCACCGTCACGCTCACCTGCCTCCGCCACCACCGCCTCGCCACATCCCCCCATCCCACGCGCTGCCGCTTCAGCTCGCACCTCCGCCTCTCCCGCTCGCAGCACTCGTCCGCCGCCGTCGCCACCTCTGACACTGACACCGACACCTCTTCGCCCTCGTCCATCGCCTCCATCGTGCTCCGCCGCCGCGCACCCACGGCCGCCAGCTCCGTGGCTTCGCGGTCGTTGGCCGTGCTGAGGGCCGTGTCGTCGTTGTTGTTACTGTTGTTGCTGTCGTCATCATCGAGACCACCCGGCTGCTGCTGCTGCGCTACGGCGCCATGGCGGCTGTTCTTGCTGTTCACGTTTCTGTCGTCGACGCTGCTTTTGGCCGGTTCGTGCGCTGCGCCGGCGGTGGCTGCGTCATCGCCGACATGCTGGCCAGCAGGAGAGGCGACCGCATCGGCGACAGGCCTATTATTCGTCGGTGTGGCAGTGGGTGGAGGAGGAGACGAAGGAGCCGGTGGTGGTGGTGTTGATGAGTCGCGACCGGGAATCGATGGCGTGCTCGACGCCAGCGACGACGATTGGGCGTCGTCGTCGACGTCTGTGGAGCGGGTCGGCTCGTGGGTGCCGGGGATCTGGTTCATGGCTTTTTTCGAGCCTGTCTTATATCCGCATAGTGTGGTATCCCTTTTTTGCTTCGTTTACCAAACTTTGTACGAAAGTTGTTGGCAGGTGATGGGGGGTGTTGGAGGAGATAAGCGTTTCTTGCTTGGCGAATCCGAGGCGTCTCTGGTCGGCACCAGTGTTATTTTCCGCCGCACACCAATAGACCCGTTTAGGATCCGGGGCTTTGGAGACGAGGATACTGGACGCGGGGCCCCGGGTTCTTCAACATCATCGTTTTGCAAAGTTTCCATGATGGTAATGTTTTGTGCCACTACGTCATCGTGAGCGTGTCAGGCTTCGTCCTACTACCCAACGATTTACCTAGCCCATCATTTACGGCATATGGCGATTGCCGTGTCAGCCATGCTCCTCCGCATAAACCCAGTCCCCAAATTCCACCCCAGAATAAGCCCCCTAATCAGAGAATCCATGCCTTTCCCCCCAAAGAAAACCCCGTCCCTTTCACTCACTCACTCACTCCTCCACACCATCATTCCACCACTCCATATCCGCCTTGATGCGATCGCGCATCGCACCCAGCGCCCTGCCCTCCTCACCCCACGCGGCCCTATCCTCGCTGTGGTTGAGCTCGAGCGCGCCGACGAAGCCCTCGAGCAGCTCGTACATGTGCTGCTGGCCGCAGCCCTGGTAGTCGTCGACGACGAGCTTGAGCTCGCGGCTCAGCTTGCGGAGGGATTGGCTGGTGCGGCGGAGGTCGTTCTCGAGATGGGTCTGCGTGCGTGTTAGCGGAAAAAAAAAACCCTGAGCTAGCAAAAAAAAGAAGAAGATGGTTTGGAAGGAGGAGGAGGAGGAGGAGGAGGAAGAAAAAGAGCAGGGGGAAGCCTTTACCAAACCATCCTTGTCCTTGTCGATGCAGATCTTGGCGATCAGGTACGCGATGCGGATGTTGTCGGGGTCGGGGTCGGCGCGCAGCTTGGCCATGTGCTGCTGGATGCGCTCGCCGTCGCGCTCCATCTCGTTGACCAGCTGCCGGAGCGTGGCCGTCTTGACCTTGTGGTTCCAGATCATGTCGGCCATGGGCGTGTGCGATTTCTCTCCGGTCAACCTCTGTTGGGGATATTCTGGTTAGTCGGGTGCCGTTTTTGCGCTGAGGGTTGCAAAATGGGATCTGGGGAGCGGGAGTGTTTGAAGATCTGGGGAGGGGAGGTGGGACGAACGATGATGTTCTGGCGATAGACTGGACGGGTGGGTCTGGCAGTGGTTCCGTTGGCGGCGTCGACGTAGTTGCTCTCGATGGGCCTGTTGTTCATGGTAGATACGTTGTCCGTGGTAGCAACGCTACCCATGGCGGGGACGTTGACCATGGTGGGTACGTTGTCCATAGTAGATACGTTGTCCATGGCGGGCGCGTCGCACATGGCGGGCGCGCTGTCCATGGTAAGTAAGTTGTCCATGGTGCGATGAGCAAGTGTCGAAGGAGAAGAAGAGGAAGAGTGGCGTGCAGTAGAAGAGAGATCTGGGCCTTATATGGGTTGCCAAGTGCCTCTGTACGGCATTGGGGGAAAACAACAGCACAGCACGTGGCCCAGACACCAGTAAACACGCAAATGGAAGATCTGATATCTACACTCACGGCACAACCCTCACCTCCCTCGCAACCGCATTGCACAGCTGCACGCGCACCCCCGCCCCCGTCAACACATGAATCCACAACCTCTGCGTATCGCTCAACCGATCATTCTCGCTCTTCACCTCCGCAAACATCACCTCCCCCTTGGCCGGATGCCACAGGAACAAATCCGGCACGCCCCCGCCCCTCTGCCCGTACTCCTGCGCCATGACCCTGCACACCATCGCCAGCGCCTCGCCGTCAAAGCACCCCGCAATCTCCAGCAGGTCCTCGAGCCCGAACCCCCAATCCAGCCCGACCACGCACGTCCGCCGCTCCGCGTGCCCGGTCCACACCTCGCGGATGAGGCGCGCCGCCTCGCCGTTGGCGAGCTGCACGAGGCGGTGGTTGATCTCCGACAGGCGCGTCGGGAAAAAGGCGTCCGAGTGCAGGTCGAGCGGGCAGGTCTGGAAGGGCGTCTGGAACACGTTGGGCACGTACGCGAAGAGCACGTCGTAGAACAGGTGCGCGAACAGCGTGCGCACGATTCCGCCCTCGCTGTGGAACCCCTTCCAGCCTTGCGCGCGGTAGTGCGACAGGCACATGGCTTCGACCGTGCACTCGGCGTCGCCCGTGCCTTCGTGCTCGTCGAGCCAGATGGTGCGGCTGATGCCGCGGCGGCTGGGGAAGGGCGAGCTGTTGCGGCGGCTGGGGAGCGAGGTGCTGGGGCGCGCTTCTCGCTCGATGCGGATGCCTTCGATGGTTACTTCGACGGGGGCGGCGAGCCGGACGTGGCTGAAGGAGTGCTGGAAGCGTTTGGCTATCTTGAGCGCCTTCTCGAGCTTGGTGACGCGCTTCTGGATATCGTAGTGGTAGGTTTGGTGGACGAGAGGGTCCTGGAGGCCTTCTTCGCACGTCTGCAATGCCACTTGCTTCCAGTGCCGCTTCTGTGCCTCCTCACCGCGGCCCTCTGAGGGCGTGAGAGCCGCCATGTAATGCTCTTCCAACAGTGCCTTGCGCTGGTACCAGGCGCCTCGACGGGATGCGTGGAAGAGACGTTGGGTGAGCAGTTCGTTCAGTAGCTCCTGTTCACGCTTATGGTTCTTGAGCTTCCCGAGCACGTACGCTCCTTTGTGTACGATGCGAGTGTAGACCCAAGCGGGCGAGAGCCGCCTCAAGTACGCACCCTCGCCGCTTAGGTAAATGCTGTCTTCTTTCGCTTGTTCTTCCTGCAGCAACGTAAGCCATCGGGGGTAAACTTCTTCAAAGGTGTCTATGATGGCTTGGAACTCTTTCGAACCAGGCGTGCCGTTGAACTCTAGGAGGTTGTCCACCCGAAACTGTGTTCTGAGAGACGCTTCGAACTCGAGCAACGAGGCTCGCGAGGCAAAGATGTTCGCCGACCGGGAGACTATGTAGTCAGGGAAATTGCGCCGTGCTATCCGAGCCAGGATTATGGTCGTCAAGGACTTTTCGGTCCATTCCGTTGAACGGTAGAAGACCAAATGAACCCTCTCGAATAGCTTCAACGACGCCAAGGACAGTCTGATACACGGGCCTGTCTCGGACAGAATCTTGCGTACCCAATGGGCATCCCGATTTGCGTCCTCGGGCAACGGCGTATTGTCACGCGTTGACTCGCTTTCGGGATCACCTTCGACAGATTTTGAGGAGGTTTCGGTATCAGACCTCCTCAAGCCTACCCACCCGAGCCCTGTTTGCTTCTGGCTTGCTTTCCTGAAAGCTTTCAGCAGCTCTTGCTTGTTCTTGCCCTGGACTTTGGCATCCTTGGCCAATGCTTTGAGTTCGTCCAGTTTGAGCAGTGATGAGGCCTCTTCAAGTGTAGTGATGTGATCCTCTGACCTGTCCGCGAACGTGAAGGATGACCCTAAAGTGGTACCCTCGGGAGGCTCGAGCTCGCCTGGGTTACTTTGGGCCGGGGTGCTAGACCCTGGCAACTCACTCTCCTCCTGAAGCGTTGCGATAGCTGCATCCAGATCCGCAACATCGCTATGGTATCCCAACCTATTGATGCGATGCCAAGCCGACGTTTTGCGGAGAAAGAGGCGGACATATCTGTTGCAGCCATGAGCTTCTTTGTTTCCTATCTGGAGGGAGCAACATACAAGTATTGCGCCTCATAATCCAAAGCTCGCCATTGCGAGAAGACCTCCATCTCCGCCTCATCAAACAGGTGGCGCTCTTCCGCCAAAACAGTGTCCAACGCGAGATTAAACGCATCGACGTAGATGGAGCTCCTGCCCTTGACCCATTTGCCCTCCTTCATTCGCCCGTCCTGGCCCAGCCTTTCAGCCTCTTCAGCAGCGCGGTTTATCTCGTATGCCTCAATAGCCTCTTTGTCTGCCTCAATCGGCGGCAGGGCGCTCTCCAGATCAGTCCGAACAGCGTGCGCTGGCACTCTCGCATCATCGTCACCACTCTCGGCATCCGAGTCTGGGATCACTCTCGCAGACAAACGCTTGGGCGAGGAGGGCGCGGGCGCGAGGTCTGACGTGTCATCATCGTCGCCATTGTCGCGCTTGACGCGCTTTGAAGGGCGGGTCGCGACGCTGCCGCCGTCGTTGTCGTCGTAGTTGGTCGACTTCGGGTGCGGGATCAGCTTGGTCTGCTGCTTGCCGAGCATTTGGTTGTGCTTGGAGGGGCTTCGCTGCTGGAGCACCATCCTGTGGCATATATGCGTAGCATGGCCGGGAGCGGAGAGTGCGATCTGCGAGTGCGTGGGAGTCGTGCGGTCAGCTTTGGAGCCTGGCCGGCCGTGTCGCGCTAGGGGACGTCAATCGCCACAACGCGGCTGCACGTGGTGACGCCACTTTTCTTTGGAAATGAACTTTCATCGACTCGTTCTTTCATCCTCTCAGTCTTCTTTCTTTCTTACTTTCTTTTTGTGTTTTTCTTGAAAAGGACGGATGCCGCCATGGAGCGATCGATTTGCAGTCGTTAAATGTCCAGATCAATGTCTCACATAACACCTACCTACCTCCCGAGCGCCTACTCCCACAAAACGGGAGCCCTAAAGAGCGATGTCAATTCTATCCTATTTCATACGGAGAGTTTCATAGCATGCCCCTTTTCCTGCTGAGAAAAGTGATGAAAATATGGATCTGCCCATCCAATAAACCGACTGAAAAGCTGAGCAAAACTCGACTGAATTACTAATTAAGCATCAATGCGAAGGGATGGGAACCCCTTACACTACGCATGGTCCGTCGAACTATCCAGCCAGGGGTAAACGTCTCATGAGCTATGTGTATGGGTGGGTTCCTTCGATGTCTCCCTTTTGAGGCTGGTCGCTGCTTTGCCGAGCCAGACTGTTATTTTTTGACTGCTGCTGATATTGGGTTTGAAGGGTGATGTAATCCGGCGCTGCTCATACGCAGAAGCCAGGTGCCATCCATACATTCCTGTTCTTTTTATCGCGGTGGTTGGGTAGTGGTGTCTCATACGCAATACGTAAGTTGAGAAGAGGCGCAGGCGAGGTTTCCTCTTCCTTTTCTGTACATCTTGTCCGACAACCAAACTATAGACTATGGAACGTCAAGTGAGCGTTGGCGGTTGCACCGGAGAACGAGCCTTGCAGATTTGCAGACGCGTGTAAGTCATAAACATTGATTCCCTTACCAGCGGTACTCAGGGCTCTAGGTCGCATTAAAGACGTTTTATAACCACTTTTTAGTAGGTGGTACGTGTGTCGATTTAAGGGTGGCTCGAGGAATGTGATCATCACCCCCAGAAAAGCTTAGGTGCGGGGGGCACAACCTTACTTACCTATTCTGGAGAGGGCAAGGGACTGGCTGCGGCACGCTATTACGCGTTATAACGTGGCCCAAGTGAGACGGGTCGAGCCGCGCCGTACCTTCCTGGCGGCAGAGTTTGGAGATTACCAAGAGATCTTTGCATGCACACAATGGACACTTTACATGAAAAGTCCCAAGCAAGTTGAAAAGATGGAGAATGTAAAGTCATGATATCATTGCATGATTTTTGTTGCTTCGTCATGAAGGAAATGTTCTATCCCGAAAGCTCATCCCGAGCCCATTTCCCCCCCAAGTGTCCCAGGGTATCCCATGAAAAAGTGTTGTCCGTCAACGAGAGCCAGCCCGCAACTTTGTTCGTTCTGTTTCGTGCCCGCTGTTCCCGTTTGCTTGACAGAATGCGCCCTGCCGTAGTCCCGTGATGAAAGTTCCCCGAATGATGCCTGGGTATAATGTGCCAACCCAGACCGCTAGCCCAAAGAAGAGGAAAGAAGAAGGTTGAAATGAAAAAGTGAACCATGCACAAGAATTCAAGCAGTCAAAGGAATGACCGAGAAGTAAAAATCACCAAACCACCTAGTCCAAAGTGGTCGCCAAGGCTCCCAAATCTATGAATGCAAAAGAACGCACAGGACAGCGCTTGGGAAGTCGCTTACTTCTTCCAGGCTCCATGGGCCCTCTTCTTGTGGGCCATCATGTGGGCAACTTTGTTGTTGTCGGGGGTGCTGGTTTCTTCCACGGTGGTGCCATCGGGGAAGAACGAATAAGGGAGGGGCTCGCCGGGCTGCCAGTTCGAAGCAGCTGCTGCAGCAGAATCGGCAACAGCGGTGGCAGCATCGGCAATAGCGGTAGCAGCGTCGGCAACAGCAGTAGCAGCATCGGCAACAGCGACGGGAGTGGGAACAGGAGTTGCGTCGGGGGTGACGGTAATGGTGACGGTTGTCTTGGAGCGCACCGAGTTCCCGAGGCTGCCAGTAGCGTAGATGTCAGAGCTGTTGCCTGCGGGATACGGAGGCGTGGGCGTAGGCGTCACGCTGGCGGACAAGTAGGGAGTCGTCGCGGGGGTTGGGATTGGAGTTATGGCCGGAATGCTCAGGCTCAGGCTCAGGCCGATCGAGGGAAGAATGGCAGCGGTCGAGCTGGGCTGCACGGCGGAGGAGCTTGCGGGCGCATCGCCGCCTGACTGGTAGACCTTAAGAGAATTGATGGACCAGTAGGCCTCCTTGAAGGCCTCGGGGTTGTTCTGGACATAGTCGTCGCAGGTGCTTGCCAGCGGGGCGCAAGTGTCATCAGAGCTCCACGTGTTGCCGGCCCAGTCACCGCAGAAGGTCGTGTCGAAGACAATGTTCATGTCAACGAAGTGAGAGGATACCTCGCAACCACCATTGAAGAGCGCGCGAGGCTGGCCCCACGATGTCGGGTCCGGATTGCCGCTGGTAATGTCCTCGGGAATGGAGGTGCGGTCGAAGAACCAAATTTGGATCTTGTTGGTGTCGGGGTTGATCTCAGTAGCGAAAACACCACCGCCGTTCTCGTTAAAGCCGGAGAAGGTGTTGGCCTGCTTGTCGTGGACGGCGCAACCCGTATTGTCGTCGGTGGCAAAAGCGTAGCAGTCAGTGGTGGAAACACTACCAGACATGGCGCCACTGCTGGCAATGGAGCATCCAGCGCCGGTGTGCAGGGTCATCTGGTTCGTAACTTGCGAGTTAACGCCCTCCAAGATGTCAATCTCTCCACTGTCACATTGTTAGTACATTTCCACGCAGCCATTGGGTGAGGTGGGCTCACTCGGTGGGCCAGTCGGAGCCAGTCATCCAGAAAGCAGGCCAGGTGCCGCAGATTCCACCAGGGAAATGCTCGAGGTCGAGGATAACAAGGCCTTGGTTGTACGCCTTGTTGCTGGTGAGGCGCACACTGGAGCGGCCATTGGAGGCTTTGGTAGTGTGGTCGACGCCCAGGTAAATCTTGCCGTCGGAGGTGTCAACCAAGCTGGAGGTGTTGGCAGTGGAAGCATCGACATAGTCCACGAAGCCTGAAGCGAGCATGAGTGAGACATTCTTGGTAGGCGAGGTGAGGGGAGGTTACCGTTGGTGGGGTCCGTCTCGGTGAAGAAGTCGAACATGGAGAAGAAGGTGTCGGGCGAGTAATCGTCCTCGATGACATAGCCAGCTATGCTCGAGCCGACCAGGGCCGAAGAAGCAATGACAGTGGAGAAGCGCATGTTGAGCAGAAAGAATGTAAATGCGAGAGCCAGTCCGCAAGAAGAAAGGAAGGAGAGCAAGACCTGGAAGCAGATCTTGGGAAGTGGTGTTGATGCGGTGATCAACAAAGCGCGGTCAACGGCTGGGAGTGGAAGGGGTGTGGAGTGCAGCGGGCTATATATCTGGCTGACTGGACAGGGAGCCACAAGGTTACGACGATTGGAGATCACGGCCCCGCCGTGCGCACGGATTAGGCTTGCCGTGTGCTAAGGGCAGGGGCTGGGGCCTGGCTATTGACCATTGGGCACGCGTGTGAGAAAAAAGCGGCGAAGGGCGACGATGAACACGCAGGGTGGGTCTCTGGCGAGGCCCCCATGTCGCGTCCGGGAAACACAGCGCCATGGTTCGCGACTGGCCACTCGCAGAGAACAGAAGACAGGCGCTGGGGGAGGACGAGCAGGCATTCCACGTCGGAGGGACACTGAAAGAGGGGCGTGAAACACGGACACGCAGGATTAAAGGGCGCGTGGCGCTGGCCGCTGGCGAGGGCAGAGAGCACCGTGGCCTTCTAGATGTCTTGAAACGCCGACGCTCGCCAGAAGCGCGGCGACAGGGAAGCGCGCAGAAACGCAGATCTGTGTTTCAGCCGCGCTTATAACCCTCCACAGCCAATCAACCCGCCTCCTTCGCTGTTTTCTCCGCCAGTCTTCACACCGTATCCAACCTCTTGGCCACTCACGCCGCCTTCTCAGCCTCCAGCAACATCGCCCGGCGTCAGAGTCGGTCACTGACAGCGTGCAGCCCACCGTCGTCATCCCAGCTCTCGCGCAGCCTCTGCTTCTATTTCATCCATCATGTGCCCTCCCAAATCCGCGTGAAACTCTCCTGCCCTCGCAACGTCTCGCTGTCTAAGTCGTGGGACCGATGGTTAAGCGGCCCGAGTCTTCTTGCGCCACCCGTTGGCTGGGCCCTCGGTTCGATCCAGCGTCGATCATCCTTCCCGGACGCTATTTCCAGCCTCCTCGTGGCATCATGAACACAGAACATCTTGCCGCGCACAAAACGACTTGGATCGCAGCATCTGGATTCTCTTCATGAAACCTTTCTACCTGCCCCCCGTTGCTTGCGGCCGAGTAGTGGCACAGCTTGTCTCCGAGCGTGACGCGCAGGCAGGAGAGGACAGTGGCTGACTTGAATCATAGAATCTATCCTGGTCAGCTGTGGTCGCCGTAGTGGACCTCAGTCGTGTGCCACGCCAGCCTCGCCGAAGAAGTCATACGAAGACTGACGAAGCCCGTCAAAAAATAGTATCCATTCGCCTCCGCGCAGGAATGTCTTCCAGCCTCGACTGCCAAAAGAATACCGGACTCTCGTGTTGAGCAGGGCAGTGATGACAATCGTCCAAGTCCGGCATTATGATGTCCATATTTGGGCGCCTGAAAAAAGGGAGGCGAGGAGCTGTTTATGCGCAGCAACCGGTCACGACTTCTTGCCACTGCCACACTGCGAACCTGTCGAGGCGAACGGCCTGAGAACGACCTCAAATGCGCAGCCAATAGGCAGTCTCCCCTGCTTCGTATCGTCGGAGACGCCGTCTCTGTTGTCTGCAAAGATCAACAAGCCCCTGCTCCGTGCCATGACCGGGCGCGGGTCGGGAACGCGACGTGCCTATCCTGGTCAAAGCTCATATCCGATATAGATACGTCCCGCACTCTTCACGGTATTTCGCCTCGACAATATTACAGATGCCTGCACATGGCAGACTATCGTGCCAGTGCACAAAAACAGCCGGAGTCGCCTACGGTGGCAAGGTTCCGTGTTTTGCCAAAACGAACACGGGTCGCAGGCATCATGCGAGCCGTTCTGTTTCCCATGCTTCGGCTCTAGAAACTGCATGCAAGCCAGGATGCCTGGATAGGGGGTTTCACAGACGTAATACCAAGGGTGCCTGAAAGTCTCATAACACTCTACCCCACCAATAATAAGAAAAGCCATAGCCAATCAACATCAAAACCCTTCGAAGCGCGTCGTCCCTGACTCTATTGGTCCCTTCGAGCCCATTTGGCACATGAACAGTCACAGACTTTACTTTAACTACTTCCTTCCATATTCATCTACCCAGCATCCGGAAGTTTCCATGTAGGATCTCCCGGTAGAGTTTTGGCGAACTGCCAATCTAGCCCAGGCTCATTCTATTTCCAAATGAACAGGTACCATTTCGTGTCGCTTGGTCACGGCATTGATTATTGTCTCTTAGACCACTTGAAAGCGCAAACAGCAGCGTGTGAAAAAAGACGCAAAACTGCCGACACCAAATCCAGCATCCCCCGACCTTCCTCTAGTGTGCAGAAGTCGGAGGTAAGTAAAATGAATGAAATCCCACGGGTTCCTGCATCCGGCCAATGAACGCGCTGAGCCTACTGGAGGGAAAGACGCACAAGGCTGGCGCAACGGACCGACTGGTAGGAAAGGCGTGAGGCTGGACCAGGCCGCCGGACGCACAGCAGCCTGCCTGCGGGCGGCAGCGGCGAAAGCCAAAAAGGCCAAGGCATGAGGAACAAGCCAAGCAGAAGCAGCCACATGGTATCACAGCAGCTGGGTGGCAGCGGCTCCGGCAGACGGGATAGTGCCACGACACACTACTGCAGGAACCAAGCCGGACGGATGGCCGAATGGGTGGCGCCTAGGTAGGGGTCGATGTCTGTGGCAGAAGGTTACTTTTCTACGGTAAGCGCCGGCCGGAGGAGGCGTTTTTCGCTGAGTTGGTCGGGGTTTGCGCCGTTTTTTGCGGTAGTGCTGTGGTTTGGGTTTCGCTCTGAGTGGTGCGGGGATGGTGGAGTTGAATGACGGCTTCGTAATGGCGGTTGAATTGACTGTTCAACTGACGCAGTACATGGTGATGAGCACTAATAGGGGGTTGTAAACAGTCCAGCAAATCTGTACGCATGGTTGCCTAGATGAACGTGATGCTATGAAAATGCCGCTGCTTGCTAGGATGGATGGCGGATGGAGAGACGAAAAGAGCCCCTATTGATGCAGCATTTGCCCACATGTGGACGAAAATTTATAACAAAGATTCTTTCTGCTAGTTCCACCTGTAGCACACGAAATGCTGGCCCTCGACGTGAATGGTGACGTTGGTGGCGCCAATGCCCCTCATGCATACATCCCTGATCCCATCAGCAGCTACATAACACCCCAGCTGCAGCCCCTGTTCTCCAAATTCTGAGCGCGGACAAAATGCTAAGGCAAGAGGAAGAAGCAAACCAACAGAAGGAAACCCCGCAGAAAGAAGACGGAGTCGACAGTAAGGCGTTCTATCGGAACACGCCTCACTGGCTCCTATCTTCAGTTGCAAGGCACCAATTCGTACAACTGCTACGTTCATCCCATTGATGTCGTTGCACTTCCGCTTTGACAACCAATATCCACTCCGCTTGCCAATATATCCTCGTTTATCAGTCCTACACACAACACGGCGCCTGTTTTGCTTATTCTGCCTTGTCATTCGTCATCAAATATCAACACTCCCAAACCCAAGCCCACAACTTTGGAAAAAGAAGCTCGCAGGGTCTGTTTTGTTTCAGAATATCGAGTTTGCGCTGTACCGTGCAGCTGCATTTGCATATACATATAGCTGCACGACCCCGGCTCTGTATGTACGTGCATGAAATCTCAAAGCATATCCGTATCACTCTCCACACTCAGGAAGTGCCCCGTAATCCTGGCTTCCCAGAACCCGCCCCAAACCCACAAACAACCCTCAAAGCAAAATCATGGCGCTGATCACACGTGCAGGGAAGGGGAAAAAGACCATGTCGTACCACGCCGGAGAGGGGCAAAGTAGCACGACAGGAAAACACACGATAAGAGATACAGACCTGTCTGCCTCCTCGTCAGTCACATGTGAAATAAAGAACTTTGGGTGGAAAAAAAAGCAGTTATCCAGCGAACCGACGTTCGTCACACCGCAGGCGTTCTCATTCCCATTCTCCATGAACGCCCACCAATCAAGCCAATTCTCCAATCCAGACAACAAATATCGAAAAAAAACACACACGAGAAGTAGGCTGGGGTGATCAATTAAAATTTCGTCTCCAGTATATGCACGCTTGCTGCTTCCATCACCGCCGCCGCCGCTGCCGCGCTTGGACAAACGACAGCAGCCCCGTCACTCTTCATTCTTTTTTCAGCCCCGTCTATATTCCTTTTCAATAGGAACTTTCCCCCGGCGGGCATGCCCTTCTTCTCACGCGTCCTGCGCCAATAACGCCACGCTACCGCCAGTTTTCCGACGGCGCAAAAACACACAACATTTTTTCTCTGCCTCCCAAAACAAAAGAAGCCCCTATCATTGAGCTTTCCAAATGGTACACTTACCCCATCCTGTGTGGAATCCGCTTTGCTTTTTTGCTCCGCTGCCACAGCAACTGGATGGATTCAGCGGATCTGCGCCTTCTCGTCCGGCATCCAATAGACGACACCTACATTCCTCGTCGAGTATCAACCATCCAAGATGCCGCTCTCCTTCAAGTTGCGGAACAGCTCCGGCTCCAAGAACTTGGAGATGGTCACGTCCTCGGACAAGCCTTTGCGACGACGCGTCTTGAGTACAAAGTCGCGCGCCGTGGCCTGCGCTGACGCCGGCTCGAGCGGGCGCAGCTTGATGTCCTTGTCGAGCGGGTCGCCGGGCACGATGGACCAGCGGTCGAAGACGAGGGAGACGGTGGCTTGGCCTTGGGTGTGGATCTATTTAGACTCGTCAGCTTGCAGTTCGAAATTGCAATGTTCTAAGGATGAAAGGGAAAAAAAAAAGGGGGGGGGGGGGGGATGACTGACTCTGAGATCCGTCTCGAAACCAAACGAGTCGATGACGGGGAGCAAGCCCCTGACCGAGTACAGCGGCGTGCCTGCGATGGGACCGTCCTGGAGGACGTGGCCTCTCCGCCGCGCAAGCACAGTGTACAAGCTGCTCACAGCATCGGCGGGGCCGATCATCGAGCACGAATACACCGGCTCCATCAGCCGCGGGCTCGCCATCAAGAAACTCGAGTAGCAGGCTCGTCTTGCCGTGGGGATGATCTGGCCACCACCGCGGAAGATAGGTTGGGGGTCCAAGCTGACGTCCGTGAGGCGGAATTTGGTGTTGCGGATGGGCTCCTCGCACAGCGGGCCTTCGCGAGTTGCCCAGCTGAAGCCCTGGCGGATGGTGTCACGCACGCTCTTCAGCAGCTTCTGGTCGACTTCCGAGGGCAGAGTGTCGTTCTGTAGGATGTTGGGTCCCTGGTCGTCCGGACCGAACGCCCAGATGTTGCGAGAGGCGAGCAGGTCGTAGCCGTAGTTCTCTTCGAAGAACTTGCCCACCACGCGCACCGGATCCTTGATGTTGACTTTGCCCGCTTCAATGTCCTCCGCAATGCCCTGGTCAAGGGGCTCGGCGACCATGGTGAGCTTGTTCTTCTTGTTAGGCGTAAGGGCGTAGCATTTGATGGCAGATGTCTCAACGACGGTTTCGCAGAAGCGAGTCACGGGGTCGGACACCTTGATCTCCATCTCGGCGTACAGACGGCGAAGATCGTGCAGGACGCAGTCCATGTAGAGCTCACCAGTGCCCAGAATGACGTGCTCTCCGGATTCTTCGACCTTCGTTGTGATCAGAGGGTAACTCTTGTTGATTTTCCGTAGGCCCTCAAGCATCTTCGGCAGCTCTGAGGGGTTGATTGGCTCCACGGCCACCTTCATAACGGATTCAAAGAAATGCTTGACAGGCCTGAAAATGTACGCGTCTTCGTCCTCGGGAAGCTTGAGGGGAACAATCGTAGCCGTTTTCACAATCGAGTTGTCGACACTACCGAGCAGCACCCAATTGCCGGCGGGGATTCCACTGACCGGGACGTTGTATCTCGACTCAGCAATCCACGTGTCGCTGATGGTTGCCGTGACCATGTCTTCCTCATCTTCGATGGTATAACCTTCTCCAAGTACCCTGACCTGATCACCGGGTTTTGCGATACCGCTCAGAACTCTTCCAAAGGAATGGAATTGTCTGGCGTCAGTTGTGCTGAAAAGCTTGGTGACATGTACGACAAGCGGCCCATCCTGGTCGCACTTCTTCATGGACTCTGCTGTCGGCGTATCAATGGGACCAGTGTAGTACCGTTCCAGGTACCGGTTTGCGCCCTCAATAGGCGAGGGGACATGCTGTGTGATCATGTCCACAAAACCGCTCGCTGGGCCGAAGAACTGTTCGCAAGCGAGCCTCATAAGCTCCTTGGCATCTGTCTTGTACTGGGAGGGTTTCAGCTGGATGCCGAGAGAACCTAATGTCTCTTTCAAATCCTCAGGGCTTCCACTGAGAGTATGGGAGTACAGCTTGTAGATGGGCTCCAGAACCCAGTGGACGAACGATCGCTTGGCGCCCTCTTCCACGGCCTTCCTGGTGAACTTGCGGCTGCGGGGGTTGAAGAAGATATCGCCCCACAGGCGCTTGCTGAAGTCGTCCGCGTTGATACCCGACCCAGGGTAGCTGTCTGCGTACATCTTGGTGAAGGATCCAAGGGTAAAGCACCAGCCCATAGTGCTGCAGGCGAAAGCCACATTGCCCCTCTCAGGACTCAAGCGGTATTTTGCGCCTTGCCCGGGAATGGTGTTTTCTATGATGGTGTTGACCTCCTCCACGACATGCTTGAGCTTGAAATAAGCATCTGCCGGGGGGAGCTTCAACTCCAGGATCAAGCGGTCCATTTTGTTGATGACCAGGGTAAGGGCCATGCCCTCCAAAACAGCATGCTTGATGATCTGTTCCGTGTTCACCTGCACGCCCTCAACGACGTCGACAATCAGAACCACACCGTCTGCTAACCTGAGCGATGCGGCAACTTCGTCGACGAAATTGACGTGACCAGGAGTGTCCAAGACGTTGACCAGGTGCGATTTGCCCTTGGAGCTCTGCAGCACCAGACTCATCGGGGCAGCCTTTATCGAGACGCCGCGTTCCCGCTCCAACAAATGTGTGTCCGTATAGCGCAGCTGCTCGTCGCGGGTGCGACCCAACCTTTTGTCGAGCCTGTTCTGGATCTCGTGTGTCTCCAACACCAACATATCCATGAATGCGGTCTTGCCGTGGTGCAGGTGTCCGGCCAGAGCGACGTTCCGTACTTGGTCCGGGTAGTTCATCAGGTCGGTCATGAAGTCGCGCGCAAAGCGTACGGGCGGTAGGTCGGTCTCCTCGACATTGAACTTCTTCTGCACGACGGGCTCGATGATGGGCTGTGTCAAGGGCTGGGCATCCTCCTCCTGGACCATCGTCTCGACATCGGGGCCGTAGACTTGTTGCGCGGTCGGGTAGTACTGCTTGTCCTCGTGCAGGATTACGGCATTGGAGGGGCCTTCATCGTCGACCTCCATGAGCTGCTGGTCATTGGCGGGCTCATCATCCTCGGGCTCCTCGTCGTAGACGTAGGCATCCGCCGCCGCCGCGCCATGGTCGGATTCCTCTTCAGACTCGGCCTCTCCGATGAAGTTGCCAAACCTGCATTACGATTAGCGCTGGTCGTGAGAACTTGCGCGGAAACAGAATCGCATACTCATCATATAGGTCATCCATGGTGGGCGACAAGACACTGAGCTGCGGGGGTAGGAGTGGTGGGGTTGGCGTGGGCGCTCAGCAGCTGTGAGCTTTTGCCGTGACGGAAGACTTTCGCGAGCTCGACCTTGAGCGCGCTCTCTTGGCGCGATTAGATGAGATGGTGGCGCGTTGTGGCTGGTGGCTGTGGCTGACAAGAAAAAGAATGGAGCGCGAGGGGTCTTCCGTTCGGAGTCGGAGGTTAGGTTTGTTGGTGCTCAGGCCCAAGCTCCGGCGCCGGAGGGTGCCATTATATTCTGCAGACCGCCTGCTCTTCCACTTCTTCCTCTACACTCCTCCCTCACCTCTCCAGCTACTCTTGCTCCCGAACAGGCCCAGTCTTCAACATGTCTTCTCTCCCGACCGTCTACATCGTTTCCGCCGCCCGTACCCCGGTGGGCATGTTCCAAGGGTGCGTTGTTGTCCCCGCCATTCTCTTTTGACACCCTGCTGACTTCGTCCAGCTCCCTGGGAAGCTTGAGCGCTACTCAGTTGGGCGCGCACGCCATCAAGGGTATGTATTTTCTCTGTCTACATCAATTGTCCCTTGAGACTGACACATTCGGTAGCCTCTGTTGAGCGCGCCGGCATCAAGAGCGAGGATGTCGAGGAGGTCTTCTTTGGCAATGTCCTCTCGGCCAAGTAAGCCACCAAACAACGCCCCTCTGCTTGCAATTTCCGCTGACAATCGCCAGCCTTGGCCAGAACCCTGCCCGCCAGTGCGCCCTCGGCGCCGGCCTTCCTGAGGCAACCGTCGCTACCACCGTCAACAAGGTCTGCGCTTCGGCCCTGAAGGCCATCATTCTCGGTGCCCAGACCATCATCACTGGCAACGCCGAGATCGTTGTCGCCGGTGGCACCGAGTCCATGTCCAACGTCCCTCACTACCTCCCTACCCTGCGCACCGGCGCCAAGTTCGGTGACCAGAAGCTCGTCGACGGTGTCCTGAAGGACGGCCTTACCGACGTGTACAAGACGGAGCACATGGGTGTCCAGGCTGAGGAGTGCGCCGCCGAGCACGGCTTCTCCCGCGAGGACCAGGATGACTACTGCATTCGCTCTTACAAGAAGGCCCAGGCCGCCCAGGCCAACGGCTGGTTCAAGGAGGAGATTGCCCCCATTGAGGTCAGCGGCGGCAGGGGCAAGCCCAACGTCGTTGTCGACCAGGACGACGAGCCCAAGAACTTCAACGAGGCCAAGACCAAGACTCTGAGGCCCGTCTTCATCCCCGGCACCGGCACTGTCACTGCTGCCAACGCCTCGCCCCTCTCTGACGGCGCCTCCGCCGTCGTCCTTGCCTCCGAGGAGGCCGTCAAGAAGCACGGTCTGAAGCCCATTGGCAAGATCATGGGCTGGGGCGATGCCGCTCACAGCCCCTCCAAGTTCACCACTGCCCCCTCGCTCGCCATGCCCAAGGCCCTCAAGCACGCCGGTGTTGAGCTCAGCGCTATCGATGCTTTCGAGATCAACGAGGCCTTCTCCGTCGTCGCTCTTGCGAACATGAAGATTTGCGGCATCCCCGAGGACAAGGTCAACCTTCACGGCGGTGCCGTCGCCCTTGGCCACCCGCTCGGCTGCTCCGGCGCTCGCATCGTCACCACCCTGCTCGGCGTCCTCCGCCAGAAGGGCGGCAAGATTGGCGCTGCCGGTATCTGCAACGGTGGTGGTGGTGCCTCCGCCATCGTCATTGAGGCGATCTAGACGGATCTTAACGTATATGTTTTGGCGGCGGTTGCCATCGGCCCGCATTTGTTTTCTTTTCCCTTATCAAATTCCCCCTTTTCGAAAAAAAGCACGACTGTTACGGATGAAATATACCAGCTTATGGTAGATGGATGGATGGGTGCTTTAGACAAGCGTCCCTGTTACACTGCAGTAGAAGGAAAACACATAGTTCTATAGCGCAATACACGCGGCAACGCATTGGAAGGCGTCTCGCCTTACTCTACGAATATCCTGTCTCATAGCTAGTGGCCAGTCTAGACGATTCCACTTAGCCTCATCCTCACTACCCAAACAATGCGGCTGCAAATCCCTCCGCAACCATCTCACGCCTGACGCCTTGCTTCAACGAACCATATTCTTCAGTAATCATCTCAAACTACCCAAACCGTCACATGGCCGCTGTCACGCAAATGATGGCGCCATTTCCCTCCTTAGCTTGCGTGGACCGCGATTAAAATTCCCCGAGTGTAAGGCCGACTCCCAACAACAATTAGGTACTTTTTAGCTCTTCGACAAGGGAAAAACGCCGAGCCAAGACAAGGAGTGGCCGGCCCGATCTCCGTTGCCTGTTTCTTTTCCTAATGTCCGAGCAACAGCGGTCATATCACTGATGAGGGTGTGTGATGAGAGATCGAAAAAAAAAAATAATAGTGTTGCTTTTTGACAGTCAAGCCGGCCTCACTTTTGAGCAATGGCTTTTTCACTTGACAAGTCCTCTTGCGCGGAAGATTAGGATAAGCACATTTTGGATTTCCAGCTATCTTCGTTCTTCTAGGAAAAAGGTTCTGGCAGTGGAGGATTAGGAAACGCGTTCGGATCCTCATTAGCATCGTCATTAACGATCCTGCCCATCAAACTGATCGGCCGTGTAAGCGTAAACGCCACACTGTAGACGGGTAGACTTTGTCCTGCTAAACTTCCTGGTACGTTGGCACAACAGAATAAAAATTGAAAAGAACGGCAGCGGATTGGGGTGCTTCGGAGACTCGGTCTCTAATGAGACTGGATTCAATAGCCATGACTTGGTTACCAATGAAAGACTACATCATTAACGGCGGGATATCTTCATGTGCAAGCAAAGAAAACAAACCAACGAGTAGGAAACCAAAAAAACAAAAACAAAAACCACCAGGAACAAAAAGCATTACACTTTACAATAGCTTGTTTCTCGTAGGGCTTTGTGAGAGAGTTGGTGGCATGTAATATCACCACTGGGTATCTCTTCCTTCGGCTCCACTGCCGTTGTTCTGTCCGCCGTTGTTCTGACCACCGTTGTCAGTTGCTCCATAATCAGTCGCACTAGGCTTCGACCGGCCGGTGATATCTTGCCAGGTGGCGTTGAAGCGACGGCCTGTGTTTGCGAGCAGTCCTTCTTCTTCCTCTTCCTCGAGGTCGGCGTCGAGCTGAGCCACATCGAGCTTTGGAGTACGGAACAACATGGTAATGAAGACGATAAGGTAGATGGCTAGATGATATCAGCATTTAGACACAGGAGCGAAAGAATAAGCTGCTATAGCGATACTCACCAAGGAACGCAAACTGGGCCCAGAAGTCCACCACGCCGAAGAATGGGAAGTTGACCGTAACGCGGTTGATGAAAGTAGTGGCAACACTGGGAGTGCAAACATCTTTCGCGACCGGGTTCTCCGCAAGCTCGGTACAGGGCTTTATGGCACCCTTGTGCTCCGAACAATCGGGTTGCTCGCCAGGGTGCTGAGCTGGACGGTCGCAGTAGGTCTGAGGACCGAACGTAGCATATTGGGGTGCAATCATCATGGCAACCGAGTAGTTGATGGCCAAAACCATCAACGTCAGGAGCACTGTCGCCAAAAGAAGAGCTTGCGGACTGGTGTGGCCCTTGCGAATGCGGAAGATGGTGATCCAAAGGAAGCGAATACCAACGGTTGCGATGCCTACAACGGAGGCGGAGAAGAGGAAGAGAACTAAAAGGAGGAAAACGATGTAGTCGATGGGGAACACCTTGGACGACTGCACAAAGATCCAGTTGACGGGTTGGAAAATGTTGATGTGTCCCAGCACATAGCCGCATCCCGCCTTGCAAATGGAGTTCTTTGCCTTGTCGATGCCGGTGATCAGCATGGACACGAAGATCAACAGGGCGAAGATCATCAACAGAAGTCCACCAAGAAGCTTGATGGGCCTGAAGATCGCCTCGATCTTGAACCATGTCTTCATCAACCAACCCCGCTCTGATCCGCTAGCCTCAGCTGCAAGCCGCTCGCGCCTGGTGAGAGTGCGCTCTTCACGGACCAGAGACTCAAGTTCGCGGCGATCACGAGCATCCAGGCCGCCATCACGGCCCTCGTTGCGAAGGTCGAGTTGGCGCTGGCGCTCGCGGTTTGAGTCCAACTGCGCAGCCGTGTTCTCGGCCAAGTTAGGTGCGGAGATAGCCGGGGCAGACTTGATCATGGCAACGGGAAGCAGCGCCAAGCCGGCAGCAGTGTACAGGACGTAAACAATTGTACCAATGGTGATCAGGAGCCCCAGGGCAAAGGTCAAGGCGCGTTCGCCATCTGAAAGGTCTACTTCAGTTTCTGCAAAATTGGATTGTGACATAGGTAGACTTACGGTTCTCGGCGAGGAGATTCTTGAAAAAGTCCAGATCCAGGTGCTGGTGCCTGGTGCTCTTTGCGACAGGAACGAAAAAGCCAACCAGGAACAGTATAACAACCAATGCGATGAAGACGATGGTGTATTTAAAGGCACCCCACAGCCGGCTGCCAATGGTTTGCGTGCCGTCTTCTTCAGCACCCTCATCGTATTCTTCATAGAAGAAGTAGGTGAAAGGGACGATCAGAAGACACAGGAGAGCGTCCAGCGAGTACAGAAAGTAGTAAACAACCTTCAGGGTGTAGACAATGTCGTCGACCTTGTCCGGAGTAGCCCAGTCCTTGCGGCGACCCTCTTTTGAGACGTTGGTAGACGAGACGAGGGCGATGTCGACCGGTAGGAGCAGAATGGTGGCCCACAGGGCGCTCATTGTGAATATGCATACCGTCGTTACGGAGGCGGCGCGCTCGCGAGGCGTCTGGTAGATGTAAACGAAGATGGCGGCTATAGCTAGTAGAAGGACAATTGCCACCGCGTAGGACACCCAGATGAGGCTCGTTTGGATGAGCGCCATGGTGAAGAGAAGTCGGTCGTGTGCAGAGGCTGGAGAGGAGTGCGTCTTGCAGACGCTGGGGGGAAATGTGGGAAAGAAAATCGGTGGTGTCAGGCGACGAAGGATTGGAGAAAAAGGTGCGTTGGTTGGCAGCTGGGGTGAAGCTTGTTGGAGTGATGACGTGGGAGCTTGGGCCCGATCTGCGTAATCCCTGCAAGAATTGCTTGGCGTGTCGCCAAAACGATGAGGTCCACTTCGCGAACACCGCGTCCCATTCCTCCGCGACCATTGTCCCGCGCACCATGCTCGCACCCGTCTTGCGCTGCCCCGCCATCCATCATGCAGGTCTACACTGAGCTTACCCCGCCTACCGCCGTCTCAGATGCCGTCAGCATCGCCTTCTTGGGGCCCAAGGCCCACAACCTCGTCGTCGCGAAGACGTCGCTTTTGCAGGTCTTCGAACTGAAGTCCATTGTCACCGAAGTCAATCACGCTACAAAAGATGGCCAGGTGGCGACTCTCCCCGCCGATGATGCAGCCGAGCCCGCCGACCTTTTCGTCCAGCGGACCGAACATACCTCCAAGCTTGTCCTGGTCGCCGAATACCCGCTGCAAGGCACTATACTCTCCCTCGCTCGCATCAAGGCTCTCGACACCAAGTCTGGCGGAGATGCTCTCCTCATCGCTTTCCGCGATGCCAAGATGAGCTTGGTCGAGTGGGACCCAGCGAACCACGCCCTGTCGACCATCTCTATACATTTTTACGAAGGCGAGGAGCTCCAAGGAGCTCCGTGGGACGCAGAACTAGGCCAATACCACAATTTCCTCGTCGCTGATCCGAGCAGCAGATGCGCTGCTCTGAAATTTGGCGCAAGGCACCTCGCCATTCTACCCTTCCGCCAGCTTGGCGACGACCTGGTTGAGGGTGACGACTATGACCCGGACTTCGACGAGCCTATGGACGCTCCCGCGGCAAAGGAGAAGATCACGAACGGCGATGTACCTCAGACGCCTTACAAATCCTCTTTTGCACTGTCCTTGCCGCAACTCGATCCTACATTGACGCATCCCGTCCACCTCGACTTCCTGCACGAGTACCGCGAGCCCACTTTTGGTATCATCTCCGCGAACAAGGCGGCTGCTGCCTCTCTGCTTTACGAGCGTCGGGATGTCTTAACATACACGGTGTTCACTTTGGATTTGGAGGAGAAGGCGTCCACTGCGCTACTCTCAGTTACCGGGCTTCCTTACGATACCTCAAAGGTCCTTCCACTTCCTCTGCCTGTTGGTGGCGCATTGCTGCTCGGAGCGAACCAGTTCATCCACGTCGACCAGGCTGGGAAGACAAATGCTGTTGCTGTCAATGATTTCGCGAAGCAATGCTCGTCATTCCCCATGGTCGATCAGTCAGACCTAGCAATGCGGCTGGAAGGCGCTGCCGTCGAACAACTGGCCTCTGAAAGTGGCGACTTGCTCGTCGTCCTCAAGGAAGGCGGTCTGGCGATCATCAGCTTCAAGTTGGATGGAAGGTCAGTTTCTGGTCTATCTATCCGAAGAGTGTCGGAAGACAAGGGAGGTCTGGTTGCTACCACCGCAGCTTCCTGCGCAACCAGTCTGGGCCGAAACAGGATGTTTATTGGTAGCGAAGAAGGAGATTCTGTCATTCTTGGATGGACAAAGAAGGCAGCGCAACTGTCAAGGAAACGGTCACATGCCGAAATGCTTGCGGATGATGCCGAGTTGTCTTTTGATGAGGAAGACTTGGACGATGACGACGACCTCTATGGCGATGGCCCCTCCACAGCCAAAACTGGTACAGCATCTTCGGAGGCCAGTGACCCCGGCAACTACACCTTTAGGATCCATGATAACCTACCGAGTTTAGCACCGATGAAGGACATGGCTCTGGTTAGCCACAAGGTGGTAGATGCCGCAGCGGGTACTGTTGAAATAAGCCCAGACGAGCTCGACTTGATCGTGTCGACAGGATGCGGTAAGGCGGGGAGCCTTGCCGTTATGAGACGGGCAATCGATCCTGTTATTCTGCGGAAAGGCGAATTCTCCAACGCTCGAGCTGTTTGGTCTGTTCACGCAAAGAAGCCAGCGCCAAAGGGCATGGCAGCTGTTGGCCCCCAGGATGCCGAGGCAAAGCTCGCGGCAGACGTGGACTACGACCAGTTCTTGATTATCTCTAGGTCGAACGGCGAGGGTGGTGAGGAGTCTGCTGTTTTCAACATCACACCGTCTGGCTTTGAGGAGACTAGCAACGGGGATTTCGAGCGTGAAGATGCGGCTACGATCAATGTAGGCACCATTGCTGGCGGGACGAGGATAGTGCAGGTTCTCAAGGCGGAGATCCGCAGCTACGATTCCGGTAAGTGCACATTTTCTTCTTTCTTCTCCATGACTGCCGGTGCGCTAGGTCTCGATCCTACTGCCCATAGAGACCGTACACCAATGAAGCATATTCTTCCCAACGGGCCAGAGCTTCGGATGATCTTAGCATGTGAAAGGTCTGCACGGCAATCAAGCTGTTTAGGACATGCTAGCCAAGAACCGTTAACACCTGCGGCTCGCAGCGTTGCTGGAGCATTAGTGTGGAAGGTTGAAGGGGCAAGATCGGACGACAACAGTTTCACAGATCATATGCTTCTAGATCAATACAAGATTTCCATCCCACCCTTCTCTCTGCCCTCTCATCCGTGCCCGAAGCAATGTTTGCCATGAGTTAGAATTCCGCTGGATGCGCGCGCTAACGTGGACTGATCGCAGAACTTGGCCTTGATCAAATCCTTCCCATGGAAGACGAAAACGGATCGGAACTACGTATCATCAGCGCAAGCTTCGCGGACCCCTACATTCTCGTAGTTCGTGATGATTCGAGCGTCCTCGTCCTGCAGGCAGATGCCAATGGGGAGATGGAAGAGATGGACCGCGGCGATCCACTTTTGTCGACGAAGTGGCTTTCCGGGTGCATCCACCAGTCGCCTTCTACTGAGGATAAGGCTCTGGCGTATCTGTTGAGCGCTGACGGTGGACTGCACGTAAGACGGTCCCTATCATCGACTTGGGAAGCAGACGCTAACAGGAAGCGCAGGTCTATGAGTTGCCGGATTTATCCAAGCCAGTTTACGTTGCTGCAAGCCTTGGTTTCTTGCCACCTACTCTAACAGCGGATTTCACTCCTCGTCGTTCCTCAGCCAAAGCCACCTTGACCGAGATTCTTGTAGCTGAGCTCGGCGATTCGACGACTGCATCTCTGTACCTCATCGTAAGCCTGTCTCGTACCCCTGAATCTTGCGATGCAACTAATCAATGTTAGATCCGCACCTCGTCAAATGACCTTGTGATCTACCAGCCATACCACTTGCCCGCACAAGAAGCTTCCAAGTCCTTCACCGAGGACTTGCGTTGGCACAAGATTTCCCAGCCTCGCCTTCCGGAATTCACAGAAGAGCCTGCGCTGGAGTCGGAAGAGGTGGGCGTTGGCAGGGAAAGTATCCTTAGCGCGATTCCCAATGTTGGCGGTTACAGCACCGTCGTCATGGCGGGAACATCGCCAAGCTTCATCTTGAAGGAATCGGCGAGCTATCCAAAGGTGCTGAAGTTGAGGACGAAGGCGGTCAAGAACCTGAGTAGCTTCCATACGGCCGAGTGCGACCGTGGCTTCGCCTTCATCGATGCCGATGTAGGTGCCCTGATTATTGTGCTCTGTGTCAATCACGCTGACAATTCGGTTTCTACAGGGCAATCTGCGTGTCTGCCAGCTACCGCGCGGATACCGTTATGGAGATGCCGGATGGGCCGTGAAGAAAGTGCCCATGGGACAGGACATCCAGGCCATGTGCTACCACCCACCGAAGGATGTTCTCGTGGTTGGTGTTGGAGAAAAGAAGCCCTTCTCACTGCCAGAAGACGAGCATCACCACGAATGGCACGAAGAAAGTGAGTTTCTTAGACATTGATGTTCAAGTACAACTACTGATGTTCATCCAACCAGACATCGCTTTCAAACCGCAGGTAGAGCATGGCGCGATCAAAGTCATCGAGGCTCAAGGCATGAACGTGATCGACATGTACGATGGACAACCCACAATCCGATGCGCTTCGACTGACAGCTTATAGGTATGAGCTTGAGCCGTTTGAAGTTATCCTCACCATCAAGGTATTGAACCTTGAGGTTTCGGAGAACACGCACGAGCGAAAACAACTCATCACCGCCGGCACTGGCTTCATTCGCGGCGAAGACTTGCCCTCACGCGGTTGCATCTACGTCTTCGAAGTCATCAATGTCGTGCCCGAACCCGGACGCCCAGAGACCAATCGTAGGCTGAAACTGATTGCCAAGGAGGAAGTCAGAGGGTCAGTGACGGCAATCACGGACGTCGGCAGCCAAGGCTTCTTGCTCATGGCACAAGGCCAGAAGTGCATGGTCAGGGGTCTGAAGGAGGACGGCACTCTCCTCCCCGTGGCTTTCATGGACATGCAATGCTACGTGACGGTTGCAAGGGAGCTGAAGGGGTCCGGGATGCTGTTGATGGGTGACGCAGCCAAGGGCGCTTGGTTCGTCGGATACACGGTAAGCAGATGCAACACCAACCGTGTGAAGACTACATTTTCTAACCCTTCTCCAGGAGGACCCATACAAGATGATCCTGTTCGGCAAGAGCCGCGCACACATGGAGGTCATGGCCGCCGAATTCCTGCCCCACGACAAGCAGCTCTACCTCATGGTCGCCGACGCCGACTGCAACCTGCACGTCCTCCAATACGACCCAGAGCGTAAGCCCTTCCCCCCTCCATCCCACCCTCCACCCCCACCACTAACACCCTCTGCGCCGCAGACCCGAAATCCCTCTCCGGCCAACGCCTCCTCCACAAGAGCACCTTCCACACAGGCCACTTCACCACCACCATGACCCTCCTCCCCTCCACCCTCTCCCCCACCACCACCGCCCCCGACGACGACGCCGACGCCGACTCGGACTTCAACCCCGACGACGCCATGTCCACCGACATGCCAGTCGCCAAGCCTCGCGGCACCGCGCACCACGTCCTCATCACGGCGCACTCGGGCGCCCTCGCCCTCGTCACCCCCGTCGACGAGCAAATGTACCGCCGCCTCGGGGCGCTGCAGGCCTTCCTCGTCGCCGCCCTGGCCGACTCGCACTGGGCCGGCCTCAACCCGCGCGCCTACCGCGCGGTGGAGAGCGAGGGCTTCGGCAGCAGGGGCGTCGTGGATGGCGGGTTGCTGGCCAGGTGGGCGGAGCTGGGGAGTCAGCGCTGGGCGGAGGGGTGCGCGAAGGTGGGCGTGGAGGAGTGGGTTGTGAAGAGTGATTTGGAGTTTGCGGTGGGGGGGGTGGGGTTGGGATATTTGTGATTGGGTGGGGGATAGGAGGGGGGGAGGAAGGGGAGGGGAGGGGAGGGTGGTGGTCATGGGGGATGGTGTGGGAGAGTTTCCTTTTTATTATTTTTGCTATTTCCTTTTTATGAAGTTTGAAGTTAGGCAAAAGTGGAAAGAAATGGGTTTGCTTTTTGAATTATCTTGATCTGTTGTTGTTGGTGCTGTGCACTCGTGGCGGACGGCGTTTGCTGTTTTTGCTCGAGCTCGACTCCACCTCGTTGACTAGTTTCACTCTGGATTTCCACCTGTCTGTCTTGTGTCCTCTGACTTCCACGCAGAGGAAGACGGCGTATGCGGCTGATTTCTGATCGATCAAACGGACCTAGTCTCAACGGAACAACAAGCCATCGTGCCTCAAATGCCTTTATTCACCTGCCTGAACTCTTCTAGACGTTCTCGTGTTCTGGAAGAAAAGCAACCGGACAGTCTTACGTATGTACTGTGCGCTTTTCCGGTGCCTAAGCCAATCCAAGCCGAACTGGTTCTGGGTCGGGGACTGAACCTACCGACTTCTTTCTTCCACGAGCAACTGAGAGACGTTTCGGATTTACCGAGGTTCTTCGCATGAAAAGAAAAAAGCTTGTTTCCGCCGCCTTGACTAAGTTTCGGAGGGTCTTTTGTTGTATATCAAACCCCGAAGCTGAGTATCATTTCAGCAAGCAGCGTGAAATCAGATATATGACCTAGGCAGCAGGAATGCTGGGATGAGGCGCCCCCGATATGTAGGCTCGCGGGTTCCGTTTTGAGTCACGACTGCTTTAAAAAATAGGCGGTACCTATGGAGTCTATTTCTGAGAGAGAACAGAGGGTGGGAAAGCCTTGTGAGTCCTCTCAGTTTTTTACCATTTTGTTTTACCCGGCCCTCCTTCCTCTCCCCCCTACATGAGGCCAGACAACACCCCAAGGGAGCGCAACGATGTAGCCACTCATAGCGGTTTTCCTGCAAAATAACCTCTTTTGGACGTCTTGGTGAAGCAAAAATATACAAGATCATCCGGTTACTCTTCTCTAACACTTAAGCCAAACTAATCTAAACCAAAGCTACGACGGTTCTGGGCGAGATTACCGAACCTACCGACCTCTTCCTTGAGAAAAGTAAGAGAAAGGACGTTGAAATCCCGAAACCTTTCACTAAAAAGGACCTTTGCGGTAGCGACATCCTGTTTGCCTTTTCCGCGCCCTAGTCCTGCTTTCCACCCTTGCCGGCCTAGAAGTTGTTCCAAGCAGCCATGGCCAGCACAACAGCGGCCGTGAGACCCAGCCAGAATTCCAGGAGGACCCCGACACCGTAGCCTCCCATAGCCGCGCTCTGCAAGATGGCGAAGAGGCTTCCAGCAGCCACAGCTGCCGGTTGCAGCGATGCGGCGAGCGAGCCTGTTATGGCAGCGTCGCTCGTTAGTCTCGAGCAATCTTGGAACGGACTTGGAAAGCTTAGTAGTCTTACCGGCGAGTGGCCCGGCAGCGGTGAAGCCCACGAAACCCAGGATGGCGGGGACCGTCATGGCGACTATAATGGAGATTACGAAGGCGGTCAGATAGGGGTGCGCCTTGATCCAGTCGAGGATACTGTTGATGGTCTTGACAAGGTGGCAGCGGATCACTGGAAGGGCAGCGTTGATCTTGACGGCCGTCCTCTTCAAGGTTCTGACGGCCTTGCGGGTGAAGTCCTTGAACTTCTTGGGAATGGAGGAGATGGTGTCCGTCACGGCGGTGCAGGCGTTCGTGATGCCGCGCTTGACAGCGGCGAAGGCGTTGCCGAGGAAACCCATGGTTGGTTTCGAGAGCGTTTTGACGGAGCGGTTGAGGTTGATGTTAGGGTCTGAAGGGTGGTGGTGAGGAGGATTGTGCTGGAAGCCTCCAGTGGGTCTGTCGGAGGTGAATTGAGGTGACAACTTTAGTGCCGTGGAAGCACAGTAAAGTGCCATCACTGCTCAACTAAGTGACCCCACAAAACTCACACAAGTGCGGATTCTAAGACTCCGTAGGGTGCTTTTCAGACTCTGTTTAGCCCACCCTGCGTGTCTGGCTCTTAAAAGTCTCTATGGCTCGTTCAGAGCCGCATAGATTCGGGGTCTTCAAAGAGTCTCTGCAGTCCCTTTCATGGCGTTGTTCAATTAGAGATCAATGAAGGCGCTGAAGATTTTCATTTTGATCTGACTTGCCCTTCTTAGAGGTGACTAAAGAGACTTTTTTTGCCAGTATCTGAAAAGCACCTGAAAAGCAGCTGAATTAACACTGTTCGGTGCGCGAAGGAAGCTTAAGCCACGCAACCATGTACCAGCTCCTTCACGAGCAAGCAGAGAGCAAGGTAGACAGAGCCATCAGCCAGCAAGGCTCACAGCCCCGCCATCAGCCTTCTCCCGATCCCGGCCATCCTTGCCACCCCACTCGCGCTTCTAGTCATCTTGACCATCATGACCATCCCCGCCAAAGAAGTTCGACGCCGCCATCGCGCCCACTCCAATCGCAGCTCCGGCCTGCGCCGCACCACCTACAACAGCAGCACCAGCCCCGCCCATCCCCGCACTCTGCAGCGTCGCGAACAACCCCCCTGCCCCCACCGATCCGATGGCCGACTGCGCGCCCGCGGCGATCGAACCTTGCGGTTGTTGTCAGCCAAGTGGTAATCGGTAACCGGGAGGACCGCAACTGGTGGGTTTGTTTGCCTGTGCGAGTGTGTGCTCTTGTGTGTTGGGGGAAAAGGGGAGAGCGGAAAGAGAGATCAGTCAGCCAACTCACCAGCAGCAGGCCCAGCCGCCGTAAAACCAGCAGCACCCAGCAGCGGGCCCGTGAGGACGAAGGGAGCAACGAAGACGATGCCGCTTGCGACGTAGAAGGCGGTCTGCTCGGGGTGCGCGGTGATCCAGTCCTTGGTCTGCGTGGGGAGCTGTTCCCAGTCGATGGCGGCGACGCTGTTGCGCGTGTCGGCGGCAGTCTTTTGGAAGAAGTCTTGCGCGTCGTGAGGGAGTTCGGCCCAGGGGACGGAGTGGAATTTGCCTTGAACTTCGTTGAAGAAGTTCTGCGCGTCGCGGGGCAGGTCGGCCCACAGGACGGACTCGATTTTGCCTTGAGCTTCGGTGTAGAAGGCGGCGAGGTGTGGGGGGAGGGACTCTAGGGCGTTGTGGATGTTGTCCATGGCGGGCGGCGGTGTTGTTGTTAGAGGGTTTGTTTGGTGGGAGAAGTTGTTGGTGCAATGACGTTGTAGGGCATGGATGACGGGGCTGACAGGGAGGTTCTGGAAGAGATGTGAATATGATGGGGCTCTAGTAACAAGGTGAAGGCGTCAGAGTGACTGCTTGGGAAGATGATCTTGAAGCAGAGGAAATATATACTCAGTCGCGCGCCACTGACTTCGCTCATGACGTAGTAAAAGCGTATTCTTTTGCTCATCGCCACTACATCTGACAGGTGAAAATATGGCACAGCAGTCAATAAATTGTAGATACTGCCGTCGAAGTAATATCGTGCTGTACTGTTACTACATCAAACGCAAAGTCTTCTCTCGGGGGTATCTCAATCTCACGGTCGCGGACAAGCCCAATACGAGAGTTCTCCCTGCAAACATAAAAACTCCCAAACGATCGTTATAACGCTGAATCTCCACACGCACATCTCACCCAACGGAACTGCCTTCATTTACCGAGCACCAAGCGTCTCGAGGGCTATCCTCAGCTCCTTGACTGCCGTGGGAACATCCTCAAAGTTCAGTGCCGATATCGCCCACTTTGCGTGCTTCTGCGCGTTCAGTATGGACTCATCATCGTTTCTGTAGTTCTGCGCTCCTCCCGCCGTCGGCGGCGGTAGGTTGGTATCGGCAATCGGAGCCACTTGCTGCGGCGGCCCGGGAGGCACCGACGGAATAGACGGGATAGAATCTGCCAAGGAAGCCGTAGGCGCGGGAGCAGTTGCCGTTGGAGCCGAAGGCGGCGGCTGATAGAAGTTTTGCGGGTTGTACTGGCCGTCGTCAGGGGCTGGAGCTGAGGGCGCGTCTTCCATGGGCTGCTCTGGGGCGGTAGGCAAGCTTGGCGCGGGGTTCTCGGATGTGAAGGTGGGAACGGTGGGGAAGTAACCGCCTCCGACGGAGTTCTGGCGGTCGTCGGTGGGCTCGAGGGGAGAGACGTCGCCGTGAGCGGATTCGCCTCCGAAGGGTGGCGCAGAGGGAGCACCTACGGGCGAGATGGGAAGGGAGTTCTTCGCATCGTATGTTGGCGAGGGAGCAAAAGATGGAGGTGCTGTCTCCACGGAGGGTTGCATGGAGGAAGTGCCGTTGATGCGCTGAACTTCGGGATCATTGGGGTCGAGTGCAAGAGCGGATTCTTCGCCGGCGGGCTCTGGTTCTTGGACCGGGTTCGACAGGTTCGGATCTTCACCAGCCTTCAGGGCTTTGGCAATACGCAGGGCGTGGTATTTGGCGAATTTGGACTTTGCAGCAAGCTCGGGGTCTACCTGACCCCAAACGCCCATGAGGTCGAGGAAGGTGGCAGCGGCGCGGAAGGTATCTGCTGTCTGACTTGGGGATTATCAGCGTCGAGGATGCACCACCAACGGGGCATTGTTTTCCTACGCTGAAGCCTTATTCGCGCGCACGGCATTGTCTGCTCTCTGAAAAGTGTCGAGGCCGAATTGTTCGACGTAGGCCTTCGCGGCGACGTCATCGAGTATTGCATCGTCGTCGGGATACTGGGCCTTCGTCTGCTCCAGCTTGTCCATCAGAGTGGTGGTGTACAGCATGCATTCTTCGTCGGTGGTGTGCAGGCCCTTGTTGATGATCTGGTTTACGATGTAATATTCGCCTGTAGACCGGGATTAGCTACATAGGCAGATTGGAGCTGGTCAGGTGGGACACTCACACCAGTACGAGATGACAGGCTTGAACTTCTCGAGCTGCGTGGCGCGAGTGGCGAAGCGCGTAATGTCTGCGGCCTTGAGGCCGGCGGGGATTTTAGAAGTCATTTGCGAGGGCGAAGTCGGTGGCGGGGAAGGGCTGAGGTGGGATGTGGTGTCGTGGTTGCTGGGGCCTGGCGTTGACCGCCCGGGGAGCTCTGACCAGGCGCGGGAGATGCGCGACGCTTTCTGGAACCCCCGCGAACTCGCTGAGGCCAGCTTGCACATGAGTTGATTACGAGCTCCATATTGCTGCCCGCCACCCAGCATCGGCCCACTCCTCTTCACTTCCTCTTCTCGCCTGTCTTGTGCAGCTTCTCTCCCGCCATGGTGTCTCACAAGGCATTGACCGCTGCTGCGGTTGCCTTCTTCCTCTCCCCAACTGCCCTGGCTGGCATGTACCCCAAGAACTCGCCTGTTATCCAGGTCGAGGCAAAGAACTACGACAGCCTGATCGCAAAGTCGAACCATACTTCTGTAAGCTTCCGCCGCAATTCTTCGTCTAATCTGCACTAACAACACGCTAGATTGTCGAGTAAGTTTACAGTCCGAATCGCAACACCACCTGGTCCTAGCTCCTCTGACCCCAGCGACCAGATTCTACGCTCCCTGGTGCGGCCACTGCCAGAACCTGAAGCCCGCCTACGAGAAAGCCGCCAAAAACCTCGCCGGTCTCGCCAAAGTCGCCGCCATCGACTGCGATGACGATGCCAACAAGCCTCTTTGCGGCCAGATGGGCGTCCAGGGCTTCCCCACACTGAAGATCGTGCGCCCAGGCAAGAAGCCCGGGCGTCCGGTTGTTGAGGATTACAAGGGCGCCCGGAGTGCCAAGGCTATCGTGGACGCTGTCGTGGACAAGATTCCCAACCACGTAAAGCGTGTGGGCGACAAGGACATCGAGGACTTCTTGAAGGAGGGCAACGACACGGCGAAGGCCATTCTGTTCACCGACAAGGGCACCACGAGCGCACTTCTGCGCGCTCTGGCCATCGACTTCCTTGGTAGCATCCAGGTTGCTCAGATCCGCGACAAGGAAAAGAAGGCTGTCGGCACTTTCGGCATCAGCAAGTTCCCTACCTTGGTCTTGCTCCCCGGCGGCGACAAGGAGGCCATTGGGTATTCTGGTGAGCTGAAGAAGGAGCCCATGGTCGACTTCCTCGCTCAAGTCGCGGCACCGAACCCGGACCCTGCGCCTGGCAAGGCCAAGGCGGACAAGAAGGGGAAGAAGGACTCGAAGAAGGTCGAGGACTCGAAGGCCGTCACGCCGGACCCGGACGCCCTCACCGAGGACAGTGGCCCGCGCATCGAGGCGCTCGACAACCAGGCCCTTCTCGAGAAGGAATGCCTCACGGCCAAGTCGCACAACTGCTTCTTGGCTCTGCTTCCCTCCAAGTCCGACGCTACTGCGCCTCTCCCCGAGGATGCGAAGACTGCGCTCGCCTCGCTGGCTGAGATCCTCAAGAAGCACTCCAAGGGCGGCCACCGTCTGTTCCCCATCTACTCCGTGCCTGTCGATAACGAGGGCGCGGCCAAGCTGCGCAAGGAGCTGGGTTTGAAGGCGGACGAGGTTGAGCTGATCGTCACGAGCGCCAAGAAGGGCTGGTGGAAGCACTACTCGGGCAGCGACTTTTCGCAGAAGAGCGTCGAGGGGTGGATCGACGGTATTAAGATGGGCGAGGGCAAGAAGGAGAAGCTGCCTAAGGGTGTTGTTGTGGAGGCTAAGGAGGAGCCGAAGGTGGAGACGGAGCAGGAGCAGATCAAGATCGAGATTGAGGAGATTCTTGATGAGGAGAAGGCTGCCCCCGAGCATGGGGAACTCTGAGTGCGCTGGAGGGTGTGTGTGACTTGGACGTATGTGTGGGTATGTGGGTTGTTTTCTTCCTGGTTTGTAGTGTCTCTGTGAAGCCAAAATCAGTCTCGTTGCTCTGCACCCGTCACTTCTGTTGCACATCAGATCTTGCTTGCTCACATACAACAACTTGCGTGCGCTGCGGAATGCTTGTATTCGAAGCCACAATCTTTAATGCTTACGGGCGAGTTTTCACATTGAGCACCCCTGCAGGTTACACCAAGGAGGGGTACTTTAGAGATCAGTTTCAGCGGCCTTTTCGCCGTCACAATGCGACAGACTGTATCTAACAGCCCTTTCTGTCGCCGGTTACACTGTCGTCGGAACTCGTTCAGCAATATCACCCTCGTGCCTCTCCAAGCATCAGAAGGCTTTCAGGTTGGCACCCATGCGCAAAGTTGCATTTGTTGACGTGGCAGTGGCAGTGAAAACGCCTCAGTGGAGGTGTGGTTAAATAAGAGCCAATGGAATGTCATAGTAAGCTACGAGGCTGGCCCCCATCTACGAAAACAGGTGAGGCTCGAAAAAAGATTTTGTCCAAGGCTCCACGGCTGATTCCCATAACCTTCGGCTTCACGCCTCAGCACTCTTCACTCAGGCTAAAACCATCTCATACCCATCTTGTACCCACACTCACTTACAAATCCGACACGCGTTCCCTGACTATCTGTAGCGAGCCTAGCTGCTGGAGCTGCAGTATTGCGGCGGCAGGCGTCAGCCCTGCCTACTGCCATCAAGGTCGGCCAAATTCGCCCGGGATGCATGCCAAACAGCCTCGAACACCTGGTCTCGCACTAAGAGCATGGATGATCAACATCTCAAAGCTGCTCTGGACGAGCTCTTGCCGCCTATTGACACAAACGTTGATGCTGGAGATCTCCTTCGTGTCCCTGACGAAACTCTCGAAAAGGTTTCCGAGCTACTGAGAGATCACAAAAACGATGAAGGTAGCAAGAGACCACGTACATACACTCTTTTGCACCTTATCCGCCATACGCAACACAATAGCTCCTTCGGTGGCAATACCGACAACTTTCTTCCATACATGGACTGGACGCTACCAGCTGGCTTCCGCGACCACCCTGATGCCCCCCGCTGGTTTATCGAGTATCAGTGCTTGGTCCTCCCCACCGGCATCCAACCTTTTGAACCACGAGAGAAGCCACATATGGAACTTCAACGAGATGAAGACTCGCATCTCGACCCAGGAGAACCTCTCGGTCAAGGCTCTTACGGATCTGTGGATGGCGTGAAAGGGAAATTCAGCAAGAAATCCTTTGCGCGAAAACGTTTTGCAAAAGGGAAGTCATGGCGACATCGAGCAAGGTTAGCTTCATACGAGAAGGAGCTGCAGGCGCTGCGGCGTGTCCAACACCACCATCTCGTTCAGTTCATTGGGAGTTACGAGACTCCTAGGTGCATAGCACTCATGATACGGCCCCTTGCAGACTGCGACCTAAAACATTGGATAGAGACCGGACCAGAGAAGGATTTTGTGCGTCAGTGCTTCGGATGCCTTGCAGTAGGACTGGGCTACATGCACCGGGAATCAATCCGACACAAGGACATCAAACCAAGCAATATCCTCGTACACAAGAACACAGTCTATTTGACCGACCTCGGTTCTGCTTTGGACTGGAGAGATCTGGACGCAAGCACAACCTCAGGCAGTGCGTTCTGCGGTACCCGAAAGTATGCTGCGCCCGAGGTTCTCAAGAATGAAGTGAGCATTGTACATCTGACTCAAACATATTTGAGACTGACATTGGGATCATAGAAACGAAACACGTCCTCGGACATCTTTAGTCTCGGCTGCGTTTTCCTGGAGCTGATGACCACTCTTTGCGGCCAATCTATTGATTCCCTGTATCGGCACATCCAAATCGAGGAGTCCTCGCAAGCAACCCCCTTTGCTGAGAATGAGACAGCTGTGGAGTCCTGGATTTTAAATCTCAAAAGAAGCAATCTTTCAGAGAGAGAATTCACGATTCTGGACACAACTCTTCGCATGCTGGATGTGGACAAGGGCAGACGCCCCAGTGCCTCAGAGCTTGCCAATAGCATCTCAGGCCTGGGAAAAGCTTTATGTGCAGTCTGTGTGCCACAGAACGAGTTGTACAAGATCTCGAGAAAATGGATATCCGAGTCTGGGACCCGACACGGAGAGGCCCTGCACTGTGCGAAGCAGCTCAACAGGGAAATCACGAAACCTTCCGGACCCTGCTCAGCATCACGGATGATCTGGATCACAAAGCCAACTTTGGTGGCACCAAAGCTACTGCGCTGGAGATTGCCATGAAATTGGGCCATGTTGAAATGGTCGAGAGCTTCCTCGTACACTGCCGAACCACAGGAGTTATTCCGGATACACGACGAGCACTATTTTGGGCTGCATTCAACAAGAATGAACATGGAATGGACATACTTTTGGAGTTCGGAGCAAACCCGAGTGCCGAGCATGCGGATGATGATAACTTCATGTGGCGCAGTCCGCTTTACGTCGCAGTTTCGAACGGCAGCATTTCCACAGTTACCAAGATGCTCAGTCACAACCCAAATCTCTCCCGTAGAGAAAACAAGACAGGAGATACTCTCATACACGGGGCTGTGCGGGGAGGGTGTCCAGAAATACTCAAAATCCTTCTTGAGCGTGGAGTGGACGTCAATACCTCCGACTCAGCTGGGAAGACGCCATTGTATGAGGCAGTTGGGAATGGCCACCTGAGTATTTTGCTCATACTCCTGAAAGCAAAAGCCGACCCAAACTCTTCTTACGACAAAAAATCTCCCCTCATTCGCGCGGCTCGCGATGCTCATGCTCATCTGATCGGCCCATTGATCTCTGCTGGAGCAGATCCACACTTCTGCGATTCGAACGGCTTACCTGCCAGCTGTATCGCTGCTTCTTCAGGCAACATGGTTGTTTTGGAGGCAATCTTGGATTGCACAGGACCAAAAGATCACCGAGATCTGCAAGGACTGAGTCCGCTCCACCATGCGGTGTTGGGCAAGCATGAACGGACTGTAGAGATGCTACTCAAGAGAACGCCCGATGATCTCCGACATTGCGAGACTAGCCGTGGGCATACTCCGTTGCATTACGCTGCTGGTTATTCGACGGAATCAATCGTTCGGATGCTACTTGAACGGGACCGAGCTTCGAATTTGGTACCAGACTTTCTCGGACGTGTTCCCTTGTTTTTCGCATTAGGAAAGGACGAAAACCTTGCTACTGCCCGCCTGCTCATTCGTCAAAACCACGAGGTGATGGAGAAGATGGACAATTGGGGACACACCCCATTGACTCGGACCTGCTATGAAAACCGGAAAAGCCAAGTCCAAGTTTTTATTGACGAGGGAGCAGATCTGGAACTGCCAGATTCACGTGGCCGTACACCACTCAATGTTGCTGTAAATCATGGCCATTTGGGTATTGTCCTGCTGTTGCTTGACGGGGGAGCAAAAGTGGGCAGTGGAATGAATCTCCGCACCGCGATTGCGTACGGTCACCGCGAGGTGGTCATAGCATTGCTCTCTCGAGGTGACTCAACCCAGAAAAAGAACGGGAAAGGGTATACTGCATTAGGTGTCGCCGCGTGCCAAGGTCGAACGGATATCATAGCATTGCTGAAAGAGCAAGGGAACGTGGATATCGACCAGGTAATCGGGGATGAAACACAACTCATGACCGCTGCTCGGAATGGCCACTTGGAAGCCATGGAAACACTTCTCGAAGCGGGGGCTGATATTGACAAGAGAAACTCCAACAACGTGTCAATGTTATCCGACGCCATGACTTCCCGGAGGACCGAGGTGGCGAAGCTCCTCATTGAGAAGGGATGTCAGGCTGGAAGCAAGACCGCGCAAGGTTCCTACCCATTGATATGGGCTGCTTACCATGGTCACACGAAGATGGTAGAAGCCTTAGTGGCTCGTAGAGTGCCACTTGATGTGAGAACACAATCTGGGCATACAGCGCTTGCGAAGGCAGCGTCCATGGGCCACTTGGAGATTGTGAGGTTGCTTGTGGAGGGCGGAGCGAACCTTGAGAACGCAGACCGGAGGGGACGGACACCTCTCACATGGGCAGAATCCGCCGGACATAGGGACGTGGTGAAATTTTTAGAGAACTGGCAGAAAGAAGTGATGGTTACTATATGGTTAGATAGTACACCCCGCTCTTACTACTAATCTACTTATCTTTGAGGAGTATTACTTTACTTGCTAGTCACAAGTCTAGATATGTTTAAGGTATTTTTTACCATCTAAACTAGTATAGAAAACAAGCTCTAAGCTTCTAACGTTAGTAATAGCCCACGCAAAATCTTCCCCAGGCCCTATAATCACGTCACATCAACCTGCTATCCATTTCCCCTCCTCTAAACACAAACATCCACCCTCCCCACACTCGGATCATGATCGCTCGCCCCCTCCCCCCACGTATTGACATGCACATGCTCCCACCCCACCACCCCCTCCGCCACCGCCGCACTCACAAGCCCATGATCCAACGCCTGCGCCCCCCCATCATAAACATACGTATACCTCTCCGCCCCCGCCACCCCAACCACCTCATCCAAATCCCGCAGCCCGCTCCCCTCCATCAACCCCTCCAACGCCCCCACCCACGCAAATTCGTTAAAGTCGCCTGCCACCACCACCTTCGCTCCCGCATCCACGCCCTCCACCTCCGCAACAAACTGCGCAACGAGCCCCGCCTGCGCAGCCCGCTGCTCGACGCCTCCATTCACCGGCGGCCGCGCATCCCCCGCGAGCGACGTCGACCCGCCCTTGCTGGCGAGGTGCACGTTCACCGTCCACACGCGGCCGGCGCCGTCAACCGTCCCCCACAGCGCGGCGAGCGGCTTGCGAGAGGCGAGCCAGGCGGCGTCTCCGGGGGCGACGAGACCAGGGTTCGGGAACAGCGTTGTAGGGGAGAGGGGGGTGGCGGCGGCGGCGGCGGGGGTGGAGGCGTTGCCTGAGCGCGTTTTTTTTTTTGTCAGGGGTATTTTCATTTTTTCATTTTTCGTCTGTTCTTCTTATTTTTTTTTCGGGAGAGGTTGGTTATGGGGAAAGGGGAGGAGGAAGACTGTGGTTGGGCTGTGCGGGCTGTAGGATGGGGCTTTGGTTCACGTACCTGCGGAGGGGTTGAGGAGGGCGAGGCGGGCGGGGTTGTAGAGGTAGGCGGGGCGGATGTTGGCGCCGGGCTGGCCGCCGTCGGCGTTGTCGACGAGGGGGTCGATGACGGCGAAGGAGTAAGCGGGGGCAGCGTCAGAGACGGCGGCGATGGCGGCGATGAGGGCGGAGAGGGTGGCGGTGGAGGTGGTGGTGCCGTCGTCGGTGGGGCCGGAGTCGTCTTGGATTTCTTGGAGGAAGAGGAGGTCGGGGGAGCCTAGATAGTCGACGATGTGGGCGGCGATGGTGGGGAGGTGGGTGGAGGTGGGGGAGAGGTTTTCGACGTTGTAGGTGGCGAAGGTGAGGCCGTGGCAGGTGTTGCTGGTGGTTAGGGTTGTGGCCGGGGGGAGGACGGGGGAGGAGGGGTGGAGGATGGTGAGGGCGGTGCGGGGGAGGAGGGTGTAGAAGCCGTAGGCGTAATGGATTACGCCGGTGATGGGGGCGAGCGTGTCGCCCATTTTGATGGTGGAGGGGTTGGTGGTGCCGTCCAGGGGTTCGCCGATGAAGATTTTTTCCGGGTTGGCGTCTGGGAAGTGGTCAGCGTCTGGGGTGTGGCGTGGGAAGTTGAGGCTTTACCGGCGTCCGAGATGGTCAGACCTCCCCGCTCGTTGAGTCCCGTTACCGTCCAGTTGCCCCTGACCCAGACCTCGTCGTAAGAGTTTGGTGTCCCAAGGGCCACGGGGCTCTCAATCGTGACCAACTCCCCGCACAGGCTCTCCCAGAAATCCATGCCGTACGTGTCGGGCTGCAGCTTTGGGTTGACCACGGAGATCTGGCTCTGGTTGTTTGGCACGGCGAAGACGTCTCCGCCATCCAGACTCGAGAACTGCTCCGTCGGCGGCGCCAGTCCGGAACCACTGCCGATGAGTACTGGCTCCACGGCATTCCCGCTCGATACAATGACAACGTTCCTGGGTGATGACAGCTCTGTCAGGAGCAGGTAATCGGCAGAGGAACGGTACTCGGCGACGGTGGCGTCGAGCGAGATCCGGTCGCCGACGGTTAGGTTGCCGCCAACGGTGCTGGAGAAGAGGTAGATGGAGTCGCTTCCAATGTTCTCCGTGGCTGTGGGTGCCCGTAGCCAGACGCCGTTCGGTCCTTTCGCCGTGACGATGCCGGACACGTTGGTTACGGCCTGGCCTCTGTATGGCGAAACGAAGGCGTCGCCATTGATCTCGCTGATGCTGACTGCAGCCGCAGCGTGTAGGAGCAGAGCTGCTGCCGCAGCAGTACATGAGATTCCCCAGGGAGTCCACATCTTTCTTTGATCCAGCTTTGCGATTGAGGGAGAAGACTGGCTGGCTCAACAGCCAACGAAGGTGTTATAGTCGTCATGCCCAAGCAGTTGCCAAGAAGTCAGTCCCGCAAAAAGGTATACAGATGCCTATTCGAGCCATGGAGTGGCTTGGCGACGTCTTCGCCTATCTCGCCCCGAGCCCTCGTTCTCGTTACTGACCCTGTCATTGGCTGCGATATCGCTTGGCCTTGAAACATTTGGAAGTGGCCGCGGCCAGCTCCGAAGCTGATAGGTAAGATTTGGACTTTGATTGTTGCCTGGCAAAAGCAGGTTGTCGCTGATTGTGGGTGGCGGCCGTCAAGAAGCGTGAGGGCAGAATGGTAGAGGCAAGAAAACAAAGTTGTACTGATATGAAAGAGGGTGCCAATTTGGAAAGCTTTGGAATGAATGCTACTACTGACGTTAAAATTAGTTGGGAGCGAACGTTAAGCAGACAAGATCGTCGGATGACTCAGTACAACGCTGACAATTTACCACTACAACTACCAGATGAACATTCCAAATGCTGATGATGGCGGCGGCGATTTATTTGGGAGGCTCGCACTTCGTCTCCGTGTGACTGCCGCATCGCAAAGCGTATCTTGCTATCCTGAAGCAGTTGATATGCACAAAACGCCCAGTGTCTCTTGTAGGGTTGTGCTCCCATCTGTCCAGCTCTTTATTGTCCATAGTCCCAGACGGTAACATTTTGCACCTGGAGTCTACAACCGCGACGAGCTAGGTGGCTGAACCGAGAGTAGAAGTTGGAAATTGAGGTGCTCGAGATGGACATGGGCGCAATGATGACGGCTTCGAAGGGAAGATTCCGGAGGTAGGTCTGGCTATCTTGGCATCAACATGATCCGTTGAAGAAAAGGAGGTGGTAAGTGGTGAACGTGCTGGATGTTGCTTTAAAGGGGCTTTAATGGCAGGATGTCGAAGCTGTAGGGAAAGGGATTCAGCGTTGTCAGACACGGGAAGAGTAAAAAGATCGCGGTGGTAGCAGAAATCTAGGCTGTGGTTGTATCCAAGAAATTGCCCCTGATTAGTGAGGGAGTGAGTTTGGAGTGCGGTGCGTTGACAGTGCGTGAACCTGGCTGAGGTTCTGGCACATGGGCTTTCTCAATTTTACTCCGTGCTGTTTTGCTGTGTGCTTGCCCTAGGTCTGTTGACTCCCAAGACTCGTGGCCGAGTTTACTTTCTTGGACACCTTTGAGATCCTTGCATGAAAAGGCCGTTGGAATGATGGAAGCGGAGCGGATTCAAGCAGAAAGAAGGGGTAGAGCCAACGAAGGGGAAAGCCTAAGACCTTGTCATCTCAACCCGTCGACTTACACGGACCACCAATACAAGCAGAAGTCGCCAACTTGCCGGGCCATCAACCTCAACGATTCGGCCAAAAAGGAGGCGGGTCCCGAATAGGTTCGGGTTCTCTAGTTGCATATTCGACTGTCCACAAGAGGGATTTGTTCCGGTCTGGGAGCGGCATTAAACGATGGCCTGGAGCATGTGTGATGCTGATAGATGGTCCGTGATGATTGATGTCGCATGGGGCGGCAGAGGGAGTAAAAAATGGCTCATGCGCGGTGAGAAAGTTGGTGGTGGTACAATGCAATAACATGGCTCCGAGGCGGATAAGTTATACTGTGGAAGCGGGGTAGGTAGGATAAACGTGGTCTGGGCCGTCGTTCGGCTTGGATGGAGAGATGCTACTGATCTCTTTTTCCCAGAATCGAGTAATTATTACCCCTTCGAAACTCGCACTGGCGCGGGATAGGGCAGGGTGCGGTGTCGAGAAGGCGAAAGGGATGTCTGGGACAGGGAGATGCAGTTCGTCAGCAGCGAGTTGGCGGGGAACAAGACGACACGATAAATGGCGCACGGGTAAGCGGCCTTGTGGACTGAGGGCTGCATGAGGCTGACGTCTTCAGGGTGTAGTTGAGTCGGGCTGATGCGACGCCGGGAGGTAACGGGAATGGCGGTCGGCACGGCAGAGGTTGTGAGACGTCGGCAGGTTGCGTGAGAGGCCGAGGGCGGAGGTTGTGGTCGGTCGGCTGTGGTCGGGGGATCGCCAACACGCGTGGGGGTCATTCCAGGCACGTTTCCATTTCGTACCACCCAGCCCCGGTCCCATGACGCTGCTCTGGTGCAAGGAGTGGTGCCCTCTTCGGCTTCACTACCCGCCATGACACCAGAAAACCCAAGACGAACAACCACCATCTCATCCGCCTGACCCCCACGCTCATCAACCACAAGCCAGACATGTGGAACACCATACCCAATGGCATCTGACCAACTGCTCTTGCTCGCTTGTGCTCCCGATTGGCCTAAAATACTCCGTACCTGAACCAGTCCAAATCCTCACACATCCGGCACTACCTCTCCGACTCCGCCACTACCTCTCCGACTCCGCCATTTATCTCTCTGCCTGTCACCTACCGACCCCCACGCTCCCTCACCATCCCCATCAAGCTATTTAAACCGCCCCAGTCCCCCCGGATACACATCCCACGCCGACACCCAGATATATCAACCGCCCCGTTCGTGCTCACTCCCCGAGCCATCACTCTCCATCTTCCTCTCCCCATAAAAAAGAAAGAAAGAACACCCACCATGCCCCCTCACAACGACGCCTCCTCCCCCGCCAACGGCCACACCACCACCACCCCCTCCACCACCATCACCAACACGCCCGGCCGCCGCCCCCTCCCCCCCGGCATCTACGTCCCCACCCCCGCCTTCTTCGACCCCCTCACCGACTCCCTCGACCTCCCCACCACCACCGCCCACGCCACCCGCCTCGCCGCCGCCGGCGTCGCCGGCCTCGCCACCCAAGGCTCCAACGGCGAAGCCGTCCACCTCACCCCCGCCGAACGCACCCTCATCACGCAGACCACCCGCGCCGCCCTCGACGCCGCCGGCTTCACCTCGCTGCCCGTCATCGTCGGCTGCGGCGCGCAATCCGTGCGCGAAACCGTCGCCCACTGCGTCGACGCCCACGCCGCGGGGGGCGACTACGCGCTCGTCCTGCCGCCGGCCTACTACCAGGGCCTCTTCGCGGCGGACACGGTCGCCGCCTTCTTCCGCGAGGTCGCGGACGCGAGCCCGATCCCGCTGCTCGTGTACAACTACCCCGGCGCCGTGTCCGGGCTGGACCTGTCGTCGGATGTCATCGCGGAGCTGGCGCGGCACCCCAACATCGTCGGCGCGAAGCTGACGTGCGGGAACACGGGCAAGCTGGCGCGGGTGGCGGCGGCGACGGGGGCGGCGACCCCGGAGGGTGCGGGGAGCGGGTTTGCGTGTTTTGGCGGGTCGGCGGATTTCACGCTGCAGACGCTGGTGGTGGGCGGGTCCGGGGTGATTGCGGGGTTGGCGAATGTGGCGCCCAAGGCTTGCGTGCGGTTGATGGAGCTGTGGGGGAGAGGGGAGGTGAGGGAGGCGAGGGAGTTGCAGGCGGTGGTGGCGAGGGGGGATTGGGCGGCTATTAGGGGGGGTGTGGTGGGGACGAAGGCGGCGTTGAATGAGTTTTTTGGGTATGGGGGGTTTGCGCGGAGGCCGCTGCCGAGGCCGGGGAAGGAGGAGGTGGCGAAGTGGAGGGAGGGGTTTGGGGAGTTGGTGAAGGTGGAGGAGGCGTTGTGAGGGGGGTTTTTTTGGGGGAGTTGGCTTTTCTTGCTTGCTTCTTTTGAACAATGGGGTCGAAGGGGATGGAAAACGCTGTTTACAAGACTTTCGTTTGGAATGCATCTAGCTTGGTTTCGGGGTCTTCTTTCTTTTCTGGGTCGGCTGTCTGTGGCTATTTCTGCGCGCCTTGGACGTGGAAGGTGGGCTGTTGGGCATTCTTTGATCCAAAAATCGAAGTCTCATTAGCTAGAACGAATATAGTAACTCCTCTCCACATATTCCAGTCTACTGCTGTGTTCACCTTTCATGCTTGGTGCATGTGCACCAACTTCTCCATCATTCTTCGATCACCCACTGCGGGATTATGCGGCAGACGGGAAGGAAGCGACGGCATAGGCAGCGGAGGTAGTTCCTTGAGTGCGTCTCTTTTCCGCCTCGAGTAATACCTCACTACCCTTTGCTGGACCAAACCCACGCGCACAATCAGCCGTTATCATGCGGCGTTTGCCCCACGCGATATACCAACTCCGAACCATGCCGCTCCCACCTTTGTCGGTAGAATGTGATTACTCCCCGAGGTGCTTATCCAGGTTGCACAATAAGGCGTGATGCGAAGAAGGCAAATCGTTTCTACTTTTCCCTCTGCCCCCGAGAAATGTCTTGCTTTCAGTTGCCTTTTTTGCCTTCTTTTCCGGATATGGATTCAAGACATGTGAGTGGTTTGCCTCCCGTAGGGGTCTTGCTCTGGAAAATGTGATGTGTTGTATCTGCTTTCCTGTCTCACAGATCATTGGTGTGTACAAGCGACTGCTAGCGGCTAAAGCCAGAGCTGAGCCGCGTTGGTGGAATAGTCAAGTGGTGAGCAATGCTACGTGGATTTTAGATCTGCGGTTGATGTTGCGGTTGGCTATCCCAGTAATATCTGCAACCCAAAGCGAGAGCACTTCACATGTGGGATCGAGCATCCAAGTATCCTCGCCTAAATGGTACGTGACAGAGCAGATTGTGGCAAACACGTGGAAGGAGAAGAGCCATGATTTCAGGGGCGAACAAGGCAGTCATTATGAAGTCCCCTGCCAACCGTCGACCAATCACCCGCTCAATCGGCATCGCCGTACCAATCAACTCGGCGACCAATCACAGCATGCATGCGCCTTCTGCCGATCCGCCAGACATTCCAGAAACAAAACCCGAAAGTTTTAGAGAAGAAGGGAAAAATCAATCAACCAACGAAACGCTCATCCGAAATATGAAACCCCGCCAACCCCTCCGCCAACGCCGTCATCGGACTCCCGCAACCCTTTTGCTTTGTGTCATTCAAAGCGAAAAACTCCTCAAAGAGGCCCTCAAGCCTCCCCGACGGAGCCGCGCATTTTTTCAGCGTCCCGCCTGCAAAAGGCCCCAATCAGCGCGCCCCTCTTCCGACAGGAAGTAGGCCTTTATTGGCGCTTTCTTCTTGGAGGGGGCGGTGCCTTGCTTACCGCTGCTGCTGATGTGCCGAAGGGGCGAGTCTGCGGGCGTGGGGAGGGTTGAGGGGGCGCCGAAGCTGGTGGAGGCGCTGGAGGAGAGTGAAGGCGTGGGGGAGGGGGAGCGGCTGGAGGGGGGGCTAAGTATGGTGGTGGCGTTGGCGGCATGCGGTGTGGGGGGCTGCCGTTTGGGTGGTGTGCGACGGGCTGCTGCTGGTGTGGTGGTGGGTTTGCGGGGGGCTGTTGGGGGTTTGGAGGTTAGTGATGTCTGTTTTTTTCTCGTTGTGGGAGGGATTGGGGGAGCGGTGTAGATGGTGGGAGTGGGAGAAGGTGGTTGTCAATGGAGTGGACGTGTATAGCTGGATATGGGCAGATAGTGGACAGACTGTACAAAAGAAAAAGCTACCTACCAGCCGACGGAGCGCCTGCTACGCGAGCTTGCTTGCTCACAATCCGTGCCCCTTCCTTCAAACTCTTCATACGCTCCTGGAGCATCTTCCTCTCGTTCTTGATCTCTTCGTCCTCCGACGCCAGTTCCGACAGCGTCTCGTCGTCCATGTTTGCAACGACGCTCGGCGAGAATATATCCTCGAGGTTGGCCATGAGACAGCTCTCCACCGCGAGCGTGGCGGTGTTGTCGATGAAGATGTTCAGAGCGACCTGTCCAGAGTATATCAGTACGCGTGCGAAGTCATGTGATCTGGAAGTAATTGTTCCGTACCTTGTAAAATGCCTCCATGCAATACATCAGTTCGACTGAAGCAAACTGGTCTGCAGCATCGCCATCGGTCCATGCAATCACCTTTGCGATTTCTTCCAACGACGCTTGCACCGTCGACGTTCCGTATCGCATGGCGAGGTTCTGGAGGATGCCGTCCTGCATCTGCTTTCTGCGGATCTGCTGGATGGATTCCACAAACTTGGGGTGGTATGTGATCAGGCAGCCGGATGACTTGTAGGGTCTCAAGAGCTCATCGACCTTGTCGAGCAGCTCCTTTCGGATCTGGTTCATCTTTGGTTGGATGTGGTCTTGGAACAATGCATCGTACGTGCGCCCATCAGTCAACCGAACCAGCACATCTTGCAAGAAGTCAAGTGCCGCTTGCCAGATAAAGTCTGCATGCTCCTTTGAAATCTCCTCCCATGGCGTGGACTGCATTCTGAAGAGCTCACCCACACGAAGAGGGTTAAAGGTTCCTGGAAGTTCTCGCCCTCGGCTTTTGCGAATTAGCTCCTTGACCGTTTCGAGATAGTCAGACCGTTCCACAACTAGGGGTTGTGGTGCCATGCTCTCCAGGAACGAGGGGGAGCTTTCGGAGGCCTTTTTGGCAGTTGAATCCCCAGCTTTGTTGTCAACAATGGTATGATAATGCCCATATGTCCGCATGACATGGGAAAAATCCTCGTTCGTGTTCTGCACCACAGCTCTGAGCCGCCGACCCAAGCCATCCTCACCTGCGAAGAACGGATCCTCATAGGTCCCCTTGACAGCTTCCCCAGTGAGCCTTTCGAAAGCCTTGCTGATGTCGACAAGATACCTCCTATGATCCGCCGGCTTCTCCCTCGGCTCCCCCAGCTTCTCGAGCCCACCCTGACACTCCGCAATCCCCTTGCCAATCTCACCAACAAGCGTCGGGAGTTCCTTTCGAATCTGGTTCAGCAGCACGCTCCCCAGCCGCGTCCGCAGCGCATCGATGCCGACATGCGGCCTGACAACGCTCGCCCAGATGCCCTTTGCAAAAAACTCCCTCTCGGCCCTATCCCGCTCCTCGGACGCGCACTCGCCCATGCCGTAATCGCGGTTCTTGATGACGTGCCACCCCAGCTGCAGGTGATGCTCCTGATTCTTGGCCAGGCTCACCACGGCGGCCTCGTCGCCCGAGCCGACGACGACGCGATCGGGCTTGGTGATGATGCCCAGCGTGCGCGTGCCCGCCGGGTCGGCCTCGCGCGCCAGCCGCAGCACGCCCTGGTTCGCGAAGTCGTAGTTGGCGGCCACGACGGCGAGCACGACGCTGCGCGGGTTCTGCATGTAGCCGCGCACGAGCTGGCGGACGGTGCGCACGTCGGCGGCCGTCTGGCCGCGCGCTTCCGACTGGATGAGGCCGGGGAGGTCGACGATGGTCAGCGGCGGCCAGTTGGGGCCGGAGATGTCGAGGTGGAGGACGTCGTCGTTGATGGACTTTTCTGCTGTTGGAGGGGTGGAGGAGGAGGGGGAGTCGGGGTTCATGCATTTTTTGGCGGCGTCGATGAGGGAGGGGAAGTCGGCGGGGTTGGTGAAGGTGGCGGAGAAGCGGCGGAGGCGCTGCTTGTCGGCGTCGGAGGTGCGCGAGGGGCCGGGCGTGATGGTGAGGCGGACCTCGCGCTTGTGCGAGCGGCGGAGGGCGACTTCGGTGGCGAAGGTGGTGCAGATGCCGTCTTTGGTGGGGAAGGGGAGATGCGTGATGGCTTCGAGGAGAGAGCTTTTGCCTGAGGACTGGTCGCCGCAGACGATCAGCTGGGGCAGGTCGATGTGCTTGCTGATGCCATGGGCGCGGAGTTCGTCAATGGCGTCCAGGAGGTTGGTCTGGTCGTCGCTTTGCAGCTGGCCAAGCGTCGTTTCTTCGAGTGGGGTAGTCATTTTTTCTTTTGGTTCCTCGAGCTTGATGCTTTCGAATTGTGCAGCCAGGGTTTCGGGTGCGTCTTCAAAGGTACCAGGAATGGATGTGGTGAGATGAGGCATAACAGGACTGGGGCCGTCGGAAGAGTAACGGGGTAGCTGTGAAAGAAGTCTAGTGGGAATGGAAAACATTCGAGGGGGAACCGAAAGAGGAGAAGGAAGCGTGCTGATGATACAAGCTTCCACGGTCAAACACACTCTACTTTATAATCGTACATGGCTGAGTGTGAGGTCAAGGCAACGACAGAAGGCTTCGGGTGTTCCGGTATGCATCTTGGACCACGCCGCACAAAAGACACTATTCTTAGTGCAGCTTTCACCGCCATGGGGCACACTGGCTACTTGGTAACCAGTTGGAGCTCACAAGTGCCAGGCACCTAGACCAAAGTGAAGCTGTGCTGAAACATTCGCCATGCAAGTCTTCTTGAGGTGGTTCACGGGTCCAATGGCTGATCTATCCCTTCCAAGAGAAGGGAGCTGCACACATGACATGGCGAGACTGTTTCCAATGGCGAAGCCATGCCCGCTGCGCCGCCAGAAAGAAAAGCCATCTGCAAGTTCCGTACAGGGGTGAGGGTGGCGGCGCCCAAACGCACACCTAGTCGGTCCTTATATGGGGTTGATGCATCGGGATGGATCTCTCCCACATGAAGGAAGGAGGTGTGGTAGACACTGGACACTTTGCTAAGTATTGATGGCACTGTCTCTGTTCAGAATCTCGATAGCAGTGCCGGAACTACAAACAATTAGCCAACGAAGCTCTTAACCGCCATGTGCTACACGAAGTGACAGCCAAGCTCTTTCTTGCGTTCATCACCTCCATCAAGATACCCGGCGATCTCTTCGCTGCGCCGCACTAGCAGGTCACCGCAGCGGCGCTTAGCGGCAGGCGGGGGATCAAGATCAAACGCGGACCGGCGGGTCGGGACCTCAAGGCTGTGCTATTTCTGCCTCGCGGCCCCCAAAGACATCGTCACTTTCGGTCCGTAGACTGCCTTGCTGTGCCGCATTGGCAAATCAAATACCATCAAGATATACAGGCGCTTAGCAGCTGAAGGATCCCAGAGACAGATCAAACGACAAATATGCGCGCAGTTCACCGTGGTGGGCCGAGGCGACAAGCCAATGTTTCGACGACGGATAAGGAAAATGGTCGAGGGGTGGTGTTGAGGTAAGGTTGTGCGTCGGCAATCGGAGAGAAGATGCATGGGAGATGGAAGACGTGCGCTCCGTGCGGCATGACGTTTCCCGCCAAGTGGGATGCATCTTCTGACCCCATTCCCATCCCCCTCCACCAGAAACATAGACAATACTCCACCAGTCATGGCCGAAACACACGAGGACTTCTGGCTCTTCGGCTACGGGTAAGGAAGCCCCCTGACGCCTGTGCTCAGCAACAATTTACTCTAACAAACCCGCAGAAGCCTGATATGGAAACCTCCTCCACACTTCGGTACTCCCTCCGCATGACCCGACAAGCTGCCTCCCCGGCCACGATGCTGAACCCCCCGCGATGACCCCTACAGACGAGCGCCTCCCCGGCTACATCGAAGGCTACGTCCGGCGGTTTTGGCAGGTATGTCCGGATCCACCCGGCGCACCACCGAATTGAGAGAAGCACTGCGGAACAAAAGTTCAGACAGCTGAGAGGCCCTATAGGCGAGGTAGAGACGCGCCCAGATCCCCGCCTAAGCATCGCTGGCAAACAGCGCCCGCCCCCTCCCAAGCCAGCAAGCACACTAACCCCCCAACGCAGCGAAGACCACCGCGGCACCCCCACCGCCCCGGGCCGCGTCGCCACCCTCATCGACCGCGCCCACTGGGCCACCCTGACGGACCACCACCACGCCGCCCCCGCCGAAAAGGTCTGGGGCGCCGCCTACCACATCCCAGCCGCCCACGCCGCCTCGGTGCGCGACTACCTCGACATCCGCGAGATCAACGGCTACAGCATCCAATACACGCCCTTCCACCCGGCTTCGTCCTCGTCCTCGGCTCCTTCGTCGGCAGCTGCACCCATCAACTGCCTCGTCTACATCGGCCTCCCCGAGAACCCGCAGTTTCTGGGCCCGCAGGACCCGCAGGAGCTGGCGGCGCACATTGCGCGCAGCAGGGGGCCGAGCGGCGAGAATGCAGAGTATTTGTACATGCTGGAGGGGGCGTTGGGGGAGTTGAGTGCCGAGAGTGGGGATGTGCACGTGACGGATTTGGCGAGGAGGTGTCGGGAGGTGGAGGGGAGCCAAGGGCGGGGGCTGGAAGGGAAGAAGGAGGAGGTGGTGGGGGTGCCGCTGCATAGGGTGGGGAGTACGGAGGAGCAGGAGGAGGTGGAGAAGTAGGCGTGGGGTTGGCTACCTAGGTCGTGCGCTCGGAGCTCTTCGTTAGAGAGGTTGGGGTCTGGGACTGAGGATTGAGGCGGCGAGTTGTTCAGATGGAACGGTTGTTTGCTGGTTCTGCCTGCCGATCGGACGGCTGGGAACATCGACCTTTTTTGCGTTAGACAGCCTCCTTTCTTGTTAAGAGTCGCTTGAATGAGGCTTCAGATGCAGATGCCATACCACTCCTCACCATTGAATACCAAACAGAAGTCCGATTTCTCACGTTCTCTTCTCTCCCCCTCGACTAATATGTCAGCCCCAATCTAGGGCACTACTTATAGCGGATAGAAATCCTCAATGAAACACTGTTCAGGTAACGCTCAACAACGGTTGTCTTTCACTTGGATCTTTCTGTACTATGACATGATTCAAAAGAAAATCCATACCGCCAGGCAAAAGTTGCGCTACAAACAAATGTACAAAGTAGGTTGCCCCTTTGCCCCCTATAATCTCCTGTTCGCGCGACCCGTCCTTCTTTACCTGTCCACCTCACCGAACACGAGATCCATCGTTCCGATAATGGCCACGGCGTCGGCCAAGAGATGGCCTCTCGAGATCTGGTCGAAGCAGCCCAAGTGGGCGAAGCCGGGTGCCCTGATCTTACACCTGTACGGCCGCTCGCTGCCGTCGCTGACAAGGTAAACGCCCATCTCGCCCTTGGGAGCCTCGATGGCGCTGTACGTCTCGCCCGGCGGGACCGAGTAGCCCTTGCTGTAGAGCAGGAAGTGGTGGATCAGCGCCTCCATGTTCTCCTTCATGGCGGCACGGGGCGGCGGCGCCACCTTGTAGTCTTCGACCTTGACGGGGCCGGCGGGCATGTCGTTCAGGCACTGGAAGATGATGCGCAGCGACTGCCTGAACTCCTCCATGCGGCACAGGTAGCGGTCGTAGCAGTCGCCGTTGACGCCGACGGGCACGTCGAACTCGACCTTATCGTAGGCATCGTACGGCTGCGACTTGCGGATGTCGAACGGCACGCCGGAACCACGGAGCATGACGCCGGTAAAGCTGTAGTTGAGAGCGTCGGCAGCCGAGACGACACCGACACCCTTGGTCCGGCCGATCCAGATGCGGTTGTCCGTCAGAAGCTCCTCGGTTTCGTCGATGCGGTCGCCGAACTGCGTTGCCCACTGGTAAATGTCGTCCAGCAGGCCAATGGGCAGATCCTGGGATACGCCACCAGGGCGCACGTAGGCAGCGTGGAGACGGGCACCCGAGACACGTTCGTAGAATTCCTGAAAACAAATTAACCCATCATTCCCAAACAAAATCAATCCGCGCAGCCGTATCTTACCATGAGCTTCTCACGCTCCTCGAAACCCCACAGGAAAGGCGTCAGCGCACCAACGTCCATGGCGTGCGACAAAACGGACATGAGGTGGTTGAGGACGCGGGTAATCTCGCCAAACAGAGTGCGAATGTACTTGGCACGTTCCGGGAGCTCAATGTTCAGCAGCTTCTCAACAGCCAGCGAGTAGCACTGCTCGTTGGTCATCATGGAGACGTAGTCGAGACGGTCGAAGTAGGGCAGAGCCTGCAGGTATGTCCGGTACTCGATGAGTTTCTCGGTGCCGCGGTGGAGCAGGCCGACGTGGGGGTCGGCGCGGATGATCTCCTCGCCATTGAGCTCCAGAATCAGACGCAACACGCCGTGGGCGGCCGGGTGCTGGGGGCCGAAGTTGACCGTGTAGTGGCGGATCTTGCGGCCCTTTGCGTCGGCCTCCTCGGTGTGGAGCGTCGTCTCGTTGACGGGCGTCGCGTAGTCGGCCTGGGTTTCGACGATCTGGGTGCCGCCGACGGCGTGCTCGGCGTAGTGGCGCGGGAGCGAAGTTGAGATGGAGCGGGCGAGGTTGTAGCGCGGGAGGTGGGTGCGCGTAGCCGGGGCGCGGGAGGCAAAGGCGAACCTCCGGGCGCTCTGGCCAGCAATTCTGGCCAGGGAGACGGGCATTGTCGCTGGTGGGAACAATGCCAGGCCCTGTGCAGGTCGATTGTCTGGGGAGACGTTCGGTGGAGTGGAGAGGCGATGGGCGGGAAGCTGTGTGTCTGGATGTCGTAAGGAAGTCGTGAGGTCGACGATTGGCTAGCGGGATGGCGCTAATGGGGGGAGTGGTATGCACGGCCTGAAGTGTGAAATCATGGCCGGGGAAGAGGTAGGCAATTGAGACGAGATGAAAGGACAGAAACAATTTGGCGGTGCAACTCGGGAACCAGAAGTACGCATAGATTTCATAACATGTTTACGCTCTTGTAGTGGCGGCTTTTGTGGCTCGAGAGATATTCAGTCGCTCTACAGAAACTCTTGAATATTGTTGGTATTTGGCCGTGCTTTCGCACAAAAGGCTGTCCTGCAGCATTTTGCACTAGCCAGGGCGGTCGCAGGCGGCAGACTGAACAACCGCAGTTCTTCCGGCTGAGAAGTTCAGAGAGTCGCAACTTTTTTTGATGCGCCTGCAGCAGTACACTGGATTAAATCACGCCCAAAACACAATGGTTCAAGCACGCCAGCCGACGCAGGAGGAGCTGGAGCGCCGTCGGGTAAGCTCACATGCACTGCCTTCACCCGCACCCTGCTAATTCACCCAGCTTGTCGGCGTCCACGCTGAGCATGTCTCCAACATCGAGTCAACCGACTATCCCGGCCACTTTCCTGGCGAAGACCACCGCTGGGACCTGCAGAAGTTCAAGAAGGTATGCGTCATACGGCCTGTCTTGCTTGCGCCCACCAATCTCACGCCCCGCAGAACTTCCGCGTCGAGTTCCACAAGAACGACCAGTTCGAGTCTCAGTTCTCCCTCGTCGGCGTCGATGCCGCTATCGCAAACGCTTTCCGCCGCATCCTGATCGCCGAGCTCCCTACCCTCGCCATCGAAGATGTCTACATCCTCAAGAACACCTCCATCATCCAGGATGAGGTGCTGGCCCACCGTCTGGGTATGATTCCGCTCAAGGGCAGCCCCGAGGCCATCAACAACATGACCTGGTACAAGAAGGCCGAGAATGGCGAGCCCGAAACCCAGCACACCGACTACAACACAGTCGTCATGGAGCTCAACGTGCAGTGCGAATGGGCCCCAGGCGCGCGCGAGGCAGCGAAGAAGGGCGAGACGGACCCCAAGAAGCTCTTCATCAACTCCAGCGGTACGTCTACACCTTCTCCCCAGACTCCCTGCGCGAGTACTAACACAATTCCCCAGTCTACGCTCACCAGATGAACTTCACCCCCACCGGTCGCCAGGCCGAGATCTTCTCCGACGACAGCGCCATCCAGCCCGTCAACCCGGACATCCTGATCGCGAAGCTGCGCCCCGGCCAGGCCATCAACCTCTCCATGCACTGCATTAAGGGCCTCGGCGCCGACCACGCCAAGTTCTCGCCCGTCGCGACCGCCACGTACCGCCTACTGCCGCACATCGAGATCACGCGCCCCATCGTCGGCGAGCTGGCCAACAAGTTCGCACGCTGCTTCCCCGCCGGCGTCATCACCGAGGTGCCCGTCACGAAGGAAGAGGCAAGCCGCGCCGGCAGCGGGTACGAAGGGCACGAGGGCGAGAACAAGGCCGTCGTCGCCAACCCCTTCAACGACACCGTCACCCGCGAGGTGCTGCGCTATGATGAGCTGAAGGATAAGGTCAAGCTGGGCCGCGTGCGCGACCACTTCATCTTCAACGTCGAGAGCACCGGCCAGTTCGACAGCGATGACCTGTTCATCCAGAGCGTCAAGGCGCTCAAGGTCAAGTGCCAGGTCATGAAGAGGAACATGGCGAACCTGATGAGGTAGTTCCAAGAATGCCCCAAAGAAAAACGGTTCGCTTCCTTTCCCTTCGGAATTTTGCATAGCCACGGCGTTTCACGGTTGGACTTTTTCATGGTAGTTTCGGTTGATGGGATTTTTGCCCAAAAAAGGAAAGGGGTAGCTCACTGGGGAGTAAAAAGTTATATCCTTGATAGATGTGATTGGTGAATGAGCAGCCTTAAGGCCGTTTTAAAATGGATTTACCTGGATGGGCATCGGATTCTTATCTTAGGTACTTCCTCACTAAAAGTAAATAGGAGGCAGTGTGGCACTTAGACAATAAAACACGACCTGTAGAATTCTAGTCCAAGGCCTTCAATACTCCAAGTGTAATGAAGGGGGGTTTCCGCGTGCTTGCGAGTAGAGGCCAGACAAAACATTTCGGTTTGGACACTATTGTGTTTTCTCTCCAGGCAAGGAAGAAGGCGAGTGTCAGGCCGTTTACAGTGCAAGTTGTTGACAGAGCCGTCTCTTGTTTCCCCCAAAAAGCTTCCGAGCTCAGGTCTGAAAGTGCTTCCATCATAGAAGAAGAATAGGATAGGTTAGCAACCAGACAATAGCTTGCACAAATACGAGCGACAAATATCCAAGAAGAGTGTATATTTGACAACTGCGATCAAATCGCAATGAAGGGTATCCGACTACTAAACCGCCCAACCAAAAGGAGAAATTAGAAATAGAAATCTACATCGCAAAACTCAAAACCTCTAGCATCGTACAATCCATGTAAAGTCTTCATCGCTCTCTCTAGCGCTTTTCCTAGGTCTTTTTTCTTTTCTTTTTCTCATCCGTTTCTTTCGTCAAAAACTTCAACAATAGTTCCTCACTGGAAACATTGCCAACATCTCCCCAGATCCGAGCGAGTTGGGCCAGGTGTAGAGTTAATATTTACCAAATCACGAAGCAAAAAAAAAAAAAAGAAAGGAAAATAGGGGGAACAGAGCAAAAAAGAGAAAAGGAACAAAACCCTTACACTCCACACTCCTGCAACGCCATGCTGGCCAACTCCCGACACCCGCTCGGATCAAACCGCTCGCGCCTCCACGCCCTCTCCCTGCCCCGCTTGATGCGCTCCGCGCGCTCCATCTCCGTCATGCTGCGGCCGCTCGTGCCCGTCTCGGGCGCAAACATGATGGCGCTGCGGCGGCGGTTGTCGTCGGCGACGGCGGCGGTCGTGGCCGTAGCTTCGGACCACTCGGTGGACGAGGAAGAGGAAGTCGGCGTCGCGGCGGACGTGGCCGACGAGGAGCGCGACGAGGCGGCGCTGCCGCCCGACTTGAGCGACTGGATGGCGAGGAGGTGGGCGACGAGCTGGCCGCGGAAGGAGGAGAGGTCGCCGTTGAAGTGCTGGATGCGCGTGTTGAGTGGGAGGGGGAGGAGGCTGCCGCTGGTGGTGGTGGCGGTGCTGCTCCTGGAGTGGTCGTGGGGGAAGAGGAGGCGGGGGCAGGGGTGCGTGCGGGCTATGGGGGTCGTGGCTGCGTTGGCCTGGTGGTGTTGCACGGGCGTCCATTGGATGGGCGTGCCCTCGACGAGATCGACGAAGCCGTGGGGCGCTTTGGGCGGTGGCGTTACTGGCGGGAATTGGAAGTCGCCTGGGGGCGCAGAGGCGCGGGAGGGCGTCTGCGCAGGAGAGTCGGTTTGGACGCTCTTCTGGGAGAGGAGGGAATCACTGGAGCGGGCCTTGCGAATTTGGAGCGGCGAGGGCCTCCTGATGCTAGGGTGCTCGGTGGAGAGGTGGGTGGTGTCAGTCTTGTTGTCAGACTTGCTAGCTGTCTCGATGTCATCCGTGAATGGATCTGAGTCTGGATTGCCAGCCCAGGTCACGTCCGTCACAAGCGAGTCTGTACGAGCGTGCTTGGAGCTATTGAAAGAATGACGCCTGGCAGACATTTCGAGGCTGTCGAAAGTGGAGTTGAGATCCCACATGCTGGGTAGAGAGGGCTTGGTGGTAGGTTGCTGCGGCTGGGACAGGCCGAATGACAACTTCGGCGGTGACTTTGGCGGCGAATTTGGAGTCTTCTCATCTTGCTGCAGCAGGAGAGGTTCTGGCAGGGTTGCGAGGGCCTTGTTGTAGAAGTCCTCGGCCTGCTGAAGCGAGGGAATTCGCGCCATGGAGAGGTTGTGCATGCTACGGGCGAGCGAGTCATACGACAGCGCCGCATAGAAGAACAAGAAGGTGCGGATCAGCGGGTGGTGCTGTAACAACCAGTCAGTGATATCAACAGTGTTTTGTGAAAGGAATGAAGACCTGCCTCTTGGCATTGCGTCTCGAGAAGCCCAACACACTTGGACGCGCATTGCCTGTAGCGGCGGTCGAAGTAGAGATGCTTGACTTCGTTCAAGATCTTCCGCACATCATCCGTAGCCTCTTCCGACGAAGGCACGTGAAGGTTGAACTTGGGAACGGTCGCGAGCCCGTTGTAGCGGACGCCAATGTCTCTTGTCGGTATCATGGTGGGTTGTCTGGTGCTACGAGTGGAGATCGCTGCCTGGTGGAGAGCAAGATGCAGCGAAGGCGCTTCCCCGGTGGTATCACGATCTCAGGTGTGGTTGGTGCGAAGGTTGGGGATGCGGGTCGGTGTCGGGACAAAGAGCGTAAACAACGAGAGCGGTGACGGGTAATAAAAAATATGGAGACTGCGCAAAAACATTACGCCGGACGCAGATCACTGACCGGTGAACACAAGAGTAGGGTGCCCATGCTCTTGAAAGTGACCTGATGGTTCAGGGTTCACAGCTCACCAAAGTGCGCGAAGCAAAAACACACTTTGGTGGTTGCGCGGTTTCCCTTTTGGGTGAATACCCACTGAACCCACCCAAGCCGGGTCCAGCAAGCTAACCTATAGACCACCGAGGTTATGCCTTCCATGCTTTGTTCTGACAGCTTCTATCTGCCCCGTACGGATGGCTGCATGACCCGCGCTCACGGCCAGGCTGCAGCCAACCGGCTCGGTTTCATACTCGGCAAGAACTTAACAAGTACCCGATCCGTGCTTAGAGTGCCCTCATTCTATCCGCCTCATTTTCTTTGCCTAGAGAAACCCAAGGCGAAAGCCGTTTCTTCACGGACTGCCCTGTGCTGACATGAGTTTCGGTGCCCGAGAAGAGATGCCAGCGGAAGGCATGAGTCTTACTCCAAGTCAAACAGCGCAAACCTGAAACATGGTTAGAACACAGTTCCATGAGGTCGGGGAAATACCCACGCCAAGAAGGGCTGAGAATCTGTAGTTGGAGTATGGTCACCCAAACTGGGGATCCTGGGACAAACCCTGGCTTCCGCAGTCCGCCCACTTCCATTTTAGGCTAGTCCTGCCAGCTAAGAACTCTGTACCCATGGAGGGGTTTCTTTTCGTTATTGTTTAATAACACTCCTATTGCCCGAGACATCCGCCTGCGATTCCACATATCCTCATCATACGCACACACCACCTGGTCTGGCTAATAATAGTTAGTAGCACGCCCTGTGCGAAGAACCCTGGCTAGAGTATGGGCTTTTAGGTAGCTGAAAAATACCAGTGATATCACCAACTGAAGCCCGTGTACCGAAGACCACGGTGCTCAGTTAGAGAATCGAAGGTGCTGCCATGACTTCGTTTTCGAGCGCACACACTGGGGTGGAAGCATCTTTGGAGGGCGGGTCCACCGGTCCAAGGTAAGTGAGATGGAAGCTTTTGTCCGGCTGGGTTGGACATTCCTTGACCTAACTTTGGTATTTGGATGAATGCTTGCTTGTAAAGCTGGTATTCCTTACGTATCTCTAGGCACAATCATATCAACGAGCCTCTAGCCTCATATCAGCGACGGAGTCAAGCTGGAGACTATACCTGATAATTGCTTACCACAACATACAGCCAATACAAATCGGTTTGGGCGTTGTCACAACAGGCTCTATTTAATATTTGGGATATCAGGACAACGGTTGTATTCTACATACACGCGATAGGATGATTCGACCTAGATTCCGGCATCCGCGGAGTGGAAATTTTCAATAGAATGCTGTCAAATCTTTCTCTACGACTCGGAAGCAGCAGCACCGGTAATAATCTCGACAAGCTCGCCAGTAATGACGGCCTGGCGGGTACGGTTGAAGAGAATCTGGAACTTGTTGATCATGTCGCCGGCGTTCTTGGAGGCGTTCTGTAGAATCAATCGAGTTAGTGTATTGACAAACCTATGTAGGAATTAAATAACCACTTACGTCCATAGCGTTGCGACGAGCAGACTGCTCGCAAGCGTGACCCTCAGCAAGAGCCTGGAGATGGTTAGCTTCATTCGAAAATCGCTTTCAGTCATCCTTGCATACCCAGAAGAGAGAGTTGGCCAGAGAGTATTCGCGGAGGTTAGGGAGACTCTCATCCTCGAGCTCAAACGTAGAGAGGTTCGCTACCGTACGTCAGCATAGTGTATTCTGAGAGCAATTGAACCGAAACTGACCGGACTCGGTGATGGCCTCCTCCGAGAAAGCATCAATGGCGGTGGGCTCATAGGCCTGGGCGTTGAGGAACTTGTTGTAGAGGACCTGGACCGAAGCGTAGTCACCGGGGAGACGAACGATCTGGTCAGCAATGGCCGAGGCGTCCGCGAAAGTAGGAATGTCCTTTCCGGCACCGGAGAAGTTGAGCTGGATGTTCTTGGCATTGCTCCTGCTGAGCTGTGCCTTGCACTTCTCGCCAATGATGACGAGCTCGAGATCGGGCTGTTCCAAGAGGAGCTTGCGCGTGTACCTGCTCAAACCCGAGTGAATACCGCCGCAGAGACCCTTGTCGGAGCTGCAGATAATCATCAGGTTCTTCTTGCCCTCGGCCTCAACCGGCTTGGTCTCGGCGTGCTCGAAGACGGAGTTGGAGGTCTCGCCGTAAGCGCGCGAGGTCTCCATGGCGCGCTGGGCACGGGTGAGCTTGGTCGAGGCGACGATTTTCATGGTCTTGGTGATCTTTTCGATGTTGCGAATCGACTTGAGACGGCCCTCAATCTCACGCAGGGTAGCGTAGTTGGCGGCGGCAGCGACATTGACGGTCGCGGGCCTGGCAATTGCACGCGCAGAGTCAGCAGCTGATGCCAATTGCATCGATTCGTTGGGTGCGGGCGCGGGCGATCGGAAGGCCTACCGGGCAACGGCAGCGGCGCCAGCTCGCAGAGCCGGGCGGGCAGCCCTCGAGAGCATCATGGTGCCTGGGCGAGTGCGGAGCGGAGATTGATGAAGCGGTCGATGTGAGCCGGGGTGGACGTGATGCTCCGGATGGGCGGCGGAGAAGCTGTACAGGACGCTGGCAGGTGCGCTTCAACCTCACGGCAGGAGCGACTTTCTTAGCGCCAAATGTCACGTGCACGCCTGCCAAATCGAAGCGTTTCTGCCTCTTAAGCTTTAACCCTTTGTACACCCTCTCCCTCTCTCCCTTCACCTGTGAGCACTTTTGGCCCGCAGCCGTCCACCATCATCGCCATTCTCCAATTCCTCCAGCCCGCGCGCGTCGGCATCCGCTGGCTTACTCCCGCCACCCTTCCCCAGCCGACCTCACTACGTTCGCGCATCTTCGCCAGACTCGGCGCCACCCAGCGCGCCGTCGCAGCTGAGCGCAGACTCGGAGGATTCCTCTCCACGAGAGCCCCCGCCACCCGTCGCCCGCCTCGCATCATGTCCTCATCCGAGAGCGACACGCCCCTCGTCAGAGGCAAGCCTAATGGAGGTTCGTCTACGTCCCGTATTCACTCGCTCGGCTGAACTGTGCCGGTGCTGTTAAGTTTGCTGCCGTCAGACATCTTTTGCTCTTTGCACTCCACCAGCCCGTCCACACCTCATCTGCCTTCGTCCATCCAAACCCATCGTCGACCTTGCTGACATCCGTCGCCTTCTCAGTCGTCTCAGCTGAGACGATACCCAAGAGCATAGACTCGGCCATGGATAAGCAAGTGCCCGCCACCAACGGCCAGAATGGACAGCTCGAGCCTGGCCTCTCAATACGCATGGGCCCAGTGACGGAAATGGACGTCGACGGTTCTGCCACCAACGGCCTCACCAATGGTAAGCGCAAGTCGCGCGCCAGCATCAACGGCGGCAAAACCTACAAGGAGGCCTCGAGCTCAGATGAGGATGATAAGCCACTGGTGCGTCACCCCCTCGCCACATGTGCTCCCTTCACCTGCGCTGACGCTGTTCACAGAGCAAGCGGCGCAAGACTACATCACCCAAGGCCACTTCCGCGTCTGACTCGGAGCTGAGCGACGTGCCCTTGGCCCGGACACGAAAGCCCCCCAAGATCAAGCCAGCAGACGTCGGTGAATCCTCCGACTCCGATGTACCACTCGGCGCAAAGCTTGCCTCTGAGAAGAAGAAAATCGAGCAGGCAGCCGAGAAGGAAGCCAGAGCCATTCGCGCATCGGAAAAGAAGGCTCCAGTCAAGAGGAAGCCGAAGAAGGAAGAGAGCGACAGCGACGACGACGTCCCGCTGGCGAAAAAGAAGAAGCCGGTCGCTAAAAGGGCCAACGGCGTAAAGAAGGAGGAGTCTGACGACGATGTACCTCTGAGCAAAAAGGCGCCGGCTGCGAAGAAGGGGAAGGTACCTCCCAAGAAGGCCGCCAAGGGCAAAGCAGCTGCCAAGCAGGAGACGGTGGAGGACGAGGAAGCCGAGGCAGAAGAAGACGAATATAAATGGTGGGAGGATCCGACCAAGGGCGATTTGTCGATCAAATGGACGACGCTCGAGCACAACGGCGTTGTCTTTCCGCCAGAATACGAACCTCTTCCAGAAAACGTAAAGATGAAGTACAACGGCATCCCTGTCAGCCTTCACAAGGACGCGGAAGAGGTCGCCTCCTTCTTTGGAGGAATGTTAAACTCGACTCACAACGTGGAGAACCCGACATTCCAGAAGAACTTTTTCCACGATTTCAAGGAGGTCCTGGACAAGACTGGCCACGCTCAGGGCCCGGACGGCAAGAAGGTCAAGATCGAGAAGTTCGACAAATGCGATTTCAAGGACATGTTCGAGTTCTACTCAGCCCAACGCGAAGCCAAGAAAGCGCTGCCTGCGGCAGAGAAGAAGGCTCTCAAGGCTGCAAAGGACGAAGCTGAAGCCCCATTCATGTTCTGCATGTGGGATGGCCGTAAGCAAAAGGTTGGAAACTTCCGTGTCGAACCGCCTAGCCTGTTCCGTGGCCGTGGCGAGCATCCGAAGACGGGCAAGGTTAAGAAGAGGGTCTTGCCAGAGCAAATCACAATCAACATCGGCAAGGAGTGCAAGGTCCCACAGCCACCGCCTGGCCACAAGTGGAAGGAAGTCAAGCACGATCAAACTGGAACCTGGCTCGCCATGTGGCAGGAGAACATCAACGGAGCTTACAAGTATGTCATGCTGGCAGCAAATTCGGACATCAAGGGCCAGAGTGACTTCAAGAAGTTTGAGAAGTCGAGAGAGCTCAAGAAGCACATCGACCGCATCCGGAAAGATTACAGCCGGGACCTCAAGTCGGAAGTCATGGCAGATCGTCAGCGTGCTACGGCTGTTTACCTCATCGACAAGTTTGCCCTTCGTGCCGGCAATGAAAAAGGAGAAGATGAGGCTGACACGGTCGGCTGCTGCTCGCTAAAGTACGAGAACATCACGTTGAAGCCGCCGAACACGGTGGTGTTTGACTTCCTCGGAAAGGACAGCATCCGGTTCTACGATGAGGTGGAGGTTGATCCGCAGGTGTTCAAGAACTTGAAGATTTTCAAGAAGTCGCCCAAGAAGGATGGTGACGAGGTCTTCGACAGGCTAACCACGGCGGGTCTCAACAAATACCTTAGCACTTACATGCAAGGTCTAACCGCAAAGGTCTTCCGTACTTACAACGCCTCGTACACCATGGCCAGGCTGCTCAGGGAGATGAAGTCGACGGGTACGATTGCCGAAAAGGTCAAGGACTATAACGAAGCCAACCGGAAGGTTGCCATTCTTTGTAACCACAAGCGGACTGTCGCTGCGAATCACTCAACCCAGATTGAGAAGATGGCGGAAAAGATTAATGGGCTTCGCTACCAGCAATGGCGCGTGAAGCAGATGATGCTTGACGTGGACGCCAAGATCAAGAAGAAGAAGGGGGCGGACTACTTCGCACGGCCTGAGGACCTGACACAGGAGTGGGTCGAGCAACACCAGCAGGCGCTCATCGAGGAACAGCGCGACAAGATCAAGAAGAAGTTCGAGAAGGAGAATGAGAAGCGCGTGGCGGATGGGGAAAAGGAGATGAAGGCCAAGGAGCTTGATGAGCGTATGGAGGTTGCAGACGAGATGGAGAAGAAGTTCAAGAAGGAGAACAAAACGGGTAAGGTTGAGGCCGAGGGCAAGGGTGTCTCGGTGGAGAAGTTGGAGAACAAGGTGGAGCAGCTTCAACAGCGCATCGAGACGTCGAAGGTGCAGATGGAGGACAAGGACAACAACAAGGAAGTTGCACTTGGCACGTCTAAGATTGTGAGTGTCGCCTCTGATGCAGCGGTAGATGACGATACTGACGATTACCTTAGAACTACATCGACCCGCGACTTACGGTCGTCTTCTCCAAGAAGTTCAACGTGCCCATTGAGCGCTTCTTCTCCAAGACGCTGCGCGAGAAGTTCGACTGGGCGATCAAGTCGGCAGGTGAGGACTGGGAGTTTTAGAGGGACCCTCATGATTTATTCCTTCATTTTTTGATGGTGCTCGTCAGAAGGGCGATGCACCCGGCGGCGGTCCTCTTTTTCCCCAGGTCCAAAAAGGTGTTGTCGGTTTTTCTGCTCGGCTGAGCGTGGCTGCAGGGGCGCGTCTTGGCCCTAGTGCGAAGTCGGGCGGGGTACTCCTGCATTGGGCAGGTGCAATTACAGGGTGGGTTTTCATCTGCATAGCGGTCGGCATGCTATAGCCGTCGGGGCGTTGGGCAGGGAGAGAGTGGTTTTTGCTCGCAGCTGGGGCAGGGCTTTTGCGTTTGCGGCACCTCCACACTGGGAACCCGGCGGCATCTCATGCAGGTGCGGGACGATCCTGGGACGGGTCACTGCAGGCTGGCTGTGCCTCATCTGGCATGACATAGAGTCTAGGAATAAAAGTTTCAATGGATATGCGTGTCTTATGTCTGGCCCTTGGAGACGTGCGACGGGAGCGATAAAGCCGCGCATCGCCAGGGAGTGCAGATCGCACTGAGCTGAGGGTCTGGAATTAAGGTTGCCCACAAACTACCAGGCACAAGGCACAAGGCACAAGGCACACACTGGGCGGGCGACGGGCGCACAAGGGCAGGCAGCTGCAGGCTGTTGGGGGCTTGCAGCGTCGGTCGGTCTCAGGTGGGCGCGCGATGGCGCAATGGCCGAATGGCGTGCAGGGTCGGAGTCGGAGGTCGGATCCTATGTCATGGAGCGAGAGAGGCGGTATGCGAGGAGGGTACGGGCGCGTGCAGCGCTTCTTTTCGAGCGTGTGCCTGTGCCTGTGCCTGGCCGGGCGAGGGCAGCGGGCAGCTTAGTACGTAGAGCGGGCAACACGACGGGCCCGGGCCGGGTCGCACAGAAGAAGGCGCGCAAGTCGCAAAAATGAAGAAGCTTAACGGGGCTGCATGATCGGAGCTGCATCATCTGCGCCCGCTGGGAAATTTGCTGATCTGCTGCCAGCGAGCGCAGTTCATTAAAGCAAACCTGCCCCCCCGGCCCAGCAGACCGCACGTCGTCGACTCAAGCCAAAGTGCCCGAACAATCACATCCCTCCCCCTCGCCCTCGCTCTCGCCCACCGCCCGCCGTCTCCTCGACACCGCCTTGCCTGCACCACAACTCAATTGCACCTGTGTCCACCTTATCACTCCAACTCCTCGCTCTCCCACCCCCACCACCACCCGATCGGCCTCGCCATCTCCCCTCCGACAACCCTCACCATGGCCGACCCCGCAGACAAGCCCTCAGTGCTGATAATCGGCGGCTTAGGTACCGCCAGCCCCTCCTCCCGCCGTGCTGTCATCCATGCTGATTTTTTGCAGGCTACACCGGCCGCTTCCTGGCCAAGCACATCCACGACGCCCAGCTTGCTTCCGAGGTGCGCATCGTCGACAAGCACCTGCCCGAGCTGGCATGGCTGGCTCCCGAGTTCAACGACGCCTGCTCGCGCGAGAAGTTCATGCAGGCCGATGCCTCACGCGAACGTGAGTAGCTTGTTCCCCCCGCCGAACCCCTCCAGCTAAGCTCTGCAGAATCCCTCGGCCGCATCTTCGATCGCACCGACGGCAAGCAGTTCGATTACGTCTTCAACTGCGGCGGCGAGACCCGCTACTCGCAGGAGGATGAGGTCTACAAGATGCGCTCCTACGCCCTGTCCATGGCCGTCGGCGGCGAGGCCGCCCGCCGCAAGGTCAAGGCCTTTGTCGAGCTCAGCACCGGCATGGTCTACAAGCCCGAGGCCACCCCGCGCAAGGAGGCCGACAAGCTGAAGCCGTGGCTGAAGATGGCCAAGTGGAAGCTGCAGGCCGAGGAGGACCTGGCCAAGATCGACGGCCTCAACCTCGTTGTCATGCGCCTGCCGCACGTCTACGGCCCTTACACCAGCAAGTTCCTGGCCACGGCTCTGTGCATGGCCCGTGTCTACCAATCGCTGGGCAAAGAGATGAAGTGGTTGTGGAAGGACGAGCTGCGCTCCAACACAGTTCACGTCGAGGATGTCGCCAGGGCACTATGGGCCGCCGCCGAGTGGTATAACAAGAAGGACCCCAAACCAAAGCCCGCCATCTTTAACGTTGTCGATCACACCAACACCTGTAAGTTGCTCCTCGCCAAACAAAGAAGAGAGATCGCTGGTCCCGGCAAGCTGGCACGCCATGTTGGTTCCGTGCATTCACCACGTGAGATCTGTGCTTCGCATGTGCTTCTCCATTGTGCTCCGCCGTGCCGAAGAGGCCGAGTAAACCCCCGTTTTGCATTGCTGACAGGATGTCTCGTGCAGCCCAAGGAATCCTGGCAAACTTAATACACGAAACTTTCAACATCCCGACCGGCTTCCACGGCACGCTCATCTCCGCATTCGCACGTCTGAACTTGGAGCACGTCGTCGACGACGTCAATGACGAGACACTGGATCCGTGGGCGGAGCTGCAGGAGCAGGCGGGCATTTCGAAGGCTAACCCCAACCCGCTGAGCCCCTTTATGGAGAAGGAAATTCTCAAGGACACCGACCTCAGCATGGATGGCAGTCTTTTTGAGAAGGAGACTGGATTTGAGTAAGTTTCCACCGTACGCATTGACTTAACACTGAGCATGACTGACAAGCTGGTTTTGCAACAGATACAAGCATCCCATACTGACAAAGGCGGAGCTTGAGGACGTGGTAGAAAGCTACAAGCGGATGGGCTGGTGGCCATAAAAAACTCTACGACATTCCGAATCATGTGCTGCTGACTTTTGACAATTACTCGACACTCATGCAACGGACGGCTGACCCAATCACGAATGCAACACAATGCCCGACGTTCCACCACTGAATCCCAACCTCTCTACCGAACACTCTTCCGACCTTCCCTGCTCTAGGGCATGGAACTACAGCCAACGTCAAACCCTCTTTTACCAAGATACCCCTTGCGCGAACACCAGACATCGACACCGACAGCACATCTTTCTCCGAACGACGAGACGGCCTTTACTTTTGCATCTCCTGAAATTTATCCAAAGTCCGAACACCAACTCCTCCACAAAGGGCTTCCATTTGTCCCAACATCAACATCCCATCATCTGAGCCGCAACGGGATCAACACACTCCAAGATTTCCAGTGCCAGGTCGTAGTCTCACTGCGGACTCTTCTCCTTATGACCAGATCAGCCGCATCTCTGCCATGATGAAGAGTGTTTACCTGCCACAATCGCAGGGTGTGACGCATCGCAAGGGAACACTGAGGAACTCCCTCGAAGGACCGTTGCAAAACACTTAGAATCAGCGAAGGAGGGGAATGGGAAAAGAGACGCGTTTTTCTCATCAGGCTACGAAAGTGATCATGACCTTCTACTGTATAGCGGCCATTCAAGGAAGGGAGGTAGCTGGTCATCAGCCTGGGCGGGCTTATCTTTTTTCATCCCCATGTGTTTTCGATCTCATCTTTTTTTTTATCAATCATATCAGTGTTCATCTAGCTTTCGTCGGGGAAGTACCCAGCAGCTATCATCATCAGAAGGTGGTAGAACCAGGGTTTATTCTTGTAGCGGGTGGGAGAAAGAGAGAAAGAGAGAGAGAAAGAGAGAGAGAAAGAGAGCGTCATTGGGGGAGGTGCCATACTCTGGTTGTGCATAATATCGGAGCGTTCTTGTTTGTTTTGTTTGTTCCCTCATTCACATGTGCTGCGTGTCTCTTATGGTGTCCGTGTGTGCGTGCGTGTGTGATCTCGCTTCCGCGTCATGGTCGCGTGTGTCGTTTTTGGGCTTTGCTCCCTGTCCCCTTGCTGTCTTGTATTCCCGACACGGTTGCCTGTGCTTTTTGCCTTGTCTTTCTGTTTTCGATTTCTCTTTTATTCCCGAAGCCCTCTTCGCAGGGCGGATGTGGATGGTATCGTGGGTGAGTGGTACGTAGTGGGAGTTGTGTTGTTACTGTACGTAGAGACCATCACAGGTGTCTCTTTCTTTGGCGCCGCCGAGGAGTAGGGGAAAGGGAATGTCAATGCATGACTGTCTATTTCCATACTCCCTGTCTCTCTACGTGCTATAGTTCCTTGTGGCTTCTGTCTTTCTCTCTCTCTCTCTCTCAGTCCACTAGTTTTCTCCATAAAGCTCGCGTGCGGCGGGCAATGTTTTACTAGCGTGGGAACTATGGCTTTTTTTTTTCTCTTGCCAATGTGTTTGGCTGCCCTGGTATTTTATTGTCTGTTCGCCGTACCTAGTGCCAACGCACGCACGCACACGCACTGGTGGCTGCGGGCGGCGGCTGGGCTAACCAGCTGGCCCCGATGCTTGCCTACGGACAGCAAGAGGCATGTGCTCTCTCTCTTCCTTTCTAGTCACTACCACTGCTTACCGCGCTTGTTCACAGATTGTTTTCCCCAAAGAAACGCACGGACCCGCAAAAGCCACTGTTCTTGCTACGTCATCAGGGGTAAAAAGTGTGAGGGTGTTGGTGTTTGTTGGTCGGTTGGTCTTTGGTGGATGTTGTTCCGGGAAGGGGGAGGAACGGGCCATCGATGCGTTTTCGGGAAGGCACTCTTTTTTTTTTTTTTTGGTGTGTGTGTAGCTCTCTGATAAACCTTTCTCCTGTCTTTCTTTCCTTCTCTCTCTCGCTCTCTTTCTTTCTTCATCTGACGAACCCTCCTCCTCCCAGACTCCCACGGCGTTTTCCCTCTCGGTCATGCAAATCTCGGGAAACTCGGCAGCATTCGGCGCTGTCTCCGGTGGTTCGATGGATCAGATGCGGAGATGGGGATGGGGGGAAAATGAGTAGGGCACGTGGAGAGGCTTGAGCGCAGATATGTGTTTTACTTTGGCGAAGAGAAGAATTTTATGCATGGGTGCCCTTTTTCTCTCCTGTATCGCCGATACAGGAGACTTACGCATAGGTTTCCAGACTGGCGTTCCGAGCGAGCGGGAAGTACATTATGTGATTGCATTGGTGAGAGGGAAAGACAACGAGGCTGGAGGATGGGTAGGACAGCAGCCTTTTTCTTTTTTTGTTATTTTTTCGTCTTTCATGGTGCTCGAGTCAAGAGAAATGACTGATTCCTGCGTAGCTTGTGGTCCAAGCCGAGCGGAGAGCGAGAGCGCGACTCGGGGGTGTTTTGTTGTGTGACGTATGCTGACGCTGGCACTGGACATGAATCGTACGAGGCTCCAACACCAGCGTGGCAGTTGATGAGGCGTTCGTCTAGACGGGTCTGGCGCCTCCAAATGCATGCTTCGACTCCCCAACGACCACGTAGGCAAATCTCGCCTCCCTCTTCTCCACAATGGTCGAGGTTTGGAAAGATGCACAAGCGTCAGGCACAAGGACTTACACAACCACGCCGATCAGGGCATCTTCAAACTCTCAGTTTATCGCTCTCTGCTACGCGCCCTGTCCGATGGGCTTACACTCTCACATGCCAGACAGCCAAGGACCAATCCCGGACGCCCCCTGCGGCTACTGCCGCTGCCGCACCCCGGCTCGCCTGTTGACGATCGTCGCCGCACGTCTCACATGAATAGGTGGCTAAACTTCAGGATTATTAGGTGATTCTCAACATCTCTCGGGTCCTCCTCTCATCTCCCTGACCCGTCGATCACCTGTGTCCCGTCTGGTTCCAATAGTCGAAAAGTGTAGCGCGAAAAACGCACGGCACTTGATGTCTAGTGCCGATGGCCAGGAGCCACAAAACACCGCACATACCTACACACACACAACACACCAACGGACGGCACACCGGCAGCTCCCGCCCGCTTATGCCGACCGAGCAAGCGATCGAAACCGAACTGTCCCAAACTGAATTTCCGGGGAACCGGGATTAACGGGCTAACTGTTTTAGTGCAACATAGCCTTTGGCTCTTGTTTCATGAACTTCATCCCTCATTTCTCTTCAGACGACTGAGCACTTCTTATCCACTCGTGTATGCACCCTCTCCTGCGTTCTCTTATCTCTATCCAACATTATCCATGCAAATCTCACGCCAACATTTGCATTCTCAAGATTCGAATGTCGACATTACCTTGGAGGTGGAGAAGTGATGCATTCGGTTGATCCGCAAATGCTTGCAACATGAACTATCCGGCTCATCGAAAGTTCGCATGTGAGGTGGGGTTTGGAGTATTGATCTGGAAGTGTTGAGATCTGGTACACTGCCCTCCCGCATCCGGCCGGGCAATCGCAAACCTTCCCCATGATGAATCGCGCTAGTTGTCATTCCGCTCTACCAGCACACACTACTCTTGACGTACGCAAGCTCACTGCTCCAACCGTGCCACTCAAGCGATGTGGGGCAGGCACTCCATGGCGGTGATCAATGTGGGCGAACTGGAGAGGCACCGACATGCGGCTTGTGTTCAATAGCCCTTCCCTTCCAGCTCTTCGCGGATCCTGCAGGAGCACACTAAGACGTCCGACATCTCAAGGACGTTTGATGGTTCCTGCCTGTGCTGCTGTCCGTGTGCCATCCCGCCTCCACTCACCCACTTTCCCCGCCTTACCGCCTTGCCGTGGTATCCACATCACCGGATCTTCCACTTGATCTTCCACTTGACCTTCCACGGGCGAACGTGGTTTGGATGGGGTTGTTCATGGCCCTATGTCCTGGTTTCCGTCGTTGTCTCCGTGGTCCTGTAATCTAACACTGTCATGCATTATGGAAGCTGGGCATATAGTCATTCATCTGTAGACGTCTTCGGCTCAAGACCAAGCGGGACCGGAGGTCCAAGATGTTAATAACTCATTCATCAAGTTCATATTGTTCTGACGCACGTTCCATCGTGGGTCTTAAGCTGCGAACGCCATGGTTATGAGGATTTACTTAGGAGGCGAGGGAGTAGTCCCAAGTATATAGATGTGCCTGTCCAAACCCGGTAGACAAAACCACCGACAAACAAGTTCAACTTAGTTAGAGAGCACATTTTCTTTATTATTCAAGTCAACTTCATCGGACGCATCGCTTCGTACAAGCCAAAGTGTTACATATCGAAGATCCCTTGCAGGTCCAGATCATCCGCTGGGTATGCTGAGGCTGTACCACACCAACCCAATTCCACAAGCTGCCCCTGGCCCCGTCTAGTCAGCCTTGTCTAAATTCCGACTTTGAGAAACTACCGTCGGCACTGAAATTATCTATTGGCAGGGCCATGACTGTGACTACTTGATCTTCTGCGGGCCGCTCTTGGTGAGGAACGACAGCGGTAATGGCTGCCTTGGTAGTGGTTACGATCTTGAGACCATTACACTTATTGCCACTAAATAAATAAAAAAGGAAATGTGGAAGATCGATGTAATGCTGCCACGAAGAGTTAAATTTGGGACTAACAACGTGGAAGCATGACTGTCTCTGGCGAGCTACACCGTCATCACCCCAATCACTATAGGTATTGCGACATCACTATGGATGAGAGAGCTTTGAGTGGCCAGCCGCGGCCCCGTCCGAATTTATCAACTCACGAACAAAGTCCCTTGCATCCAAAAGAGGCGATGGCTTGATGTAACATGTCTGATTTACTAGCCATTTTCGAGTTCAGCTGGTGCAAACGTAGCATTCCTAGGCTGACTGGTGAGACAAGATATATATCAGCACCGATCGAAAGCCAAGGCTTTTGCGCGCAACGATGTTCCGGCAAAAAATGTTACATTTAAAGCCCTGCCTTCAGCTACCAAGTCTTCTTGAATTCTCAAATTCAAGAGCTACACAACATCTACCGCCCTCCGTTTCCGCTATTAATTCGCCTCTATGTCAGGTACGGTAAACTACTACATAACATATGAGGGGCTATGGATCAACTGGTCTCGCGGAAGGGTCTTAGAGGCAACTATTACTCTCAATCAACGCAACAGCGGCCTATTAATCTCATCCATCGCGCTATTCGTCACTCTCGTTAGAACAGCTCTCTAGAGAATCATTTGCTTTGTCCTCCACTCTTAGTTCTCGTGCGAAGCCCCCCGCAATGCCTTGTATCACCAACGACAAACGATCCTCTGCAACTCTGCAAACAGTAACAGTGGGTTGTGATCTCTCAGCCAGATACTTTAGGCTTGGGGTTGTTACAAGATACATCGCCCTTATTACTAGATGCTTCCTACAATTATATTAACGGTACTTTATCTCAAGTCTTTCACCATAGCCAGAATCTTCTCTTCCAAGATCACAACCTCAAGTGGAACTGAAGCCTTACTTTCAAGTCTAAACTGCAGATGCTTAAACTTCGCTAACATCACTGCGACTTAAATGATGACGCTTAAAGTACCTTATAATGTAAAGTAAGAGCCTCTCCAGCCTGAACGACGCTTTCAATCCTAATCCTAATCAGCTCATTCGCCCAAGTGCAAAACCTCGGCGTATCATACCTGACCTCAAGGTATAGCCTGCAAGGGAATAAACAAGGGCCACTTCTCAACAACCAATGGCAACTCGACATCGAGCATTGGTTTCAAAGCGAACTGGCATGCATGTCTCTAGGCAAATATCGTCGAGTACGCCACTGTTCCCACCGACCTAGTAATGAAGGTATGGCTTGTTCCACCACGAAACACCGCAGACCTATACCTCTGCAAAGACTAATTAAGACATTTCGGCCATCTTTTCGTGTAAGCTTCTAGAACTAACCGCAAAAATATTACCAGAAAATTCTCATCACAGCCTACACCAACTTCAACACCTTCGGCCTATGTCAGACTGTATCCACCATCCCGCTCACAAACAATGGTGAACATCTCGGAATGCTCGGTTTATCTGACGTGGAGCATCCGAGAATGAACGCGCCCCTGGAAGGATTGGACGACGTGCTTGCGGGGAGGGGAGCTGATCAGCGGGTAACGAATGCTGGAAAAGAAGAGGCTTGAGACACTGTTTGGTATGCACTTGAGATTGTGTCTTCCATCTCGGCAGTGAGACGGCAAGACATCGTGACCATGCCATCTTTAACTGGTAAAAAATAAAAAATATAAAAAATAAACAGGTTTCGGCGGAATGGTGGATCGGCTGCACTCTTCGGTCCTATCATTGCTCGACTGGGCTTTAAATGGCAGTGGTTTTTCTTGCCGCCATAAGTTCTTCTATATGCATCCATGTTACCCAGCCTCGTAAGTTCTCCATCACTACAACCCTCACAGTCCTACAGTACTGACATACATATATTTGGCTTAAGTTATCTGGTCATTGATCGTGATCGATGTATCTGATCGAAGTGTCAGCATGCTCATATTTTTATTGTCCTTGATATATGGGGCTTGGCGTTGGGAAGTTGTTCATGTTTGCTTTGCCGCAGCCGGTACCACTCCGTTCGAGGTCATGGTCCATTTTACAGCCTCACTTCCTTTGGTTCATGTAACCCCTTTGCAAAAGCAGGTCAGCCAAATCTTTCTTTTGCCAAGATTGAAGGGGAGGTTCGAGGAGTCCAGCCTACCGAGGCTCTCAACGCTTTGGTTGCTTGTGCGGCAAGGGGAAAGGTGCAGATCATGTATGGTACAGAGAAAACAGAAATTGATGCACAACGATACGGGTGAACAAGAAGAGCTAATGATGGAAATATACTAAACAAGCTCAGTCTCTGGTGCATCTTCTGGAGATATGAACGTGGGCTTTGCTTTCTCTTTGCTTTTTTTCTCTCTCTCCACAAACACGTACCCTGAGCTGGCGCTTCCCCACACCCTCCGCTACTCCCGTAAGGCAGCCCATGCCTGATCCTGATTGGGGTTGCATGCAGACGAAAAGGGGAGTTGGCTGGTGATCAGTTGCCTCGGTTGGGCCGAATGGGGAAATGTGGGGCAAAGTTGTGACTGTTTTGGAAGGAACCGTGATGGCGGTGTGCTTCGTTCGGATAGATGCACGAATCTTTCCGAAACTTTGAATGCCCGTGACAACCAGACTGGGGGATGATGGTCGGGGGATTTCATTTGGGAATGTCCGTGCAGGTGAGGGTTTCGATGGCGGACAGTTCCGCTGAGATATTATATCGATGAGCCCGAAGGCGTGGTTTGATATGTCGGGAAGGATTGCCGAAAACGCCGGTGTGTATAAAGAATGGTCGTATGATGTTTACGTGTGACTATGTTGAAATTCGGGACGGCCCGGGCCTCGCCTGACACAACGTTCCTATTATTGCTTTCCCGCAGGGATCTGGTGTAGTAAACGTCGTGGAGACATCATATGGAAGTGTCGGCAGGGATAGAAGCCGGAACTCAAGAGCATTGTTTTCGAGGAAGGCATTGCGCAGCCGAATTGATCTCTCCAACCATTATTTTTCACATCTTCGAAGAAGCAGGCGATGGCTCCTTGGGTTCTTGGTTTGAAGATTTCCAAGTTGGTATCACCCATGAACAGCGCTTCGTATCTTCTTTAACCCTCGTATTGTCACGCATAGCGACTTTCAAACTTCTTATATCCACTCTGCACTACATCGCGATACATGAATAATATGAGTCCGTGAGTCCTTTTCCACACATCTTCCCCTTCGTCTCGGCGTCCACGGTACTTCCCTACCGGTTCAGTGCCGACTATTGACAGGAGACGAGGCGGGAGACCAAGCCATTCCTGCTCAATCGCAAAAAAGTTCCACCAAGCGAAAGCCCAGGCCGAGTACGAGGATGCCGGGCAATGCAGTCCACAATTCGTTTCGTTCCTTGCTCCCATCGGCTATTGGCGGCTTTCTTTTATGGTTCGTCTTATCATATCTGTTGCTGACTCCTTTTTCTTTCCGTTTCGAGAATCGGGACAAACCGAGATTTGTGTGAGGCTGAGCATTTTGTCGCGATCGGCGGGTGGCGAACATCGTCACATCATTCGTATTGCTTCGCACTCGGGATCTCCTCGGTTCCAAAAAGGGAAAGTGAGTATGCAGTTCTGCAGATATACTTCTCCATGGCTGACCAATTGGTCATAGATGTAAGTACTCTGGTCTCACATGCGACAAAGAGGAGTAGCACGTGCAGAGGCTGTGTGTTAACCAGACAGGAAAGGAAATTGCATACAGGTCATCAGCCGCTGTGGTCGTCAGTCTGCAAGCAGATCGATCGACAGGAGAAGTCGGCCAATGGGACGATCAACACGTCATGCGCACGCCAAACCTGAATTGCCAACAGACCGTTGCCATGGCGTCCGAGTGGAAAGTGAAGACTAGAATGTTAATGGAAACGGTTCAGGCCGGCATGGGAGCTTAGCTGCTTAGCTTGGCTTTACGTTGTATTATTATTAGATGGCACCGATATACCCGATACCTACATAGTACTAGCTACCAATGAGCTAAGCGACTCCATCTCGCGGAACAAATATACCGACTTCAGTATTGCATAAGCAATGGGTACGTACTTGGGCTCTTGCTTCGATGGTGCCGCAGTATGCCGACTTCATAGCCACCATGCTCTGCCTTCCTTGCACGAGGCTTTGTTTATCCCCGCACCTAAGTCCACGGACTAGCTGCCGCTTTACCCCACATTTCCATGCGTTGTCCAGCTGATGAGCTGGTCTCGGGGATGATGACGCCCACATCAACACTTCTTCTCTGCGGCTCCGCCCTGTGTTTCTGCTCGTCCTGCGTTCGTGCGCCTTCCCTCAATCGCGCGACTGGTGCCATGGTACGGATTCGGGCTGCTACACTTCTGCCAAGACGCTCTAGTATTATCAAGATATTGACAAGGCGCGGGAAGTAGTAGAAAACAGGGAATACTAGAACCCCGGGTTAAGGAGGAGATCCGCAAGGGTCCGATCCGGAACTTGCCTTTCCCTGCTCATCAGCAAGACATGAAGCGCTTGGGATGCTGGGGTACGGATACGCCGGACGTTATTACGAGATTGACACGTACTCCTTCCCAAAGGATCGAACGAGGCGGACGTTGCGTAGGCCAAGAATTGCTGATAACCGGGGTGTATGGCTGACGGTACTGCAAGCCGACCTCATCCCTGCTGGTGCCGTTTCCTTCGTTCGTGACCCTAATGAACATAACTGTGTTGGAGGTCGTTGTTTCACCGCGATACTGTTAGTAGGAGACTGAAGGATAATAGTTGCGATGTTATGCAAGAGGGAAGTGAAATGATAAAAGGGAAGCCAAAGGGGTCTTGTTGTAAAAATGTGCGCTCAACGCCCTCTGCTTCGATGCGGTGCTACTGGTTTTGAATACGTTTATTCTTGTTTGCATCATTTTATGGACGAATCGGCTCTGTTCCGTGTCTTACCCGAATTCCGAGACCTGCAGTCCTCTCATCAAGCGTTAAATCCCACTAATTTTAGGAACCACCAAACTGGGTTTAGAACTCCTCTCCAAGGGACGACTTTTCGCTATATGCAGCTGTTTCTGGTCGCTTCGTTGAAATGACTCACCCTTGAACGCCTTGCTGGAATGGAAACTCGCCTCAAGCCGAGGTCGTAACGGCGGGGGGGAGGAAGTAAATACAAGTGCATGGCCTCGCAGCCATAGGCGGCCTCCCGAAGAGAAGTAGAAGTTTGCCGTCCATCATCAACGAACGCATCTGGCGATTCATGCAGCTCCTCTTCGGCTTACTCAATCGGTGCCTTGCATTTGAGACAGTGAAGCTCTTTCGCAATCTCATGCCCGTTGCGCCCTTCTCTGGTATCCTTGAGGAGAATGCGACTTTTCATCTTGCCGCCAGTCTTGATCTCTGCTGTGAAAGCAGGTTCGACTTTTCCACCCTCGCTCTGGAGTACCTTCCCCGATTTGTGGGTTTTAGGCTTGTTGCCATTGGAGGTTCCTTGCGCTTGGGTGACAACTTTCTGAGAGTCTGGGATGAGGGTGGGCTCCGGAAGCCCATTTTCTTTATGGATCTGCCTGATAGCTTCCTGTTCGAGACATTGACCGTGTAGCCACAGATCACAGGCTTCGCAGTGGATGAGGAGTGAATCAGGGTTGAATGGAGCTTGGTCAATGCAGTGCTTGCGGATATCCTAGGAGCCTTTGTTAACTTTTGGGACTCGTCAGAAGGTTTATACGCTTACGGAGAGCAAGCCTGGGGGGGCACCGTCGGGACTGTTGAATGTCTGGCGCCAAAATATTTGGTCGGCATCCAGCACCTCACCCTTGTCATCCTCGGTCCAGTGCCTCACGTCAGCCCTACCGTTCACGGTCAAGGCATCGATGACTTGCATCGTGTTGCTGGCAATGACTTCATTCCGGCCGTGGTAGGGTTTACGTCCGCCTGGAATGTCCTCTGGCCGGTACATCCAAAAGATACGCAGGAATACGTGAGCTTCCGACGCAGCGCGCACCTCGACTACCTTTGCGACCCAGTTGGGCAGTGGAGCACCATCAACCACCTCGGATTCATCAGGCTTCACAAAGACGCAATCTCCCATGCGAAAAGTTTCGTGGGCGACTGACAACGCCCTGTCAGTAACGTGTCCATATGTTGCGCCAGAGTGCGAGCAAGGCTTGCCTACTTGTGAACTTCCGATATCTACGCGTGTCTTCCCACCACTTGGTCGGCTCGACCGCGTAGAGGGTGTTGAGCTTGGCATCAAACGGGCTCTCTGCGAACCCGGGCTCGACGGCGGCGACGCGTTTGCGCTTCTTGCTGGGTTTGGGGCGGTGTGTGGGGGGGTCGAAATGTCTAACATTGAAGGCCCCTCTGAATTTGCTCCAGTCGAGCTTTGGCATGTCATTACTCGTGTCATCTTGGGTGTTGGTGACGTCGTTGGAGGTTATGGGCTCTTGCTGCTCAGTGCCATGTGAATCACCCCGGCGGGAGCTCGTCAACGATGGGCCCGACGCGCGTTTCTGCTTCGCAGGAGCCATTGTGTCAGTCATGGCGGAAAGCGGAGCTGCTGGAGCGTTGCAATATGTCTGAGAAGAAGCTGCTTGGTGGTGGTGAGGCAGGCGCAACGCGAAAGAGTCTGGTTGGAGGTCTCAGATCCACAGGCGCGTGGCAGCGGGGGCGCCGGCGCGCGGCAGCACGGGCTCACGGAACGGGGCCGATGGAGGACCACTTGCGACGTGTTGGGTGAGAGAGGTGGGCTCGTTGGTGGTGAGGGCGCTTGTTCGCGCGTCGCAGCGGGAAGGACGCTCGGGCGCTTGGCCTGATCTTTCTCCCAGCCACTTCGGCGGCCCTGAGCAACCACCCCGGTCGGGCGATCATCCACTGGGCGCCCGGGCGGGCCTAGGACGAGAAGACAGTGCTAAATGGGGTTAAGAGCTGAAGCCTCACGCGCACCGCATGCTCGCGGAGACGTAATCCTCCACCAAGGCCGGATGCGTCAGCTCAAGCCCACGGCGCCTCGTATCCTCATAAAGGCGCGGCTCGCAGACAAGAAGCTGCGCTTTAATGTCATTGTTCGCTTCCGTCTGATCCGCCGGCCTCCCATCCCGTCGTGTACTGTTGAGCGCGCTGCCTTGAAACACTTCCGTCGTCGTCATAAGCTGACCCTGAGCGCGTCCGATCCCTCCCGCCCGCGCCGGCCCAAGACGTCTTTTTCGACGCTCTAATCAGTCCTTGCACAGCCCGCGCCCCTTCTCCTTCATTCATACCGCGCCGCCTCTGCTCAACCTCCAGTCGTCCAGTCGTCCCACCCTACCGTCGCTCGCTCTTCTATTCTGCTTTACCCAGCCGTGTGCTCCGACGCGCGCTGCACCAGCTCCACCCACTGCCGTGGAATCCTGCCAGCTTGGCACACAGCTGCGAACATGCCTCGCCCGCGGGGTATGCCTCAGACCTAATTGTTATAGTGGAAGCCACGCAGGGCGCTGACTCCCTTGCAGTTCTCTCGTTTATGTCTCAATGGGGCTCCGGCGGCTCTCCCAGGGCAGGCACGCCTGCCCGCGACGCTCCTTCTCCGCCCAAGACACAGGTCAACACCCAAATAACGCCTACCGCCTCCTCGCACAACCTCGACAACTTCGTCAAGTCGTCGCCCACCCAGCAGCAGCGCAACCGCTCCGACTCCCGGCCCTCGTCGCGCCCCATCTCCATGGTCCAGACCTACCAGCCTCCGCTAATGGAGGTCGCCGAAGACACGTTGCCCGAGCTGCAGCCCATCTTCACCTTCCTGAACTCGCACTCGAACAAGCTGTATCAGGAGGGCTACTTCCTGAAACTCCACGATCTTGATGCTCGTACGTGTCGTAGTCGGTCCCGCAAGGCTGTCCGAGCTAACTAGCATTCAGGCGGCCGCCCCAGTCCCGACCGGAATTGGACGGAAGTCTTTGCCCAGCTCGTGGGCACTGTGCTTTCTCTGTGGGATGCCCAGCGCCTAGACGAGGCTGGTGAGGATGGCGAAGTCGTGCCTAGCTTCATCAACTTGGCCGACGCATCCATCAAAATGGTACGCTCAGCTGCAGAATAGCGCCCGCGTGGGCATAGACTGACAGAGCCAGATTGAATCTCTGCCCATGAACGGCCAAAGCGGCCAGACGCTGAATAACGTGTTGAGCATCTCGACAGCAGCAAATAATCGCTACTTGTTCCACTTCAGCTCGCTGAACTCACTCACGCAGTGGACTGCCGGCATCCGCCTTTCTATGTTCGAACACTCGAGTTTACAGGAGGCATACACCGGGTCGCTCATCGCAGGCAAGGGTCGGTTCCTGAACAACATCCGCCACATCATGGAGAGGACGAAATTCAAGTACGAAGATTGGGCACGAGTGCGCTTTGGCGCCGGCACCCCCTGGAGACGGTGCTGGTGCGTGATTACGCCCCCAGACGAAAAGGAGTACAACAAGGCGCAAAAGGCCATGAAGAAGCAGACCATTTACAACCGCTCGCAGCCCGTTCTGAAGGGCGATGTCAAATTCTACGAGACAAGAAAGGTCAACAAGAAGACGCGGCCGATAGCCACCATCACTGACGCGTACTCGGCATACGCCATCTACCCGCAGTCGAAACCGCTTATCGATCAATCGACACTGGTGAAAGTCGAAGGCCGCATTACCATCCACTCGAACCCCGAGTCCACTACAGAGGGCTTCGTTTTTGTCATGCCGGAAGTGCACCCCGCAGTTTCAGGATTTGAGATCATGCTTCGTTTCTTGTTCCCCGTCTTCGATACTTTCGGAATGTATGGTAGGCCGCAGCGCCTCGTGGCTGATGCGTTGGATACGCGCTCTCTCATGTTTGCCATGCCTAAGGACCGGAGATACGGATATCTGGACATCCTGGACATTGCCGGCCTGATCCATACTGATGATAGCCAGAACTGGCCCGAAAGACAGTGGAGAAAGCAGATGAAGGATATGACATCCAAGCGAATGACCGCCGCACCTCCCGATCGCCAGCGGAGCCGACGCAACACTACGAGCAGGGCTAGCCTACCCCCGTCGCGCACGCAGTCCATCAGGTTTAATGATGGCGGTTCCACTCACTCGCAGCCCGGCACACGGAACGCATCGCCTGCCAGGGCTGGTGAAATGGCTTTCCAGCTGCCACGCCGCGCTGAGACTGCCTCTCCGGGCAGTCAGCTAATGGGCCACCAACGCTCGGTTTCCGAAAAGGTTGGGAACTCTAGGCTCATGCACAGTCGAAACGCTTCGGAGGATTACGACGACGTCCCTCCGCCACCGCCTGCCCACCGCGTTGCCTTGAACGGACTGAACCGCGACGGTCCTGGAAGCGATGTCTCGTCGACGCATTCGTCGGGCCACGACCAGTATGCATCAGAAGGCGAATCACCCCATGACCTGCCCGAGATTGGCGCGGTGTCCGCTGCTAAGCCTCCCCCTACCCCTGTCCTCTCGCCCCCTGATTTCTCTCACGGACCCGGTCAGAGGCCAAGAACCCAGCCGTATGAGGCACCGGACTTGCGCCGGGCTCAGTCCGGTATTGATGAGGCTACGCTACAGGAGATGGCCGCGGCCAGCCATCGGCCCCTCCCGGCTGATATTGCTGCGGCCGGAGCTACGGCTGCCTGGAAGTCCAACCGCGGTAGCTGGGGACCCCAAGGTGGTGAGAGTGAGCGCAATCACGGTCTTTACCCCGATGTCAACAGACGGTCGATCGACGAGAACCGCCAATACTGGAACGACCAGCAGAACAATCGCCTGCCAACGATCCCTGCGTCCCCGTACATTGGCCAAGGCGAACCTCATTCTGCAACAAGCGCCACCTTTTCTCCCACCGGTCCTCCTGTCCCTGAGCATAGGGAAATAGCTAGCAACTACTTTCCTCAGCAGGACATGACAGCTGCTACCCAAGTCGGTCAAGCAGACCGCACTTCCCAAGGGTCGCAATCGCCCGCCGGACTCTCTGCTAGGCATAGCATTCAGCGGAAGCCAGTTCCAGGTCGGTTAAGCACTCCCCCTTCGGCGGACCATTCCGCCATCCCTGCTTCTCCTTCAAGTTCAAGTATTGGCAGTTTTCGAAATGACATGATTAATCCTGACATGATTCTCAATCAGCTGGCCGCTCAGGATGAGTTGGAGCGTACCCACACCATGTCCAGCAGCGTCTATGACGACGACTCTACTGGGACACCGGACTATGCAAGCATCAAGAGTGCGAGCACGAAGAAGTCGAGGCAGTCGGTTGAGAGGCCCAGGGCTGGGCGGATGAAGACGGTGGGAGATATCCCGCCGCCCGTGCCAACACATGAAGATGTTGTTGTGGGTGACGCACGCTATCAAGAAGGGGAGAGGAAAGCCGAAACCAACATGGATCTTCCCACGATCGATTTTGGTCCGACTTATGACTTGACCAAGGCTGACCACCCGTCGATGCGTCCTGGTACCAGTGGCACAATCACCGAGGAAGGACACCAAAGGTCGAAATCGAGGGATCGTTTGTCGGCAACCGATATTTCCAACCCGCGCACGCCTCGACCGGGCAGCGCAGCGGATATGCTGCACGATAATTACTCTGGAAAAGCCAGCCCAAACGCCGCAGGATACCACCGCTCCAGCTCAAGGTCACCGCAGTTCAACCAGGACGCCGACAGAAACACCCGCTGGCAGCCAGCATCGGGTCGTCGCAGTGCCAGCCCAGGCAATCGCTTGAGCTTGTCAGCCGAGGAATGGGTTCAGCAACGTGCTTCTACTGCCGCCTCGCCGATTTTTGCCCACGGACGTAACAAATCGACGCCCAACCTTGCCGAGACAGATAGGAGGACTCCTCCCTCCATGAGCCGCAATGCCTCCGGCGAGTGGTCGCAGCTTCTTCCGCACTACCAGAGGACCCCGCCCAAGGAGCGCGATTCGTTCCGTCGCGATACACGCACGCCTTCAATGCCTCTTGGCGATGGTGCTCAACCACCTCGCTCTCATTCACGGGGGGCCTCTGCTATGCTAGACGCTCCTATGAATCAGCCTGCACGCTCCCACTCTCGTAGCGCGTCCGCGATGCTGAACAACCAGCCGACAGGCCTCATTCACAACACGGAACCGCAGCTCTCCGCTCGTGAGCAGGAACATGTCGCTCGGCTTACCGGTACGCCGCTCATCAACATGACCAAATCCAAGGTTCAGCCCGAACCCGAGCAGCAGACCGGTCTTGTCGGTGCCATTGCAGCCCGTCAGAAGGAGAAGCAAGACATCAAAAAGGGCGGTCGCAGCGCGCTGGTGCAACAAGCCATCGTAGCCCGCCAGCACCAAGCACAAGCCGAGGTGGCGCGTGCCGAGCGCGATGCCCAACGTCGTGCCGAGCGCGAGTCCCAGAGAATGCAACAGGAGCAGCAGGTGGCGATGATGCGCCAGCAGCAGCAGATGCAAATGATGCAAGCGCAACAGATGCAGCAGAACCAGATGGGCATGGGCATGGGTATGCCCATGCAGATGCCCATGCAGAACTTCAACAATATGGCTATGGCAACGCCCAGCCCGAGTGCAGCTTTCCAGATGCAGGGAGGCTACTTTCCCCAACAGCAGCAGCAACAGCAGCAGCAACAGCAGCAACAGCAGCAGCAGCAGCAGCAGCAGCAGCAGGCCTACATGGGCGGCATGCCAATGATGCCGCAACAGAATCAGCAGAGCTTCACGCCGCAGCCGTATGGTGCAGCTTGGGACCAGAAGCAGGCTCAAAAGATGTCCGGTAGGCGTTGAACGTTGAACCTGGAAGAAAGGAAGGTGGTAATGGGGAGCAGAGAAATGAGCGGAGTGTGCGTGTAATGGTATGGAGCAGCATATCCCTCTTCTCCCTTTTTTGTGCTAGTTTTTTTTTCCCTATTTTTTTGAGCCTTTTCCATACACCTGCATAGCCAACACATGGGCATTTTGGAGCTTGTTGTTGAAGTCGGTTTCGTGCATGTTTTTGAAAGGGGAAAGCATGTTTTGGAAAGCATTGTCTATATGGTTGGGCATAAGGGGTGGGGAGCATTTGGGCGCATTATACAAAACCTTTGGGGGAATAGCGGGCGATAAAATGGCATTAGCGGTTCCTTGTTTTTAATATGGGCTTTTATTATATTGGGTGGGGGTCGGGGTTTGGGAAAGCGAAGCATAAGCGAAGGGTATAATCGTAATATGTGTGCTACTATTACTTGTTTATTTTATGGTGTGTCTTAAGAGCGGTGTTGTAGTTACTCCTAAGCAGAGGCGATATTGTTCCTTCCGTTTTTGGGAATTGTTGGTATGTTCAAATTTTGTCCCTTTCGTTATCATCGAGTGTCAGATACTCCTTCGAAGATTCTACCGGAGCAACAATCGTACTGCCATCCGTTTCCGCTCTTCCAACCAACTGGGCCGTTGTTACTCAAAGAGGGGGAAATATAAGAGGGACAAAGAAATGGACTGGATGGAGGAATGTGTTGCCAGATGCAAGTAGTTCTCGCATTCCTTTGCCGCATGCATGTGCATATGGTTGCTTGTGACGAACGTCATTGTTCTCAGGATGACCCGAAAAGTAAAATGGTGCAGGAGAGAAGCAGTCAGTGTTGGGAGAACCTTTTTTTTTTTTTTTCAAGAAGTTTGGCTTGTGATGCTTGGAAACCCCCGGAGTAAAAGGAGGGTCAACGAAAATGAAAAAAAGAAGTCTTCGGTATGACAATGAAAACGAATCAATCAATTGTCTGAACGAAAAAAAGCAAAATATCTACAGCTAATCGTACTCGTCCTCCTCAATCTCCTTCTTGAACACCCGTAAACATCAAAAAAATCAAAAAAAAGTATCCATACTACCCTCTACCCTCACGCCCACGCCCCCACCAGCGCCATCAACCCCCCACCCGCCACCACCGCCGCGCACGCCTCCAACCGCCTCTTCCCCCTCAACACCTGATAGCTCGCATCGCTCAAAAAGTCCTCGGCCAGCAGCTCCACCAGCCCCGCAAACAGCAACAACCCACTGCTCACCGCATTCATCACGCCCACCGTCAGCAAGCCCGTCTCGCTCGCCGGGTCGTACAGACCGTGGATGCCGAGGCCGATGGCCTGGCCGAGGGGCGTGGTGGTGCCGTAGGCGAGGGCCATGAGCCAGGGTTTGGGCGAGCGCTGGGGGAAGGCGAGGGCGGCGATGCGCGAGCCGAGGGCGAGGCCTTCGAAGGTTTGGTGGAAGGAGATGGCGACGAGGAGGACGAGGAAGGGCGGGCCCGTGGCGACGGAGATGGCCATGCCGATGAAGATGCTGTGGAAGAGGATGCCGGCTTCGAGGAGGAGGCATTGGAGGAGCTGCTTGCGTTGTTGCTGGGCGGGGGTGAGGATGCTGCTGGGGGTCGTGGGGGGGTTGTTGGAGGCGCCGGTTGGGCGCGCGCCGAGGGAGTCGGTGCTCTGGCGCGAGCGGTATTTGTGCGTGGGCGCACCGTTGAGGAGGCCCGACGCGTCGTCCGAGGCGCCGCCGCCGCGGCCGTCGAGCTCGGGGAGTTCGAGGTCGGAGTCGCTGTCGCTGTCGAGGAGGTGGTCGTCGAGGGGTTTGGTCTGCGCTTCTTCGTCCGAGGTGGCAATGGGGCGGCTGGGCGAGGGCGTGGGTGGGCCGACGGAGGGGGAGACGCCGGCGACGAGGTTGTCCGTCTCGGCGTAGTCGTCCACCATGATGTTTGGCGGCCGTAGGCTGCTCTGCTTGAACCGGCTGAAGCTCGAGTTCCGTCCTTGGCTCCGCGGACGGCCGTCCTCCGCCTCGAATCCTCCGTGCCCGTGTCCATGTCCATGTCCATGTCCATGTCCATGTCCATGTCCATGTCCATGTCCGTCCATCTCAACGCCTGCCCCTCCTAGCGTGTCATACTCGCTTCCATGCATATGCCCCGCGCCGCGACTGGCGAAGAACATTTCTATCCCCACCACCACGAACACAGCTGTCATGGCGATCAGGCCGGCCATGGCCGGGTATCCTGTATTCCAGAAGCTCGGTAGGCATGGGTCGGTTAGGGAGGTGAAAGCCGTGGGTAGCAAATGAACGAATGCGGTTGCAATGAGCACGCCGGTGCCAAAGTGACGCGAGAGGAAGAGGAAGTGGTGCGGTACGGGAAGACGCGGGAATCGGCGGACGATGATGGGAAAGGCGCAAGCTGTAGGGCGAATGGGTCCGAATCAGCGTCCGTCCAAGCAGGTGGTTGCAGTTGTTCAGCGAGGGGGTCCTTTTTCTCTCTTACCTCCGGTACTCAGCACCAGGATCAGCACCAGCGCAAAGACGTGCAGCGGCGTGTTGTACTCGCCCTTGCGCGCAGTTCCGCAGGCGGGGCGCTCCGCGTCGGCAACCTCCTCCTTCATCATGCCGCCATGTCTGCGTGCGAGCTCAGCCTTGAGCAGGGTGGTGGGGATGTCGGACCATGATTCGGGTAGTAGGCCTGGGGCGGGGTGGATGTTGTTAGCTATGCTTTTTTTTCTGAGCGAGGGGTCTTTTTGCGAAGAATGTTGAAGCCGGATTGCGTCGGAGCTTAAAAACCACGTACCTCTTGCAGCTATTGCGTCGCCATGCGCGTTCATGGCTCAGGACGAAAACAGCAGTTTCCTTGCTGCGAATGAATGGCTTGTTTTTGTTTCTTCTCGTGGACAAAGGAGCGTGCCGGAGCATGTGGCCGCATCAAACCATGTCGAGAGACAGCAGCGCCTTGGAATTGTTGGGGAATTGGGTTGGAAAAAAGGGTTTCGAGGAGTAGCGGAGCAAGAGAGAGTGGATGGGCGCGTTTAGCACTACGTAACTCCGAAACCCCCCAGCACAGGCCGGGAGATCCCAAAACCCTGCCGAATACGGTCGGCCACTCGGAAAACTGCGCAGAACAGATGTTCCAGAAGCTTGTTCAACGAATTAAGGGGCTCCATTTTTATGGGTCCGCTCGTGCTTCTGTTTCTACTCTATCTGCCCTCTATGCGAGGTGGTGAGTCATCACCTGTCTTTTCCCCTGTAGTACTATGCATAGCTAAATAGCAGCATAATCAACAATATTCTGATATTTCCATTACAATCCAATCACTCATTCGCTCTCACTATCATCAATGACCCGTCTCCTCTTTGCTGGCTGGCGAATAGCCAGCTCATCGTCTTCCTCCTCCTCCTCGCTGTCTGCAACCATGGGTTTGCTCGGAGGCTTTCTTACCGGGCCAGATTTCTTCCGAAGCAATTCACTGAGCTCAGGCAAATCGTCGTCATCCGAGTCTTCGTTCTCCTCCTTCTGCGAGGACGTGAACAGATTCGTGTGCCTGGCGAGCCTGGCGGACGGCAGCGAAGAGCTGAATGTTTCGAGAGGATCCCTGTCGTCGGCAATGAAGCTGGCCAATTCCGAGTCGAGCTGATCATCCTCGATTTCGTCTTCTCCTTCCGTGTCCTGTGTGCCCAGGTCGATGGCCTGCGATCTGAATCGCATCCGCGGATCTGTTGGCGGCGGGCTGCTGCTTGCCCCTTCGCCTACCTCATCCATAACCCGTCTCTGCGTGCGCTTTGGCGTGACTCCAAACGAAATGTCCACCCCGTCGTCGTAGTCGTTCTCATCCACCTCGTCTTCCGACACTCCGTCCACTGATCCAGCATCAAGGTCCGACATGTGGAGATGCTTCCGAAAACTGTTCTCAAGTTCCTCGTCTTTTGTTTGACCCATGAGATGCATCTGGTTTACCATTCCCACAAACGCTGTGGTGAGCCGACTATGAGTTGAAACGTACTTTGTTCGTCCCTTGCGCCGCTGCCGTTCTGGGTGTAGGCTCAGTGCTGGAGGCGCGATTTCTCTGTCGTCGTCTGCATCGTGGATGTTTTGGTAAAACCGTTGGAGCTGCTTCTCTTCCGCGCTATTGAGGAACGCTTCCTCCGCTGCAACCAGAGGCTCCGGCTCTTCGACCACTGGCGCTTTCTTGGCCTTCCTCTTCGAGCGCGGCTTGCCCTCATCATCCGACCCTCCATTCATGCGGCCTGCCGTCACGAATCCTGTCACCACCCCATCCGGCATTTGGAACTTCTTTGGCGGGCGCTTGGTCTTCCCCCGTCGCGGCATGGGCAAGTCAGGCTGTGAATTTTCAATCGGAATCTCAACCGCTTTCATGACGGCCTCGGGTATAATCTCTTTCGGCACGATCCGTCTAGCCAAATCCACGTGAAATCTGAACTCGTCGCCTTTGGAGATCTTCTCTTGCATCTTTTCGTATGCGTCCTTTGCCAGTAACGCGTCGCTCTCCTCTTTCCCTTCCATCTGCAGTAGTAAGATTTTGCCTTGCCGTTTCCGACCAGTACGGCCCATACGCTGCAGCATTCGAATCGGAGAGGCCTTTTGGTCGTAGCAGACGATGAGATCAACCTCGCCAATGTCGAGACCTTCTTCTCCAATCGACGTGGCAACGAGTGTGTTGTACTTTCCCGCCTTGAACTCCTTGACAACCTGCTCCTGGCGCCGCTGATCCATGGCTGCCGAATTCTTTGATGCCGCTTGACCGACGAAAACATGGGGCCGGATCATTGGCTCGCTCAGCTTCAGCACGCGAACAATGTCTTCAGCACTGTCTCTCCAGTGTGCGAAAACCATGACTTTGGTTTGCGATGCGTCACCACCACCTTCGCCGGCATCGAGGAAGTGATTGAGTACATATTGGCGAAGTCGTTCGAGCTTTGGATGTCCGAGATAGTCAGGCTTTGCAGTCCATTGCTGAAGTAATTTCATAAGTTTGTCGAACTGGGCGTGGTTGGCTATCTCCTTCATCCATTTGGTGGTCGCTTCTTTTTTGTAGTCGAGGAGAATGCGGTAGAATGGGCGGATGCCGTGGTACTTGAGCATATCGATCGCTTGACCAAGGCTGCCAAGTGCCATGAATATTGCAATAACCATACCCTTCAATGCGGACGACGCGTTCTTGCCGGCATCTGATTTCAGCCACCGGTTTCTTGATTGCTGGATGCCGTATTGACTGATGTTCAGAGGATCCTTCGACCAGTACGCATTTTGCTCGTTGAGCTTCTTCATCACTGGCTCTACAGCTTTTGAGAAAAGATCCTTCACCACGAGCAGGTCCTTGTTATCCTTCACCTGCACCTTCTCAACCTTACGCGTATGCACGAATGGCTGGATATCGATGGAACTCTCCATGCGGATTTCCACGTGGGATATTTCGAGACCGTCAATGACCGACTGCACGGCCTCTACAGTGGCACCGGGGGTTGCTGTGAGAGCAAGAACCCGGAAGCTTTGGTTAAAGCGCCGGATGAATTTGACAATTTCGACGTAAGCGTAGGCTCCAGTTGCTCTGTGTGCTTCATCGACAACCAGCAGTACGATGTTCTTTGCGTCGCAGTACCCGGTCTTCAGATCATTGATCATCGTCTGAGGAGTCATGAAGAATACTCTCTTGGTCTTCCACTCTTCTGCTCGAGTTCCTGGATCCACTTCACCCGTGAGCATAGTCGTCTGTGAACGATGGATACCGGCAATTCCAAGGCAAGCTTCGATTTGCTGGGCAACGAGAGGCTTGGTTGGTGCCACAAACACGACCTGCGCGTCAGTTGTCCAGCGTAGGAAGTTCAGCATTATTGTTGCTGCGATGAAAGTTTTCCCTAAACCGGTTGGGAGCGCTACGAGGAGGTTGTGGAACAAACCGGAACTGACAATGCTGAACTGGTAATCTCGAATCTTGCCCAGATTGGTTGGAAAGATCCAAGTCTTCATGGCTTCCACGTTAATCTTATGATGCGTCGGCGGTTCTTCCCTATTGGCTGCCGGCCAATTTTGACGCTTGTTGACTTGTGACACAGGGATAGCAGCAGTCGAGGTGCCGAACAGTGTCGTTTGGCGGAGACCGTTGAGAGGGGCAGCAAGTCGCCGCGGCCCTTGTGGTGCTCCAGTATCTTGCGATGATATCAAGATAGGCGCGTTCTGAGTTATGGCGGGCCGTCGTGGTTTCGAAGACCCCCCCGGAGATTCCGAGAAGGCATCAGAGGGCAGATCAATAAGCTCGGGATCAACCTGTTGAGCCACGTTGGTACTGGATGCTTGTTAATAGCGGACATGATGGCAACGGAGATGAGACTTACGCCACTGGCTGAGCTTGCTTGGCAGGTTTGTCTATGGGAGGCCGTGAAACTAGACGTTGGAACAGAGATTCGTCGATATCGTCCAGATCATCGTCATCGAACTCGTCATGATTCGATGCAGGCTTTGGAGGGCTCGGAGGAGAACTGGAAAAGTCGTTTGGGTTGAGTGTTACAGGAGGACCGCGAAGGGGAGTGGCAGGGAGTGTGATGGCAACATCCTCCTTATCAGCAACTTGATGCGAGGGGCTTGATAGTGAGCTCGGAAAATCTGCTGGATCTAACTCGACGTCCGCTCCAGCATCCATCGGAGGGGAAGGAGAAGGGATGTGTGTAGCTTCGCGCGGCGCCTTGGTATTCGCCTTCCGGCTCGGTGATCTTGAAGGAGATCTTGCTTGTAAGGAGCTATTCTGAAGGTTCTTTGGAGGAGTGAAAGGCGAGCTGTAGAACGGCACAGGATTACTTATATGTCGTTGGCGCGCCTCGGCGGTTGGTAGAGTCGCTGTCACACCGTGCAGACCATTCCGAATTGGACTTCGGGAGGGGTTTTGTTGAGGTTGCTGTTGGGCTTGACAAGCGTTCGCAGGTTGGGGATTCGATTGATGAGGCTTGTAGGACACGGGAGGTTGAGGAGGCTTATACGACACTGGAGGTTTATAAAACACGGGAGGCTGAGGAGGCTTATACAACACAGCAGGCTTCGGTGGCGGCTGTTGTTTCTGCCAGATAGGGCCGCGAATCCTCCAGGGAGGACTTGATGAGCCGTCCTGGGGAAGCTGTGACAGAAAAATTTCTTGCAGCTCACCTCCGTCGGTGGGCTCGTGTGCCTTGTATTTTTGCTTTTTTGCCGGCTGCTCATCATCCTCCTCCTCATCGTCGATGCGCTTGCGGGGTTTCTTCTTGGGTTTCTTAGCTGAGAGGTCGCCATCTCCCTCACCCACTGGACTCTTCCGCGGCCTACCCCTGGGCTTCTTTGACGGCAGGCCGTCTTGGTCCTGAGGATCAGCAGACTTGCGCGAATTGGGCTTGCGCTTCTCCACGGACTTCAGCACAGGGTTCTGCTGATCGTTTTCATGGTCACTGCTGCTGTGAACGGTGACGGTGCGCTTCTTCCGGGGTGGCATGATGGTCACCGCAAGTAAACTGCGGTGCTCCCGCACAGATGCTATAGCTGGCGGAGGAAGCGAAGATCAAACGCGAGGTCTCGACGGCGGCGCCTGCCTTGGGTGGCGAGTCATTAGACGCCTTAACGGCAATGTTTCACCGCATATCGAGTTGGGCTTGGCACTGGGTTCCGATGGGACGGCGGCGGCGCAGAAAACTTGGAGTGGTGGACGGCGAGGAGGGGAATTGTGAAAGCGCGAGAGGTTGTTGGCAGCTCACTTGGCGAGGGCGTGATGTTTGGCGTGTCCGAGGCAGAAGCGCGCCTTCGGGATCGGGAGAGGCTACGCGCCGTGGTCAGATCAGCCGGGCGCCGAGAAGCACTAGGCAGGATCCATGCAGGTGTGAAATGAATACGGGACTAGCCCGGAAGCCGCGAGAACGAAGCATAAATATAGTTAACCCCAGATTCTCTGCCGCGCGAGAATCCTGCTCCTATTTAAACCGCCTGTCTGCCGTTGCTCCTGCTCTGCTTCACTGCGCAACCGTCTCTCGCTTTTACTTTTTTTGACACGCTCGCTTTTCAAACGTCGACCAAGCAATTCACCAAATCCATTAACAACTCATTAACCAAACTCACTCACCATGCGTTTCACTACCGTCATTGCCACCGGCCTTTTCGCCGTCCTCGCTACTGCTCAGTCGGCCTCGGAGAACACCGCGAGCGTCACCACCACCTCGCTTTCGCCTACGGCTTCTTGCCTGGCTGCGTGCAAGTCCGGCGACGTTGACTGCCAGGCCGAGTGCGTCGGTACGGCCCACCCTAACGCGGATGATGCCAACAAGACCACCGAGTGCATGGCCGAGTGCGACCAGGGCGACGGTTCTCCCTCTGCCGCCGACGCCTTTGCCGCCTGCGAGCAGTCTTGCATCGTCTCTCACTTCCCCATTGGCAGCTCTGCCGCCGGCGCCACTGGCAACAGCAACACTGCCGCCTCTGCCTCGGCCACTGCCACCGGCTCTTCTGGCTCTAGCTCTGGTTCTTCTGCTTCCGGCACCTCTTCTGAGACTGGTATGTTCAAAGATACACCATCTTCACTCAATCAATTCACTAATTGATCTGCAACAGGCTCTTCGTCGTCTGGCACTGCTAGCGGCTCCGCTGCCTCTTCGTCTTCGTCTGATGGTGCTGCCAGCAACAACATGCAGCTCGGCCTCTCTGCTGCTGGCGCCGCGGGTATCTTCATTGCTGCCCTTGCTCTGTAAGAGCTATGTTTAGCATCTTGGTGGACTTGAATGATTTGAATGTACAATGATATTGGAGAGGAAGGAAATTGGAAACCCGTATTGCTCTTAATCTTCTGTGCTTACTGTATTTACCGCAACATACCCCAACTTAATGATGTTTGTAATTATCTTTGACCATCGGATTGCTATGACGAATGCTTATTGATCAGGTGGAGCATTCCTTGCGTGCCTGACGAAAATCGGGGTAATGTTGATCAAAGCGTGTTTCTCCATTCCTCGTGGTTGTTGTGATAGCGCACGCGGAGCGAAGCTCGAGCTATTCTCCAGACGTCCTAAAGCGGGAACGATCAGCGGGAGCAACCCCCATGCAAGCTCACGGTCGGTCGCCATCCCGCACCACGAATCAACACCAGCACCCCGCCGAGACCGTCAGCGCCGCGAATTCCCCCAAAATGACTTCCGCCGACCCCTTCGATAGCGCCTTGTCAGTTCGCCCGCCACTTCCTCACACTGCGCGCCCGCGACTAACCCCGCGGCCAGGGACCTCCTCCGCCGCCTCAACCCCAAGGACACGGCCAAGAACGTCGACCGCCTCTGCCAGCTCGCCCCTGCCCTCACCGAAGAGCTGCTCGAGTCCGTCGATGTGCCGCTCGCCGTGAAGCGCTGCAGCAAGACGAAGCGAGACTTCCTCTGCTGCGACTACAACCGCGATGGGGACAGCTGGAGGAGTCCGTGGAGCAACGAGTTCGAGCCGCCGCTCGAGGACGGCGAGGGCGTCGTGCCCAGCGAGCGCGTCAGGAAGATGGAGCTCAAGGCCAATGACGCCTTTGACGTCTACCGGGACCTGTGAGTTGGACCCTGTTGTGGTGCTGCGGGGGATTGCCGTGTTGTGGGGCTGAGGAGGGGCAACGACGAGGTGCATGGGAGGGGAACTGCGGCTGACGGTGGATACTGTGCAGGTACTACGAAGGCGGCATCTCGAGTGTGTACCTGTGGGACATGGAGGATGGCTTTGCAGGCTGTGTGCTGTTGAAGAAGTGTACGTGGGACCACCGCGGCTCCTCTATCGCTGGCCGGACAGCGTAGCGGGGATGCCTAGTCCCTAATTGGTGCGGACGTGTACTGACACTGCCATGTAGCCGTTTCGCCATCCAGCAAGACTGCCGGCGGCTGGGACAGCATACACGTCTTCGAGGCTCTCGATCGTGCCCGCACAGCCCACTACAAGCTCACCAGCACTGTCATCCTGAACCTCGGCACCGATAGCAATGACCTTGGATCGCTCGATCTGAGCGGAAACATGGTCCGGCAGGTGGAGCAGGACATGCCCGTGGATGACGACACTTCGCATGTCGCCAACATTGGCAAGATGGTTGAGGATATGGAGTTGAAGATGCGCAACTTGCTGCGTAAGTGTTGAGACCAATGGCTCCACGCTCCGAGAGCTATAGCTGACCCCAAGACAGAGGAGGTCTACTTCGGCAAGGCCAAGGACGTTGTTGGTGATCTTCGAAGTAAGTTTTCCGCGTCTACTCACAACTACAGTTCGGCTGACATTTCCGTTTCAGGCATTCCCTCCTTGAGCGAGACGAACCGCGACAGAGCCACCCACAAAGAGATGATCAGCAGCATGGGTGGTCGGTAGAAGGGTGCCCGAATATTCCACAGCAGAAACCAATCTTAAAAGGAGAATCAGACCACGGAGTTTATCAATTCTTTGCACGAAGTGGCTGGACTTGCTTTTCGCCCCAGCTTATGAAATGTGCGGGTGACATTCCCGACATAGGCATGTATATGCGCCTTCTATGCCTTAGCCCTCTTTTGGTGATACTTCAAGGATCCTCTTAAAAGTTCAATGCATCCGCAGGGAGAACCTAGCGCGCGCGAAGGAACTCAGGTTGATTGAGACTAGACTATTTTCAATCACGTGAATGGCAGATCCGAAGGAGTTTCTGACAAATCCCGGTTCCCCGCGCAGACCTTTCCCTCTCAAGCTTCGCTTGTCTCTCTTCCATGAACTTTCACAATCCGCCATGCCACCAATCTCCACGGCGTCGCATCGAAAGCAACCGTGCAGCGGATGCAGGTCGCGGAAAAAGAGATGTGACGTATGTGCTATGCTCCTCCCCCTCGTGGAAGATGGGCATTGGTCCTTCGCACATCTCACTTCATTTCGTTTGCATACTTGGCTCCCTGCCGAGCCGCTCCGTATCCTCGTAGCATGCTGACGGCTTTAATTACTGCTTCAGACAGCGCGCCCGTCGTGTTCAAACTGTCGCAAGTGGGGCATCCTCTGTGACTACACAAATCGGACTCACGCTGCAGAGAGGACATTTAACATTGCTCCAGGCAGCGGGCCGCATGATGCCACCAATCAGCTCTCAGGAAGACTGGATTGGAATCTTGGGTTTGCCACCAACGTCTTCTCCACCGAGAATATCTCTGCTCAACATCCTGTATCGACTTCCGACAGCACATGGCGCGTGGATTTTAACGAAGGCCAAAATGCTCTTGCAGTTCCCGACCTCTTCCACGGACTGGATACAAGCACCTCTATGGACATGTTCCCGAAGTTTTCCTTGGTGACTCCTGAATCAACCACAAATGCAGCGGACTTGACCAGTGTCGATTTTATGGGGCTACTGGAGGAAGAGAGCCCTCAATCAGCTCCAGGAGAATGTATCGTTGGTAACAGCCGGAGAACACCTCCATCTGCCAGCCTCGAGGATGTCGAGCGCTCCACGCTTTCTTCAAAAGACAATCTTCCGGAAGACGCCTTACTGCACGAGCTAGTAAACCGTTATTTTGATCAACATCACATGTTTCTACCGTTTCTTCACAAATCTCGGTATCTGAAAGTGGTTGAATACTTCAACCGCGACTACCCAGATCGTCAGGAGGCGGCTCTGCTCCATGCTGTGATAGCAGTAGCCGCAGCATCTCATCCAGATTCCACAGTGCGCGATCACCAAGTACAGTGGTTCACGAGAGCTAAACAGCTTTGCGAAGACACAAGAGAGAGGAAGTATCCATCTCTGCAAGGTATTCAGGCAAGCCTCTGCATAACTATCCTTGGCTGGACTACTGGAGACTATCCACTCTCCTGGCTCTACATTGGAACGGCGTGGCGTCAAGCTTGCACTCTTGGTTTGAACAGAGTTGATGGTGAGCAGACCAACGCTCTCACGAACAATTGTCAGCCCAGCTCTGCTATTGCGTTGGAGGAGCGAAGAAGAACCATGTGGGTGTTGTTCCTGATGGATCGTGGAATGGCATTTCCGGCCGGGTGGCCCCATGCCATTGACGATAGACAGTTCATGGTGAACCTGCCTGTCGACGATAATATGTTTCAGAGAGCGGACGAGGATGTAAGCTTGAATCGCCAAAGAGTCATTTATGGTGCTTACCCATGAAACAGACCCCCGCACTGAACGGCTCAATTCCTTTCAGCCGTAACCTGCACAGAATGATTATGGCCACTCCCAAGGATGGGAAGCCGACATTGTACCACTCCATACTCAAAGCATACCACCTTTTGGGCCGTACCACCGAACACATTCATTCGATTGACGCGTCGTCCGATCCAGAGGAACATGCTCGTGAACTTCATCAGCTGGACAAAGAACTGAGCCGGTTCAAACTAAGCCTTCCCCGGCAGGCTACGACACTGCGATACTCCCCGCTTGAAGAAGCGGCTCAAGTGGTTTGGCTGAATACCATATTGAGCATGGTCACTGTGTTACTGCACCATAGACCAGAGGAAGCTGAAGCTAGGCCATCTCAATCACCATCAGAAAGATGTGTTCCAGTATTGCAACCTGATACAAAGACGAGCTTTGAGTACTGCGTCACGGCGGCCCGGAGCGTGGCGCGCTTCATCCAGGAGGCAACCAAGATCTCGATAGACGCCTTGCTTAACCCGCACATTGGCTCTTCACTCTATGGCTGCGGCAGAATTCTGGCCATTGCAAACCACGAAGCGAACACGGAAGAGATGAGGTCAGACATCGAACTATTCCTGTTGCTATTCGACCGGATGACGGAGATTTATCCAGCCCTGGGCTTCAAGTTCAGGAACGGGTTACGTTACGCTCTCCAGCAAGATGTGGAAGGCGCTGGAAAGATGCGAGCAGACGGTGCAAGGGGCATGCTGACGAGGTGTGGCGACTGGTCCGGAGGGAATCCGCAGGCAACTCTTGACATCCTCACTGCCGCCTTTGGACGATGAGCCACAAAAACAACCTCTCAATATTCAAAAGACACTATCCAACCATCGCTTAATCACGCTCACCAACCCACCCACCACAACCCACCAAGAACCCCCTCACTTCAACAACGTCCCCCCATTCGACGCCACCACACTCCCCGCCGCAAACCGATCCCTCATCAAATACACATACGCCTCAGCCACATCCTCCGCCCCGCCAATCCCCCCAACCGTCGTCCTCTCCGCAAACCTCCTCTTCAACGCCTCCCTCCCCTCCTGCCCCCCCGGCACACTCGCCCACAACCCCGTCTCCACCGCCCCCGGCTCCACCAAATTCACCCTCAACGGCGCCAAATCCACCGCCAACCCCCTCATCATGCCCCCCATGGCCGCCCCATACGCCGCCGGCACCGTCCACCCAGGCGCCGGCCTGTGCGTATTCACGCCGCCGGTCAGCGTAAGCGAGCTGGCGGGACCGGGGGCGACGTAAGCGGGGAGGAGCTTGGCGAGGACGAGGGGCCCGAGGAAGCGGACGGTGCCGGCGGCGTGGATGGCGGCGACGTCGAGGTCTGCCAGGGGGGTGAGCGGGAGGGCGTCGCCGGCCGTGTAGACGAGGTGGTCGATCTTGCGGGCGCCGTTGTTGGTCACGGCGTCGAGGAGGCCGCGGAGGTTGGGCTCGAGGGAGGTGGCGGAGGAGAGGTCGCAGGCGTGGCCGGAGATGTGGGTGGTGTGGGCGGGGAAGGAGGCGCGGAGGGTGGAGAGGGCGGAGGCGAGGCGGGTGGGGTTGGAGCCGCAGATGGTGAGGTGGAAGCTGTCGCCCGTGGGGTGGGGCTGTTGGGCGAGGGTGGCGGCGGCGACGGCGAGGCCGATGCCGGAGGTGCCGCCGAGGATGAGGATGGAGGCGGTGGTGAGCTTGGTGGTGTAGGTGGTGCTGGTGGTGCTGGTGGTGGACGACATTTTTTGTTTTGGTTCGGCTGGGGTTGTAAGTAAAGAAGTGGGTAGGGAGGCTTTGTTGGTGTGTTTTTGGTTGGTTGTTCTTTCTGGGACTGGAGTTGAGTGTGGAGGAGAGGAGAAAGTGGATTTTCTGTTGTCTCGTCCACCCCATTTCCTGGATGCGAACAGTCCATACTTATACCCATTTGCCAGGCCTTTCCACATCAGCGGCGAGCGGCCCGGCGTATTTCGTCCGTCGGCGACAAGTACTCATCCTCATGCACGAGCGGGCCGCCGATTGCCTGTTTGGGTTTAGCGTCGCCGACAGTCGTCGCCGCCGGTGGGCAATGTTGGCTGACGCTCGGAGTCTGGCGTTTGTATCTAATGCTTTGTTTCTGCACCAAGGCAAGTGGAATGCTAGCACTGTGGCAGTAGGTAAGCCTGCTGGGATGTTGCTTCACTGGTTTTGTAGCCGGGGGCTTGGTACTTTCCGTCTCTCCTCATCGCTTGCGCCTCTTGTAGAGCTGAAGAGCTCAGTGAGTTCAGATTCATGCCTGGGGGAAACAGCTCACTATCCCAGCGAGGGTAGGGCAGTGGTTTATGTTAGAATGTATGCATGGTCTTTTTTCTCTCGCCAGAGGCTCTGTGGCTACTCGCTCGTTCAAGCTCGCCTCACCTCACCTACACTTCTACGCTTCACTTCACCATCACCACCCAGCCACCGTGTTTCAGAAGCTGTTATAGAACAATAAGATCTTGCGTGGAGTTACCAACAAACCCTATTATTCAAAATCACAATAGCACGATGAGAGTATATTACTAGAGTTACTCTTCCCCCTAACACTCTTTCTTTTCTTCCCCCCACACCACCAACCTCTCACCACAACACCAAGCGCTGGTCGCTCCTCAGTCACCCACAAACTCAACCACAGTCCAAAGCCAGCCGCCAACCAAACGCCAATCCCCAACAAGCCAACAGCCAGCCGCAAACATGTCCACCACCACCACCACCACCACCACCTACAACCCCGCCATGGCGGCGAAAGCACCAATTGGCCTGGTCTACAAGCACACCGTAAGCCCAGCTCTCCTCTCCCTCACCACTCACCCACCCAACCCCCAGTCACTAACTCACAACCCACCCAGACCACCACCACCAACCACACCACCAAAAAAATCACCATCAACCACGTCCACCACGCCGCCCGTCCCCGCTCTCTCGTCGCCGGTGCTGCCGTCGTCGTCGTCGTCGTCGTCGTCGTCGTCGTCGTCGTCGCGCCCCCGCCCCCGCCCGCAAGACGAACAATTGCTTGGTGGAGGTGAAGAGGGCGGCGTGGTGGGCGAGGAGGAGGGGGGTGGTTTAGTGGGGCGGGAGGGGATGATAAGATGATAGAGATGATAGAGAGAAAAGTTTTTTGGGTTTTCCGCAGGGAGGGGGTGGGGTTTCTAGTCACGTCATTGGAGGTTTTGTAGAGAGGGGAGTGGGCCGGGGGATGGTGCCCCGGGGAAAATATATCTGCGTTCTGGGAGAAGTTTGTGCGTGTGTGGAGATGCGCGTGGTGAAATGTTGTTGATTACTGGCAACGAGACGGGTATGTGAAGCGAGCCAGCCACGTGGGGAGTTGAAGCATCCGTCCGGATGGAGGGACAGATATTCACGGAGAAAGGGACACAAAAACTGAAAAGAATCACTTGAAGATCTGGAGAAAGGGGAACTATAGAGAAGCAAACCAACAACTACCCTTTAACCATTGTAGCCAACCCTAGTATGCAAGAACACCCCATCTAGAGCAGCCCCTGACCAAGCCTAGTTGACACCGTCGTCGGACAGCCACTCCTCCGGAACTTGGATACCGAAAGCCTCGAGATCGTGCTCGGTGGTGTCGTCGGGCAGATCGTCGTCAGTCTCCGCAGAGGGTTCGAGAAGCGGGCCGTCGGCGACAGTGTGTTCGGCGCTGGATCTCGCGGAGGCGTAGTCGTGGAGAGAGCTGCTGCCGCCCTGAACATTATTGAGCCATTCCTGGGCGTGCTCGAACTTGTCGTTGCTGATGGCGCGTAGAAGGTTGGTTTCCTCCTCCTCCTCTTCTTCTCCGGTGTGCATCGTGCTGGAGTGATGGTAGCTGTCGAGGTCGTCCTCGTCCTCATTGCCCTCTTCGAAGCATTCCTGGGCCCTGGCGATGGCGCGGGCTTGATTGGTGGCGAGAAAGGCGAGACCATCGACGTAGTTGTCGTTCCTCTCGATGTACTCGTCGTTCCTCTTGATGTACTCGTGCACCATCTTGCTGAGAGCGAGGATGGTCTTGGCGTGCAGCTTGGAGTCTCGGAGCAGCTCTTGGATGATCTGCTTGAAGATCTGGATTGTGCAGTTAGCCTGGCTCCAATCGAATGTTGTGCGAAGATCTGGATCCTACCTCGCACTTCTCGTTCGTTTCGGCATGGTTGACGCTCAGTTGCTGGTAGCTATCAGAGAGCATCTTTTGTTCTTTTTCCATGTCGAGGAGCTTGCCTTGCATAGCGGTAATCTTCTCCTCCATGGAGAGCTGCTGGACGTCGTGCTGGATTTGTTTGTTCTGAAGAGAGCGGATCTTGTTGCGGCTGTGGAGCTTCTTCTGCTTGCGAGTCAGCGGAAAGATCTAGCTAGATATTCGACGTTTGTCGACATACCATGTCCTCACGCTGGCGATGGTGAAAGGCGGCGCGACTGCCGGCAAAGGCCGCAAGAGGGTATTTGTTCTTCATGGTTGTGCTGGTGCGGCTTGGAAACGAACGAAATGCCTCTGTCAAGGAAGACTTGCGCGAAGACGGATGAGAAGAGGAAAAGTCTTGGTGACCAGCCCTGAAGTTATATAAGAGACGCTAAAGTTCGCTACGATACAGGTCATTTGACGTGGATGTTGGTGATTGCCATTTCAGTCACTTTCGGGCTGCACGTTAAGGTGACTATCGCCGGCCTCCACGCGCATGTTTAGATATCTTGGACCCTGAGAGTACCCCCATGATGACGCGATTGCCACATCTAGAAGCTGCCATCCCATCGGAACATGCAACACACTCCCCCATACTTAACCCCACCACTCCAACCCACCCCGATGTCTTCCGTCCCTTTCTTTCAACGCCCACACATCACAGACAAGTACAAGCACACGTCACAACGCCCTCTCGCCAAAAGAAACTGCAATGCCTTACGTCACCGTTCCGGACTCTGTAAGCACTCGCTACCCTGAACATCTAACCTCGCTACCTTACACCTCTACCTCACTTCCATGCCATTCCACACCCTCCCGTCGCCCACATCATATAAATACCCCATCCCCTTTCACTTCCGTCCACGTCGTCCACACCTCACAATTGTCCACTCACACCGCCCACAGCCACCCCCGTCACCACCCACCCCAGTCGAACCCCCCGAGACCCCCGAAGACTACGACAAGCTCATCGCCCGCGAACGCAAGAAGCTCGCCCAGATCCTCCACGCCCGCGACCGCTACCTGGCCAAACACGAGCTCCTCATGGACGCCTGCCAGAAGACCAAGATGGACGCCACCGCCGCCTCCACCACCACCAAAGCCGCCCTGTCGCAACGCGAGACCAAGGTACCCTCCACTCCCCCCCACCGCGCCGGCGCCCCCCGCTGACTTTCCCTTCTCCTCCCCGCACAACAGCCCTCCTCCCCCGCCCGCAGCGACGCCACCACCGCAGCCGCGTCGCCAAACCGCTCCTCCTCCTCCTCCTCCGCCCACCAGAAGCGCAAGTCCGACCTCAACGCCGCCGCCGCCGAGTTCGTCCCCGGTGCCGCCACGAAGAGCGCCGAGTAGCTCGTCGTTGGGTATCCCACTGCTTGCCTGGGCAGACGTCGTGCGACTCGACATTGATGATATCCAAGCGGGTGCCGGCTTTGCACTCGAGGCGCGCTGAACGTCTGACTGATGGTGATCGGGATCTTTCTGGCGTTTAGGGGGAAATGGTTGCCATTTTTCTGGGTTGGAGTCCGGTCTTCCTTTTTTTTTTTTTTTTTTTTTTTTTGATGGGGGGGAGGGTTTTGGGGTTCAGGGTGGTTTAGGGTGAGCTACTGCTGAGGCACGGTCAGCTGGTACACCTGGTTTTGGAAGAAGGGTCTCTTCTGGGATATTTGCGGATATGACTGCTGGTACAAGGGAAGGAGACAAAACCTCTCTCCCATAGGCGTTTGGTAATATCAAAAACTTTCTTTTTTGCTTTGAGGAGAACATCTTTCCTTCCTTCTCCTCTCAACACCAATTTCGAAAATGGATCAACGCATCTATCTCGGCCGAGAACATTCGCCGCCGGTATGCATGTGCTGCACTTTTTTTCCCATATCGCCGCCTTTGCAGCTGAAAGATCAACAGCCCTTCGAACGATTTGGAAACGCCGGGGAGGCTCTCATCTCACTCTTTCTCACGCAACAACTACCACAGTGACATCTCAGCGAAATTCCAGTCCGCTCAAAAAAGGAAGCGCTTTCATAGCCAAAGAAACACATGTGAGGTGCAAAACAACGTAACCTCTTAATCAGACACGTCGGTAAAATTCCACGATCTACATACATCTAGGCGACAAGGAACCAAGAAAAAAAAAATTCTGGCGTACTCCTTTTGACCTTTCCCGGCCTCTGCCCTCCTCCTTTTTACAAATTTCTTTATTTTTTTCCTTTGACTGTCTCCAGTTCCCCACTCCCTTAAATCTGGAACTTCTCCAGGTACTTGGTCGCCAGCTCCACGCCCTCGTCCAGCTTCTCCGGGTTGGTGCCCTGGCCGACGGACGTCTTGCCCTTGCCACCGGCCTTGCCGCCGATGACGTCCGAGACGGACTTGGACCACTCGCCGGCGGAGGCGCCCTGGGTCTCAAAGTGCTGTTGGTGGTGTTAGTGTGTGATTAACAGACTCGACGGGGAGAGAAACTTACGTCGCCCATGTAGCAACCGTGCACGACCTTGCCCTCCTGCACATCGCCCGAGATGAAGTAGACGGTCTTGTCCTTCTGCTTGCTGCTGACGTGCTTGATGGCGTCGTTGATGGCGCCCCTGGTGTGCGCGTTGTAGTCGAGCTTCTGGACGAGGAACTTGGCGTCCTTGTTGGCCGCAAAGTAGTCCGTCACCGAGTCCAGCACCTTCTTGCTCACGGCCTTGCTCTGCTCCTTCTGCTCCTTCAGGATCGCCTTGGACACGGCCTCAAAGCGCTTGCGCAGCTTGTTCTTGTCCAGCAGTGAGATGGACAGCTCGTTCAGCTCCGTCTGCGTCTTCTTGGCCAACGCCTCCTTCTCCGGGCTGAAGGACATCTTCTCCAGGCGCTCGAGCTCCTTGGAGAAGTCGGCGGCCACGCGCTGCACATCGTAGGCGCCCTGGCCAGTGACGGCGATGATGCGGCGGATGCCCTTGGCGATGCCGCCCTCCTCGACCACGACAAGCTCCTTGATCTCGCCCGTGGCGGCAACGTGCGTGCCACCGCAGAACTCGATGCTCAGCTTCTCCCACGCCGCGTTCTCGGGGTCATTCAGGATTTCCGACACGGGAACGCCGATCGACACGACGCGGACCGGGTCAGGGTACTTCTCGCCGAAGATGGCGCGGACACCGCGGATCTTTTGCGCCTCCGCGACGGTGACGGGCTCGATGTACACGGTGCGGTTGTCGCGAATGTAGCCGTTTGAGATGGTCTCGATCTTCTGGACCTCGGCGTCAGAGAGCCCCTGCTTGTGCGAGAAGTCAAAGCGCAGCTTCTCGGGCGCAACGAGCGAACCCTTTTGATCAATGTCCCACCCGAGAACTTCACGAAGCGCGTAGTTCAGCACGTGAGTACCGGTGTGGTTGCTGCGGATAGGGTTGCGGCGAAGCTCGTCGTACTCGGCGATGACCTCGTCATCGACGGAGAGAGCACCATAGCTGAGGTAGCCGGTGTGGAGGACGAAGCCGTTTGAGACCTGCACGTTCTGCACGTCGAAGGCGGCCTCGTTGGCACCCTCGATCAGGATCTTGCCAGTGTCGTACTCCTGGCCACCCTGCTCGGCGTAAAAGTTTGTCCTGTCCAGAACCAGGCCAATCTGTTCACCCTCGCCAGCTTCACTCGTGCTCTTGATGAACTTCTTCTCCGGGTGGAAGATAGCCTTGACCTTGGCAGTGATGTTGTCCTTGGCGAACTTGAAGGAGTCATCGGTCGTGGGCACCTTCAGGTTCTGGAGCTCGCCCAGGGCATGCACGTCCAACTTGACAACATTGGCACCGGCCTTCTTCGCGCCCTTACTGGCCTCCTTCGCGATAGCCTGCGCCTCCCTGACCTCGGCGTCGTCGATGGTGAGACCCCTCTCCTCAGCCATAATGAGTGTAAGATCCTCGGGGAAGCCGTAGGTATCGTACAATCTCCACACATCCTTTCCAGGAATCTTCTTACTCCCGCTCGCCTCAACCTGCTTGGCGTACTTGTCAAACATAACCTCACCGCGGTCCAGACTCTTCGCGAACGCTTGCTCCTCCTCGTCCAGAATCTCCTTGACATCCTTCTCCCTCTTCTTGATCTCGGGGAACATGTCGCCGACTTGCTCAACAAGCTTGGGCACAATCTTGGAGAAGAAGTTACCAATGTCGGTGTTCAGGTACTTGCGGGCATAACGGGCACCCCTCCTCAGCACACGGCGAACAACGTAACCACGGCCAACCGCGTCGGGAATGGCGCCATCAGAGATGGCAAAGGTCAGCAGACGGACGTGATCAGCCACAACACGGTAGGCAGTGTCAATTCCGTCCGTGTCCTCATCGCCGAACTTGCCCTGGTACTCCCGCACGCCTGTGATCTCCTGGATGGTCTTGAACAGCGGGGTAAACACGTCGGTGTCGTAGTTGGACATCTTGTTCTGCAGCACAGAGACGAGACGCTCATAACCCAGGCCCGTATCGACGTGCTTGTTGGGGAGCGACCTCAGCGACCTATCAGGCTCGCGGTTGTACTGGATGAACACGTTGTTCCAGATCTCGAGGACATTGGGGTCATCCATGTTGACAAGGTGGGCGGCATTGCGGCCGCCTATCCGATCGTAATGGATCTCACTGCAAGGACCGCAAGGACCCTGATCACCCATCTCCCAGAAGTTGTCCTTGGCATTGCCCGTGAGCATGTGGTCGTCGGCGACGCCAACGGCCTTCCAGTATTTCCTCGCCTCCTCATCGGGCTCCAGGCCCAGGCTCTTGTCACCCTCGAAGTATGTCACGTACAGACGATCGGGATCGAGACCGTAGACCTTGGTCAGCAGTTCCCACGAGTACTCAATGGCCTCCTTCTTGAAGTAATCGCCGAAGCTCCAGTTGCCCAGCATCTCAAAGAAGGTGTGGTGGTAGCTGTCCTTGCCCACGTCGTCCAGGTCATTGTGCTTGCCGCCGGCGCGGATACACTTCTGCGAGTTGACGGCGCGCTTGAGGGTGGCGAAGTCGGAGTTGGGGTCGACGGTGCCCAGGAAGATGGACTTGTACTGGTTCATGCCGGCATTGGTGAACAGCAGGGTGGGGTCCGACAGTGGGACGACCGACGACGAGGGAACGAAGGTGTGGCCATTCTTCTGGAAGTAGTCGAGGAAGGTCTGGCGCACGCGTTGGGCAGACCACTCAGGCTGCTGGTCGACCGAGGAAGCCATTGTGCGGGTGCGGCGGTGGTGCAGCGGAAGACGCGCTGCGGGGCGCAACGGCGATCGGGTGGAGGAGCTGTGTCGGCAGGCGGGAGCGAGTGGTGCGGTGCGGGGGGCGGAAAGTTGGCTTGGGTGCGGGTTGCCGTTGAGGGCGGAGGGTTTTCTTTGGGGGTTGCCAGGAATTTGTAGAAGCTTCTGCGGGCGGGATTGGAGCGACGTCAAATATCGGCCTCGCCCGCAGTGACTCACGAAGCTGCTATTCCTGCCTAACGCGGACCCCGCGCGAAGTCGCAGCATTCACCGACTCCAAGTACGACCCTGTGCAACTGTTTGTAAGCGTGGCTGCGCAGGCTGAGAGTGAACTGCGTCTGTTGGATGCGAGTGCGTGCGGCTGAACTCCCAGCTGTCGGTGTGCGCGAGGTAATGGAGGAATGGCGACCGCGGAGACAATGTCCATGAATACGCAGCCGCATCGCGGTAGGAAGCGGCCCGCCGCAGAGCCCCTGGAGACGGAGCAGCGCCTTTCAAAGCGCTTCAACCTTCTGAATATCGGTTTGTCTTCTTGCTTCCGCGCTGCATCCTCGCCCTCTCGCTGACAGGCCGCCTCAGATAGCACCGGCAAGCTCTACATCCCCGTCGCCGCACCATCGACCTCAAACAGCGCACCGCCCCTCGATCCAAGCTCTCCCCGCACCACCACCACCGCCAGCAAATCCGCCGATGATGATTGGATGCAACTCGAGGACACCAAGGACAAATTGTACATCTACGACCTCGACAAGGAGCTCGCCGAGCTTGAATCCGACGAGGAGAACCCTATCTTCATTCCTGATATCGAGAAACACCTCATCAAAATCCCCAAGCACGTCTTGATGAGCACCGGCAGGGAGCTGGAGCGGACTGCCGACAACCAGCTTGTGCTATACGGCGTGCCTACCTCGCTGTCTGTGCCCGAGGATAAAGACAGCGTCAGAAAGGCCATCATCGAAGCCCGTCAAAGAGCCGAGCAGAAGAAATCTGATCAACAGCAAACGAATCATTATGACCTCACCGCCAGCGACGCCGATGCTACCATGGGCACTGATACGGACTCTGCAGGCGACGACATGGACTGTGAGCCTATGGAAATCGAGTGAGGTGGGGGAAAGGCGTGCACATTTCGGTTGTATCTATGGAAACGTACAACCCCATGCTAATGCAATTACGAAGTCAATGAAGCTAAAATTGATGCAAACTCTGGTATCGATGTGACTGTATCCCGTGTACAGTGAGTTTCCTACCAAACGCCGCTGGGGCGGCTCATCCAGATGAGCCGTCCCAGCAACCTATGTTGCTGGTAGAATTTGTGATTACTTTTCCAATTACAATTTCAAGGCCATTACTGAATTTCTAAAACGCTCAAAGGCGGAAAGGGTTGGAGCTTCCCGTGTGGTGCGCCTGCGCGGGGGGAGTGGGCTCGTCGCTGACTAGGCCGGATTGCTGTGTGCCCTGCGGCGTCTGCGAGCTGGATGGTGGCGGTCCCGGCGGAGGCGCATACTCGGATGCGGGAGAGCCGTACTGTTGCTGCGGATCGACCTTGGAAGCTCCGGGCGGCGGCTGGTACGAAGGCGGCAGGTCCTGCTGGTTGTAAATCGGCGGGGGCTCCGGATAGGCCTGCATAGCGTAGCCGTTCTGTCCGGGAGCGTAGTACTGCGGCTGGCCGTGATGGTACGGGTAGTAGGCGACGCCCTGCATCTGCGGTTCGAAGCGCGCGCGCTGGTACCTTGGGACAAGCCACTGCTCGCTGCGTTAGTCTTGGCTTCGAGGAATACGACATGGCAGATGGGGTTTTGCGCACCTTGTGGTAGGGCAAGGGAGCAAGCCCCTTCTTCATCCTTTTCTGGGCGTGGATGTAGCCTCCGATGGTCCAGATGAGGAAGAGGAGCATCAAGACACCGAATATAATGTATTTGGTGATAATGCCTGCCTGTAAACCGACTTGTTAGTTGAGCCTCACAGCTGTGAGCGGCGCCACATACATTTGAGTACCAGAAAGAGTCGTAGTAGTAGTCGTCGTCGCTCTCAAAAGCCGGGTCGCCTGAGGAGTCTTGGCGTGGGAGGAGCATGGTGTCGTAAGGCGTAAAGGTTGTCGTTTGGGTATTTTGGAGGAGGAAAGGGAACAGAGTGAAGAGAGCGAAGGGAAATTGAAGAGGTTGCGGTTGTACACGCAATGTGGCTATGTAGCTGGGTGTGGAACGCAGGGGGTTTCAGTGGCTGTCTGGACGTGCAGATGACTGTCGGACGTTGGAGGGTTTAAAGTTCCGGGAGCGACGCTGAGAGGTGCACGCGCAACGGCAGACAATGCGAGCGACAGCGCACTCGAAAAAGGAGAAGAGCTGGAGGGAGACAGAGATAAAGAGAGAGGAAGCGTAGGAGACAGAAATGTAGTAGAGAAATGAGAGCAATCCGAAGGGGCGGCACGGCGGGTGGCGGGTACTGTAAGGCTGCCCAGGAATACGGACAGGGAAGCAGGGAAGGCGCGCGCAAATCAGACGCCGAGCACGTTCCCGCCTGTGCACTGCCCGTTTGTCGAATCGAAGAAGCTGACGCCTGCGATAATCACATAGCTCCACGAGCCGAGCAGCCCGCCTTGTTGATATCGTCACCGCCAACAGACCAGAGTCCACGCCTCGTACCCTTGCCGTCACCTCCCAGAGCCGTTTCCCCTCGCGCGCCCGCTTCTCCCTCCGCCAGGCACCGCACCCAACGCGCCCCAGTCCGGAGATAGGCATCAACACCAGTTGCGCGCTCTGGAACTGCCCGCATTGCCGCCGACAGCTTCCCACCGCGCACCCCCAGCCATTGGATCCTGCCTGTCACATACTGTCGCTGACGGAGCGATGAGCATCGAGAGGCGACCCAGATGAGCTCCGCAAACGGAGACAGCCATGTCAGCGGCGGCAGCGAAGACGTCAACGCCGCTGACGGCGCCCCGGCCAGCTTGCACGATGATCCCCCGCCGGAGGAGATGCGCCCTGGTTCGGAGCTCAGGCATATCATCGAGGAGGAGCAAAGGGGGCTGCGCGCCGATTCTGGAACAGGCAGCAATGGCGCAAACTTCCACGGCTACACCAAGGTCAAGGAGCAGCAGCAGGATATCGAATCCGAGAGCCCACCACCATCGTTGGCCCATCGGAATGCTGCTTTTGGCGCCATGAGCCCAGAAGGGTCAATTTCCACGCCCGACGACTCCCCCTCCGTTCAAGTGGGCCGCACCCGTCGCTCATCAAGCTCCGCTGCTAACGCCTAGTAGGGCTCTGCGCTTTCTTCCCCAGGCAGCAGCGTTCCTCCGTCCTTCGCCTCATTTGCCAGGACTCCGCGACCGCCCTCATTACAACCCTTTGAACGCAGGTTCTCAGCCAGGACACCCACTTCACCACGAGACTCTCCGCGAGCGCTTTCGCCCGCCTTCCTTTCACCTCATTCGAGACAGTCGTCGCTTTCGAGCCAGCTTCTTCAGAGCTCAGACGAAGCCGACACACCGCAGCCGCCCTGGGAAGTTGTACGGTGGACAAAGCTAAGGAAGATTTCTGGCCAGGCTTTCTCGGAGCTGGGCAAACGAAATTTCGGGCGGCCGACTTGCCTTGCGGTAGCAGCCTCGATTATTATTGGAACCTCGAAAGGCCTGATTTTAGTTTTCGATTACCACCAGACGTTGAAATCTATCATAGGGCCCGGTTCAAAAGGTAGGCTAAATCTAATCATAGTTGTTACTGCTCAAATTCTGATAGACTGTAGCAATCGAATCTGGCGCAATTACTGCGCTAGCAATCTCCGCAGACCATACAACAGTCGCCGGTGGCCATGCCTCTGGAAATATTTTCACCTGGGAGATCGCTAGGTCTGCGAAGCCCTTCTTGCACATCCCGCCTCTCGACAGACGACAGCTGGAAAATCGACAATCGGACGGCCATGTCTCGGGCGTTTCTGTACTTCACTTGGGCTTCTTGGGCACACGCCATACCGCTCTCGTGTCAGCGGACGAGGGAGGCATGGCCTTTTCGCACCTCGCAACCAGAGGCTTGGGGGCCGTCGGTCGGACAGTGAAAACCACTCGGATTCTCGGCAGATATCCACCTTTGGTAGATGTTCCAGATCAGCCACGGAAATCCAGCTCTGTTCTCGCCTTCTCGCCCTTGCCCTTAGGGAACGTGGAGCAACCAACCGACTCTCTCGGTCTCACCGCACTTCTAACTCCTTACCTCCTCGTGATCGTTTCGACTACGCCTATAGCCGAGACGCAGCACAAGATGTCGCGACCAAAGGAGATTGCGCCTCACAGTACTCTGAGTGGATGTCTAGCATGGTTCCCTGCTGTCAAGCTGAAAAGCGCGGGAGTCGATAGTCCCGAAGCTGTCTCGAAGACGAAGCTGGTTTACTGTTGGTCGAACGTCCTTACTGTCCTGGATATTGAATCAACAAAGCACGAAGAGAAGGAAAAACCACCATCTCTCCATTTCAAACCTCGCAGTCGTTGGAGAGCGGAGGAGGCAATTGTCGCTGTGCAATGGATCAGCAGATCTGTTCTGGGAGTTCTCACCATAAGCCATCGGCTTATAATTCTCGAGGATAATTCTCTCCGGATGACGGACTCGTTTGACCTGATTCAGAAGCACATCTTCCACCAAGATCTGTTCTCGCGCCAGCTGCATTCCGTGGTGGAACAGTTGGACGAGCAGGACGAGTCCATGCACGGTGTGGTTGCGGATGCATTTTACATGAGTTTCCGGGCCTACAAAGGGAGGCTGTTTTTGCTGGGTTTCAATGACGTCTCGATTGGCACTCTATCAAATTGGGCAGATCGACTCCTCTCCCTGATGGAAGATGGAGACTATATAGCTGCCATCGGGCTTGCCACGTCCTACTACAGCGGTGATGCCGACAAGTTGACGGTAGGTCTGCCTAGTGATGATGACTCAAGACATGCTCTAGTTCAGGAGAAGCTGCTGGAGATGATTTCGGCTTCTCTGAAGTACACCTTCTCAAGAAAACAATCATCCGATAATGAGACGACCCGTTCTCAGATATTTGAGCTTGCCTCGGCAAGTTTCTCGGCATGTCTGAGCATGGAGGAGATGGATTTCCTATTCGAGGAGGTATACGAAGCCTTCCAAAACGCGTCTTCCGAGACCATTTTCTTTGAGGTCCTGGAACCATACATCGTTGAGGATGACATTACGTCCGTACCGCCGGATGTACTCAAGGACATGATAACACAATTCGCATCGCAGGACCGCGCCGATAGGCTCGAAGAGATGATCTGCCATCTGGACACATCGACAATAGACATCAACCAGGTCACAATCATGTGCAGACAGTACAGCCTCTACGATGCACTGATCTATGTGTGGACCCGGTCTCTGCGGGATTACGTCACTCCACTCATTGACTTGCTCACGCTGGTCAAGGTTCTCCTCTCTGATGGTGACACCCCTGAGGGTGCTGAGGAGCAGTACCTGGCCTCCGCGATGAAGGTCTTCCCGTATCTAGCCTACACGTTCACGGGACGCGTCTATCCCGGCGGCGCACCACTGCCAGACGACGAGGCGGACGAGGCCAAAGGCGCACTGTATTCCTACGTGTTCTCTGGCAAGCCTACGGAGTGGCCTAAGGGTAGCCGTGAAGTTTTCCAGCCACTAAAGGACCAGGCCTCAAGCGAGTCTTTTCCATACCTTCGGGCAATCCTCAAGTTTGATGCCGCAAGCTTTATGAGCATGCTCAATGAAGCTTTCGAGGACTCCTACCTGAACGGCGACCAGACTTCTCAGAATGGAGTAGTGAATGGAGTATCGGCATCGGAGCGCTCCTCGGGGCGAAGACCAACACGTCAATACATCCTCAACATCCTCCTCGGGGTCATGTCCGATGGTCAGTTCGAGCCTGAAGACTCCATCTACCTGTACATGTTCGTTGCTCGAAACCTACCGAAATTCCCTCAATACATTATTCTCCCAGGAAGCGCACTGCATAAGTTGCTCGAAGGCCTATGCGACTATCCCTCCGAGGCAGTGGCGGATGACTGTCAACTGAGTGTCGAGTATCTGCTTTCGGTGTACCACCCTACAGACATCCAAGCCCTTGTCCCACTATTCGAGAAAGCTGGATTCTACCGCGTGCTCAAGACAGTATATAGCGGAGCGAAGCAGTACGCGCGTCTAGTCGAGACCTACCTCAACGATACAGATGATCGTCCGGCGGTGTTCGATTGCATCAAAGACTGCCTGCGGCCAAGTAGGGGTTTAAACAAGAAACAGATCAGCGATGTCCACGCTGTCATTCTTGCCCACGCGCTGGACCTGGCCAACATTGACGCCGCGCTAACGGCGCGGACGCTCAAGGCTTCTGCCCCCGAGCTTCTGAAATCCGTGCTCGGCACGATAGAAGGGGATGCCTACGTCCAGTTCCTCTTTCTCCGAGCTCTGCTTGAGCCTGAAAAGCAAACCGTGGCCGCTCGACAGACTCTTCCGCCGGAAGTGCCAACTGCCAGTTTCGTTGAGCAGTACGTGCAGCTCATGTGCAAATACGACCCTTCACATGTTGCCGACTATATTGGTATCCTCCGCTCTGGAGACTTGCGCCTTGACAAGGTACTGCCTGCAATGGAAAGCAGCGGGGTGGTCGATGCGGCAGTTGTGCTGATGGCTCAAGACGGCCTCATCAAAGATGCCATGGATCGACTGGTGAAACACCTAGGGACATTGGAGACCGCTTTGGTTGGCCTGCTCGACGCTGCAGCTGAGAGCCCAGACAAAGCGAACACCGAGGAGGCGGCTGCCGATCTTTTGGAAGCAGTGCAGAAATACACCAAGATCGGCATTTGGCTGTGCCAAGGGCAGACCCGCAACAAGAAGAAATCAGATCAAGCAAAACGAAAGGTCAACGGTGAAAGCGGCACAGAGAAGGAACTGGACATGGACGAACTCCTCTGGCTCGACTTGATCGACACCACGGTCACCATGACCAAGAATGCTTCTACCTCTGCTGGGCAACTCAGCGCCAAAAGCCCGCCAGACGCACCAATCGACACGGCCAAAATCACAAACAGCCTGCGCAGCAACGTCCAGCAGACCTTCAGCGCCCTTCTCGCCAGCATGGCCGCCGCCTCCGACGCCAAACCCAGCGCACCAACCCAACAGGCCCGCGCCGCCGCTCACCAGCAGCAGCAACGCCACTCGATAGCCACCACCCCGACCACCCCGACCACACCATCATCAGCCGCCGCCGCCGGCCAACCCTCAGCCTCCTTCCTGCGCATCCTGCGCGCCTTCCTCACCCGCGCCGCGCGCACCTCGCCCTCGCTCTCGGACCTCCGCGCCGTGCTCGCCTCCATCTTCGCCGCCTACACGTTCGAGGAAACGCTCCTCGCGCTGGCCAACCGCTTCCTCGAAAAGGACGTCTTCGCGCACGTCGAGGAGGCGCACGTGCGTCGCCAGCGCGGGTGGCGGCCCAAGGGACAGGTGTGCGAGGGCTGCCGGCAGCGCGTGTGGGGGCCTGGCGCGGGCGCGGGGGTGTGGGCCGCGTGGGAGCGGAAGAGAGATTGTGGGGCTAGAGAGAGGGAGCGGAGGAGGAGGGAGATGGGGGATAGTGAGGAGGCGGGGAGGGCGAGGAGGGGGAAGGGGAAGGCGGAGTGTGGTGATGATGATGATGGTGCTGTGAAGGTGGTGGATGGGGAGGAGGGGGAGGAGGGAGAGGAGGTGGTGGAGGAGGTGGGTCCGGCGGTGGTGTTTGCGTGCAGGCATTTGTGGCATCGAAGGTGCGTGCAGAAGGAGATGCGGAAGAGGGATGGGGTTGTGGAGAGTAGTGGTGGTGGTGGTGGGCAGGGGGGCGTGGAGGCGGATGAGGCGGAGGAGGGTGGCCGGGAGTTTTGGTGTCCGCTGTGCGAGGGGACGTGAGGGTGTAGATGACGAGGAGTTAGTTCCCTACGTTTTTTGCACTGCAGGAGCGTTTCTGTTGGCATCGAAGAGGGTAATGGGTAGAAGGTGTTGGTGGTACTTTGATCCCTTGGGATGTGGAAGGGACTTTTTGAGACCCCGGTAGTCTAGAGCGGTAGCTGTGTTTGCTTTTTTTTCTGATGTGTTGACGTGTGAAGTATGAGTATTTATGGAATAGCGCCTTTTTGATTTTTTTTTTCTTTCCTGCTTTTTTTTTTCTTTCAAAATTTCTTCTGCTTGTGGATCCTTCTGTTTCTTTTATTCCCCAATCAATCAATCAATCAAAGGAATGACGGGCTGGTTTGCATGGAAATAATATTTCTTTGGTTACCGTGCTCTTATCAATGTGGCGATGAGAATTCTCATGCGCCTTTAGTTGAATTCTTGACACCCCCTAAGTTGTGTGACTGCTTCGATTTCTGAGGGAGAAGGGTCTAGCTCGTCCGCACTTCCGTGCGTAATCTAGGCAGCATCTGGTTTTCTCACTTGAAAGCTGCGCTTAGTCAAGGTCATACTTTTCCCTGCACCCATGTTGGACTTGTGGCCCTTTTCCGTTGATTTGCTAATAATCTAGTATTTGATTGGCGGAGATGGCAATTCTCTACGTAGTAGTACATACGCAAAGGCGTCCAAGTGGCTTCGATCTTCGATCCCCCGATCCATCTCACACAGCACGTCTTATTTGCGTATTCGGGTCGAAGAACGAAGGTTCGGTCTGTTGCGCTGACGGTGCAACACCCGCTCAAAGCTATTGCTCGCTCGCCGAAGCATGCCTTTTCATCTGATCTGGTGGAGGCTGGGCGTTGTTGATCCTTCCTGTAGCAATGTTCGTGGCGTTGCTGCCCGGGATTGTGCCTCCGATCAAAGACCAACACGTGGCACGCGGTGCTGACGTTTCTTGGCGACGATGAGCCCTCTCATGATCTGGATGGTTCTTGCTGAAACTTGGTGGCTAGCAAGTGTTTTTAGCCTGAAGCTATTGGACACGAGACGCCCAGCTGCGGGAGAAAGTTGGCATGGGGTAGGTTCTTGTGGGGGAAGGGATAGTGTGTTTATCCAACCGGAGAGATGGTATAAGTAGTGGAAGCTTCTTCGGTCTGTTTTTTCAGGTGCGCTCTCCATCTCGGGAGGCGCTCGACGCAGTACGTGGAAGTGAGTGTCGTCGTTTGCGGACGCGAACTGGTACACTCACAAACGCTCCTTCACTCTCACTTGGAGAATCCAGCGTAAGCGACCGCACCACTGACTTCTTTCCACATCGACGATCCATGAGAAGTTCCAGTTGTTGTACTTGGAGAAGAGGTTGGCTATGATTGCCCATCACAGGGCATCACCTGTCTACTGCGGCGAAGAGACTTTAACGCGGTTGTTGCATCATACAGTATCGCACTTCCTTCCAATGGGTTGAGTAGCTGGTCATTGGTAGGGCTTTTCCGTCGTGGTAAGAATTTTTCAATCATGGTCAATCCTCACTCTCCACACTCCAGTCTTCACGATCCCCGGAAGACTTTTCCCGCATTTCCCCATCTTTTCCATTTTTCCATTTTTCATCATCTCATCTCATGATCACGCCCTTCAAAAAGTTCCACGGCCGTGTATCCGTCTTCGCTTAGCCGTCTCCGTGACCTTCACGAGGAGGCCCGCAGCTACCGTTACGTTATACTGCAACCCAAAGGCGACATGACGTACAGTACGGATGGGCAGATCAGCGGAAATAGAGATCATCGGCCACCATCACGCTGCCATCAAGAGTGGGAAATTCCGAGGGCGTCACATTTCACCAAAGCGAACATGCGGCTCCACGATGAAGCGAAGGCCTTGTTGCCGGTTTGAGCAAGGCCAGCCGGTCGCGAGAGGCGGGCGTCGATTTGGCGCTTAACCGGCGACCGGGGTGGCGGAGAAAGGATGGGGCACCGGGGGGGTCGGACAATCGGTCGGGCGTCGTGCCAAGTTTTGAGCCCACCAAAGACGAACACCAAGCCTGCAGCCCAACATGCCCTGAGCATCTCACGATGCACGCGCCGGCACATCATCGGCAAGCCCCCCGAAGCCAAGAAACGCCACGACCTCTTTTCCGCCCACGCGCCAGCCGCGTCGTCAGTGCCAAGTCTCGCGCTTCTTCCGGGCCAAGGTCTTCGCTCGGCATTTGTCGGTGTGCTCTCCTCCATCACTCCATGTTCCCCCGCTTGGCCCACTGTTCGTTCGAATTCGAGGCCCTGCCCGCCAGCCAACAGGACGCAGGAGGTCAGGAGTTGGATGGACACGCAGAGATGGACGTTTGCTCGATCGACAAGGCTGCACGCACCACAAGGAACAACAAGCATGGTAACCCCAGACTACTACGTAAGGCAATGCGCCAAGGAGCTGAATGCCGATATTCCTGCGCTCAATTTCTGCATCACCCTGGTCCTGGACTTCCCCAGGAGGCGGCTACTCCGCGTCGGCAGTTTACCTGGGCCTGCAGGTGACCTTGTGGCGTGCCCATGTGGGTCCGCATGGCAGAAGTTCGGGAGCGGCAATTTGGGGTGCAGGAGACGACGGAGAGAAAGCGGGAAAAAAGTGTGGTGAGAGTGGGGAAACATGGAGCCTCCAGCTTTTGCCAGCCAGCTCGGCCCGACTGACCAAAGCAACACTGTTTGCTTGTTTGTCACGGCACTCGCCTGGTCTGATGACTGCCCGGCCAAGATCGCGGAGACGGTGGTTTCAACGGGCGAGAAGTTTGACGCCTTCCGGCTGAGGCTCTGACGCCTGCTTTATCGCGGCCTTCCCCATTGATCGCCCTGGAGGAGGGCTAGCACTACACTTCTCCAACAACTCCAATGTGGGAACCTAGAGACATTGAAGCTCATTGACTGAGAATTCTCCAAGGCGGAAGACTCCTCAGCATCACTCGATAAGCTCACCACCGGCGCGCGAGGATTCCCGTTGGGCGGCAGATGTCCGGCAGGTGGCATACGGCATGGGACTCCACACGCTCTAAGCTCTCCGCAACCTTACCCCATCGAGCTCCTCCGCGAGCACCCACCCCCGTCCACTCCATGTCACCCGCGCTTTCCAGAAGCTAAGTGACGTTGTCAGTTAAGCTCGTGCTGGAAGACACCGCGTATCTGTCGCTTCGGCGTTTGCTTTCCCAGAGAGTGCCCATGGCTCCCTGAATCGCGCCCGTCCATGGACCTTTAAGTAGACCTTGAGTCCCCGCCTCAGAGTGAGCATCCAAGGCAAGCTTCAACGACAATCATCGACAAGCAACAATGGCCCCTCTCAAGAACTTGGCCGCCCTATCCCTCAGCGCCGTGGCTGGCGCTGTCGCCCAGGACTGGGACCACTCGCTGTTCACCACGAGCCCTCCCGTTTATCCTTCTCCCAATATGACCGGCGTCGATGCCGCATCTCTCACTGGCTGGGCTGCTGCTATGGAGAAGGCTGATGCCTTCGTCAGCAACCTGACGCTGGAAGAGAAGGTCAGCATGCTCACCGGTGCCACGGGTCCATGCGTTGGGTAAGACCATCCCTCTGCCAGACTGAAACTGCAAGCTGACATTTGTACAGAAACATCGCACCCATCCCCCGTGTCGGCTTCAAGGGTCTCTGCCTTCAGGATGGTCCTCTCGCCATCCGACAGGCTGACTACGCCAGCATGTTCCCTGCTGGTCTGTCCAGCGCCGCGTCCTGGGACAGGGAGCTCATCCACGAGCGTGGCAAGCTCCTCGGTGAGGAGTTCCGTGGCAAGGGTTCTCAGATTTTCCTGGGTCCCGTCGCCGGTCCTCTCGGTCGCAGTGGCCTTGCCGGCAGGAACTGGGAGGGTTTCTCTCCTGACCCCTACCTGACTGGTGTCGGCATGGAGGAGACCATTCTCGGTGTCCAGAGCGTGGGTGTTCAGGCTACGGCCAAGCACTGGATCTTGAACGAGCAGGAGACGCAGCGCAACCCGGAGGGCGCCTTCAGCGCCGATCACTTCCCCAACACGGCCGATGTCATGTCGGTTTCCTCCAATGCTGAGGACCGCACGCTGCACGAGCTCTACGTCTGGCCCTTCGCCAATGCTGTCCGCGCTGGTGTCGCCAGTGTTATGTGCAGCTACCAGCGTATCAACGGCTCCTACGCTTGCCAGAACTCCAGGACGCAGAACGGCATTTTGAAGACTGAGCTTGGCTTCCAGGGCTACATCATGTCTGACTGGATGGCCACCCACAGCGGTGTTGCTTCGGTCCAGGCCGGTCTCGATATGGACATGCCCGGTGCTTTGAACTGGGCGCCCGTTGTCGACGGCACTCCGTCCTTTTTCGGTGGTAACCTCTCCACGGCCGTTGAGAACGGCACCGTCCCCCAGACGCGCATCGACGACATGGTCAGGCGTGTTCTGACTCCTTACTACCTTCTCGGCCAGGATCAGGACTTCCCTGGTGTTGACCCCTCGTCCGGTGCTTACCCCAACGTCAACACCTTCGCGCCCGAGGAGCAGTGGTATGACGACTGGTCCGCTGCCGGTGCTCTCAACACCGAGTCTAGCGTCAACGTCCGTGCCAACCACAGCGAGCACATCCGTAAGCTTGGTGCTGCCGGCTCTGTTCTCCTGAAGAACGTCAACAACGCCCTTCCCCTCAAGAGCCCCAAAAACATTGCTGTTCTGGGCAATGCTGCTTCTGAGCTCACCAACGGTCTCTACCCCTCGGGCACCGACTACGAGTACGGCGTTCTGCCCGTTGGTGGTGGTTCCGGCAGCGCCCGCTTCCACAAGATCGTCACTCCTCTGCAGGCCCTCAAGGAAAAGGTCGAGGCCGATGACGGCAAGGTGCAGTGGATCCTGAACAACACGGCGCTCATCACCCCGGGCGTCTTCGCCGCCAACATCTACCCCCAGCCCGAAGTCTGCCTCGTCTTCCTCAAGACGTGGGCCGCCGAGGGCGAGGACCGCGAGGATCTGCACGTCAACTGGAACGGCGACGAGGTCGTCACTCAAGTCGCCGCCAACTGCAGCAACACGGTCGTCATCACCACCTCGGGCGGCCTGACCCTCATGCCCTGGGCCGACAACGAGAATGTGACCGCCATCCTGGCTGCCCACTTCCCCGGCGAGCAGATGGGCAACAGCATCGTCGACCTCCTCTACGGCGACGTCAACCCCTCTGGCAAACTCCCCTACACCATCGCCTACGAGGAGTCCGACTACTACTTCGCCAACATCACCGCCTCGGTCGACGACGAGACCGACACCAACGCCTGGCAATCCGACTTCACCGAGCGCCTCCTCATCGACTACCGCTACTTCGACTACCACAACATCTCAGTCCAGTACGAATTCGGCTTCGGTCTGTCTTACACAACCTTCGACCTCTCCGACCTCTCCATCACCCCCGCCTCCAACTCGTCCATCGCCGGCACCCCCGCCACGGCCGACATCACCCCCGGCGGCAACCCCGCCCTCTGGGACACCGTCTACACCGTCTCCGCCACCGTCGCCAACACGGGCAACCTCACGGGCGCGGCCGTCCCGCAGCTGTACCTCGCGCTTCCGGAATCGGCCGGCGAGGGCACGCCCGTGCGCCAGCTGCGCGGCTTCGACAAGGTCGAGATCGCGGCGGGCGAGACGGCGAGCGTCGAGTTTGAGCTGATGCGGAGGGATTTGAGCGTTTGGGATACGGCGGCGCAGGAGTGGAGCGTGCCCGAGGGCGAGTTTGGCGTGGCGGTTGGGTTCTCGAGCAGGGATTTGAGGGTGGAGGGTACTTTCACTGTTTGAGGAATGGAGTGTGATGATGAGGGTGTTAATGGTTGGTCCCCCTTCGATTTTAAGGAAGTGGAGGTTTGGGAGTATGTATATATGCAACGTAGTTAATGATAATGGAATATGTATAATATCAATGCTTGGTCCTCGGTTATCATGGGTGGGAGGAGGTCATCTACCTTGCCGACTGTTGAGTTTATGGAACAATGAGTGCAGTATTTGTGTGCGAGAGTAAAAGGAAAGAAAAGAAAAGAAAAGAAAAGAAAAGCCACAGGTGCGTGGAGGGACCTTTCTCTGACTTCACTCCGTGTATCTATCTGAAGATCGGAAACAGGTGACTAGTAAGAACAGAGAAGTGCAATTGGCTACCATGACGTACTTACTCGAGTAGGGTATTATAGATCTATTCTGACAGTTTGTTTTTCCAATGAAAAGGCCTGATAAGCTCATAATACATCAATAGTAGTCCATCGGCACATCCACAGAGGTCATATTCCCCAATGCCAAAACAGATGTGACGAACCGTGAAACAAAAGCAGCACATCCATGATTCCCAAAGTCAACGTTCGTCACTTCAACCAACCCTGGCTCCAACTGCGCCTCTACAAATCCCGCCATCAAAAAATCTGAAGCCCAATGCCTGTGCTGCTGAAAAGAGTACTGAAGGAAAGTGTCCGCAAGCCCCGTGAGCGGCGGTGGTGCCCCAAAAGGGGTTCTCGCGCGCCAGTTCTGCCTCCAGACTTTATCACAGTGTGGCAACACAGGCTCCTCGTTCGGCTTAGGTGGGCGCTGTATTGCCACGGCCTCGACGAGTCCGGGCTCGAGCTGCGCTTCGACGAAGTTCCCCGCAACGAGCTGCAGGTTCATGCACTGCTCGAACTGGAAGAGACGGTGGATGAATGTCCTGTCAAGCCCCACAAGGCCCGGACGAGCGCCGCGCTGCTGCTTATGGAGCCATGTTTGGTCGTCGAAAGGTAGTGTGTGGAATCCCCTGTCTCCCCCCTCCTCGAAAATGCCGCCGTGGACGGTGTCAATGGGCAGGTCATTTGCTCCAAAGACGATGCAGATGACCTCGAAGAAATTGGGTTCGATTTGGTATTCGACGAGTTCCGACGAACTCTGGGCGGTCATGATAGCCGTTTCCAGCTGGAAAAAGCGACTCACCATAGTGTCTTCCAAAAACGAGAAGTCCGGGGTCTCTGCCAGACTGCTGTGTTGAGGATGCCGGAATATGTGACGAGGAACTTTCGACAAAAGTTCTGCTGGATGATACGCCCATTTTTGGAGCTGGACATCAAAGTCAAAGGTGACCAAAACATCACTTGCGTGCTCCCCGGCGTAGTTGAATCCAAATGTTCCAAGCCGGCCAATCTTCTCTTCCACTTCGACGTCGAAGTCCTCGTCGCCGAGTTCTCTCAGCACCACGTGTTGCAGATCAGCTGGATTGTTTCGGCCAAGGTCCACCTGTATTACTTCAACAAGGCCCCACTCATTTTGAGTTTCGACGTAACTTTTCTCAACCATTTCAACCCAGCTCCGCTTCGTATGATAGCCTTCGGTAACGCACAGGTTCTTGAGGCGGTGTCGGTTTTTGTTTAGCAGCGTCTCGATGTAGCCGTTCTCATCGGGCAGGAGTTCGCTATCACAGCTTCCGGTTATATCGAAGACTTCGAGTAGGGAACGAATCCTCTTCCAGATGGTGCCTAAATGCAGATTTTGTCGCTTGTTGCTTGTATGTGTTCGGTCACCCATGAAAAAGACCAAAGTATGTTCCATCTCATTTTCAATGGCGTATTGGAACAGTTTCGACCCACTGGTCAGGTTGAAGGTTTCCGTGGATCCATGAAAGCCGACTTCAATGAAAGCACATACGCAGGACCAACACTCCAACATCACTGCCTCATGCCAAGATTTATTCAGTATTCGAAATAGGTACTCATTTGGCTGACCTTCTGATTGTTGATCTTGCGTGCATTGGTTGGAGATAGGATGCATGGTGCGCCGTAAACTTGGTGGAGGTTTCTCTTCTGGAAAGGGCCTGATTCCTCTCAAGCTCACGAAATTCCTGAGGATAGCTAAACAAACAGGTCCGTTGTTTGCTCCAATTGCCACTTCCAAAGGAGTGGCGAGCCCGGCGTCTGACCACGGATGGGCGTTTGGTTTGGCCCGGAGAATGTCCTCCATGAATGGACAAGAAGGGCTAGGGCCCCCACGTCGGCTTTTTCCAGGAATTTGCTGGAGAGCGGCAGTTATATGCAGAGCATTCTGATTCCTGTAGTCGAACTTCGTGACCGATGCTCCTGATTCCAACAGGAAGTGGACTAGGTCAAGATCCCGCCTCTTGATGGCGCGGTGAAGCAGAGTTCCGCCGTCTTCTGCACTGAAGTCAACATCGACTCCATGTTGGACGAGGACGTTTGCAAATGCAACATGGCTTTCCCCCCTATTCTGTTTCAACACAAACTCGAGTACAGTGCCTAGTCCGGCAACTTCGGCGTTGATATCTGCGCCGGCTTCTACCAGAAGCTTCGCGCAGGCGAATATGGATTCTCGATCGACGGAGGCCTCAGCCTCATCAAGGTCATGCAGTAGAACATGAAGCAGGGAATCCCCAAAACTTTCATGTTTTAGAAACGGTCGGACACCAGATGCAAGGAGTAATTTGACAGCCTCTTGTTTACCGAATCTTGCGGCACGGTAGAGGCATGGAAAGCTCCGAGACCCGTCAATTGACGGGTCGGCTCCATGTTCAATCAAAATTCGAAGGATATCCGAGGAGCCGAGCTCAGCAGCCGATACCAAGGCGTTGTTTTTGGTGGTGGCGAGGAAGTTCGGGTCAGCAGTAACGGTCGAGACGTGATCCAGCAGTGCGGCAAGGACGCCAGGTTTTGGCACCTTTTGCGTAGTCGTAATGTCGATAAGGCCGGCAAGAGTTCTAGGATATGCGGAGAAGTTACCGTAGTCCAAAAGCTTCTTCACCTCTTCGACTTTATTGAGTTCAATTGCAGTTAGGATCGCGTCTTGGATGGACTCCTCTATGGAACCACCGACGGAACCACCGCGAGCAACTAGCTTCAACAGGTTGTACTTGGATGAAAAACCGTTTCGAATCAGCTGCTGCAGTGGAGATTCACCCATATCGTCTCTCACGTAGACTGTGGCTTTGTTGGCCAAGAACCAGCCCAAAACTTCTGCGTCATGGTGAGAAATAGGAATGTTGATCGGACGCAGGCCGCGCTGGCCGATACAGTTGATATCGCCGCCCATATCCAAACCAAAACCAAGAAGCTTAAGGCTAGTCTCCTTGCTGAAGCACCCGGAGCAAGCTGCGTCAGTGCATTGCCAGAACAGTTTGTCAAACTCGGCTTTTCGATGGCCTTGATACGGAGTGAGGAGCTTAACCGCATCCAAGATAGCGTATGAAGCCTCCAGGTTACCATGAGCAATGGCAGGCTGAAGCATAGTGCTCAGGTCCAGGTCTTTGGCGTACTTGTGCGCGAAGTTTACAAGTACCTTGGCTGCATCATCTGCTGCTTGGCGTGTGGCCCCTCCGTGGCGAAGTACCAGTTCTGCCCTCGAAGCGCTCGTAAAGGCGAAGAAACAAAATCTGGCCAGACCTGAATGTTCGTTCTGCTGAGTTTCCGCTTCCTGGAAGTATTCCTCGAGCATGTAACTCAAGAGCTCTCCCATATGATTTCTGCATGCAACATGTAGAGCCGAGTAGTTGTAGGAGCCGGTGATAGCGTTCGTATTGCGTTTTCCCGCCTCAAAATCCACACCTCTGAACGGAGTAGCTCGTAGAGCTTGTAAAGCTGAAATAGCCTCTTTCGACTCCATTTCAATGGCATAGGCTAAAGGAGTTCCACAAAGCCGAAGTGGAAGCTGAGGGTCGACTTCCTGACCTTTGTAGGCTACTGCGTCAACATCGACGCCCTCTGAAAGGGGCTCAATGAGGGTTTCAAGCGCTTCCGGGTTGAACATGAAAAGCCAGTGGAGTGGTATGCAGCCATCATGGTTTGGGATTCCTGGATTGGCGCCTTTAGTGAGGAACCATCTTACAATCTCGAACTTTCCTCTCTTGCAAGCAAGCAGAAGGAGTGTGTTTCCACTGCTGTCTTGACTGTTGATGATCTGTCTCAAGTCCGTATTGGGACCCTGAAGTTGGAATAGTCTCCTCTTGTACAGAACCTCCGAGCCATGGTTCACCGCAGAGTTACGGAAGCTGTTGATGATAATTCTACGGGTGTGCGGATTTGAGAGAATTGACTGGAATGGCGTCTCCTTGACCGGAGTCTGAGGTTCTTCACTGGGTTTTCTTGTTAAGGCCTCCGCGATAAGACTACCAAGAGACCCCGAAAACTGCGCTGGCTCCTGGTTGGAATCCACCTCTGGGCTGTACGCTCGCGTGGATCACGTGTGCGGAAATTCAAGTCTATTTCGAGTGGAACCAGCTGGAGCAAGAAGATTATGAAGTGCGGGCGAGAAAACTTGGCCTGCTTCGAGGCCTTTCGAAATGCTTTTGTCTAACTGTTGAATGGCCTCTGGGATATCTGGACAGCATCCAAACTCGTTCACGTAGGCGAAGGCAGTTTGGAGAGAAGCTCTCGCTGATGTCATTGAGTCAGTTGACTCGCTGGAGACTTTCTTGCACTCTGTGACAAGCTGGCTCTTGGTTGTGTAAGGGAGTAGATGCGATTGCCAGAATATCTCCAATTAAGTCAGTGTTTTTATCGCGAATGTGATGAAGAATTTGATACTCACCTCGTACGAGCGATTATTTTTCCCGGATACTTGCAAACTTGGTCTTGGATCCTTCATTCCTTGGAGCCTATAAGTCTGTGAGCCTCTTGTATAGTCTCGAATAATGGTGGCTCTTGAAGAAAAGGGATTGGAAGCCGAGACATACGTAGCTCTCCGGAGAAATGGTAGTGATGGGACATCCGCAGCTCTGTTCCCTGGTTCGGCGGCGAGACACCTCCAGAATAGCGAAAGTAGGTTTTGTAACATCATCTGTGTAAGCTGTGGACCAAGCTCTTCTGACAGGTCCTCGCATACAATTTCGATTAGGCGTGGCTTTACATACATCAAACGTGTGAGGAACGGTGTCGTTGAGTGATGGTGTGAAGTATTGGAATCTACAGCTGAATCGCTTTGGGTGGAGTTCCACGTGTCGGATGACTCTCTGGTGATGTCGACCACCCTTGGCCTCTGGTAGTATGATTGGCCATTGTTGAGGATCTCCCAGCAAAGCAGGCCCAGAGACCATATATCGCACTTCCGATAATCAATGCGTCCATGCTTGCAGACTTCGTCACTAGAGATCTCGGGTGCGTTGTATGCCATGGTTCCACCGTATCTCCTTTGACTATCATCATCTTCCTCGTCATCGAAAAGATGGAGGGAGTGGCCAAAGTCAGAAATGCAGGCGGTTACGCGTATTGACGAGTTCTCGGGCTCCAGGCCAGCAAGCTTTGATTTGCCCCAGAGCGACCTCGCGAGAACATTCTCCAGTTTCAAATCGCCATGTGCTACGCCGCATGTATGGAGAGCGTGTAACCCTTGGGCAACGTCGCGGCACAAGAGGAGTCTTTCGTGGAGTGGTATTCGCTTGCTTTTGAGGTAGCCTCTCAACGTACCCTCAGCAGCAAATTCGGTGATGACGAAGGGAATGACGCTTCCGCCCTGGATATTCCAGCTGTACCCGATTACGTTCAGGATATTTTCGTTGTCGGCGAGACATGCCATGGTCTGCGCAGTAAGACTAAATCAGCCTGGTGTACACACATAACGTGGTTGGATTGCGTACTTCGATGTCCCTCAGGACACATCCAATTTGTCTCTCAAACGACCCGGAGCCTGCAGTAACGGGTGGAAGCTTGATCTCCTTGACAGCGTAAACCTGATCGTTGACTTGATGCTCGCATCGTGAGACTTTGTACGAGCCTCCTTCGCCAACGAAACGAGCATTCTGGAGGTCTGCACTGTCGAAACTTTGCAGGTTGAGCCGTTGGAGCGTGACAACGAGATCTTGCAACGACTGAATGTGACGCCTGTCCGGTTTTGAGAAACCGCCCACGCTCGTAAGGACAGTACGAGTGGTGTTCGGCGTCGTCAGGAACTGAGGTGCGGTTAGACGGTGCTACCAAACACAATAATGTCTTACTTACGTCGAGGGAAACTGACGCCATGAAGGCGGTCGTCTGGAAAACTACGCGCTGGAGAGGAGAAGTAAGGGTCACGAAGAGAGGAAGGCTGAGGTGTCATTCAGCCTCAAGATAACCGCTATCGACGCCATGTGCAGGAAAATGATTGGGGGCTGCCCCGCTGGCAACTGCAGCTGTGGCCCCCAAGTCATGCACCTCTGTACCACCCAAGAGCTGGCCTCAGCCCCGCACCGGACAACCTACAATTCAGAGGTGGCATGCAAACCCGAATCTGTTGAAATTTACCACCAGCGGAGATGATCGACCCTACAAGCATCGCAGGCCTGACGCTCGCGGCTTGCGATGCCCTGTTGAAGCTTGGTGAGCGTACAGCTCAGCTCGTCCACGATGCAAGATCGTTTCAAGACGTAACCGTTCCTACACGATCCATTCAGCATACTCTTCTAAAGGCAATAGGATACCGGTCGACTGTACGAACGGATCAGAATCGAGAATACCCGCACGCAACTTCTTCAGCATCTTCTCTTCGAATCATCACCGATATACGGCAGCCTTGCACTGTTTGAGAAGTTCAGCTTGGATGCCCAGGATGAGATCAGGGTTTCCTTGGACCGAGCCGTGCACACGCTGAAGGAAGCAAGTGAGATTCTCGAGAAGCACAGCAGTCCATCAGATTCTTCACCCAATATGACACTTACTGCTTCCATGTCTGATCTGTCCGTAAAGAGTTCCCCGGACAGCCTGAGAAGCCCGTCACCAAGCAGCCTGAGGAGCCCTTCGCCGAGCTCTCCGTGGAAAACGCTGCCGAAAACGTCGCTACGGATGCTCAAATGGTCCTTTCACGATAAAAAGCGAACCACAGAGATCCTGACAGACTTTTCGGAACTCAATAGCGGCATCCACGAAAAAATCAAGCTTCTCTGTCTGGCCTCTGACATCGGGCTCGACATCCAGCACCTGCGACGGCTCCAGCACGACGAGAATTCCATCCAGCTCGGATTCAACATTGACGCCACGCTGCAGCTGACCGCCCGTGACGCGCAAGCCGCCACACCATCCTCCGAGCTGGACGACTCATGGGGTGCGTCACTGGCAGCCGCCGCCCCCATCGAGAGGTGCTTCAGCCTGCTCGACCACCGCGGCCGCAAGTATCTCCAAGAACACCGCCACTGCGAGAGCTCCTACGACGGCCAACTCAACCAACGCACCCGCGCCCGTGTCGACGAGCTCGCCAAGCTCCTCCACCAGCCCAAAGAGCTAGTCTTCTGCATCCCGCGCTGCATCGGCTGGAAATACCTACCCACCACACAGTCCGTCGCCTTCGTTTTTGAGCTGCCGAGCGCCGACGACGTCCAACCCGAGCCACAAAGCCTCTTCCGCGTCCTCGGCTCCAAAGACGCCCGCATCTCGCTCGGAGACCGCTTCCGCCTCGCTCTGGCGCTGGCGCGCTGCGTCTCCCAGCTTCACATGGTCAAATGGGTGCACGAGAGCTTCCGCAGCCAGAACATCCTCTTCTTCCCCGAGCGCCGCCCAGACGACCACCCAGACGGCAGGGAGAAGCCGTCGAAGCGGCAGCCCTCCGCTAACATCGACTACGGAAAGCCGGCCGTGCTGGGCTTCGAGTACAGCAGGCCCGAGGTCGACTTCTCGTATGGACTGGCGGACAACAGTCTGGATCGCGACGTGTACCGGCATCCGGATCGCCAGGGCACGCCTGAAAAGCCGTTCAGCAAGATCCACGACATCTACGCCCTTGGTAAGATGACTCTTTTTCGCCTTCCTCCATCTCGAGCGCTGACCAGAAAGTGCAGGCGTGGTCCTCCTCGAAATCGGCCTCTGGCAGCCGGCCATCACGCTCGAGAAGAACCAGTTCAAGACGGCGCGCAACCCGTACGTGATCAAAGATCAGCTCGTCATGCAGGCGCAGCGGCGGCTGGGCGGCAAGATGGGCCAGCGGTACCAGGATATCGTCGTCAAGTGCCTGAGCGCGGATTTTGGCGTGCAGGACGATACGAAGGAGGATCTTAGGCTGCAGCAGGCGTTTCGTACGCAGGTGGTTGATGTGTTGGAGAAGACGGTTGCGTATGTGTAGGTAGAGAGGTGAGGATGGATCGGCCTCGGAATTGACTTCACTGAGGAAAAGGTATGTACTTCCAAATTTGCGTCTATATAAAACCCAGTCTCAATCTATGTAGAACGGACTAGCCAAGGCGCCGTTAGACAGGATAAGAGTTCGAGGTAACGGCTACAAGGCTCGGCATTTCTTATGTTTCCCCGCCAAGCACTACTATATCTATGGGAAGGGGGGATTTTTTCTTTTGCTCGGAGTGACGTCTTGATGAAAAGTGGCAGGTAACCAGGACACCGCTTCTATGATCCCCTCTCCTCCTTATCGGAGAAAAATATAGCCGCGAGGAAGTAGTGAAACCGAAGAAAAAAATCACCGACAGTGTGATGTGAACGATCGGCAAGCAGGCAATTGCGGGGAAAAAGCACGGGCCGATCCCGCCGCAAATCCTCCACGCCCTCTTCATCATTCGTCGTCACTGCCATGACGTTTCCACCGTGATGATCTTCAACCATCCTCTGAGCTCGACTGATGAGATGAAAGCATCACGATGCAGGCGTAAGGAGATCTCCCCGGATCCCCGCAGAATCAACACGCCCCGACGCGCCAACTCCACATTTCTTCTCCTCCCCATCTGCAAACCGACCTCGGCTGGCGTGATGCTTGTCGTAGTGCGGCGGCGAAAAAAAGGTGGACCGTGGATCTAGAGCATCGACTATGGGCTTGCGGCTCAGCCTCATGCCCCACCGCCTATCATCATGAGATGCGGCGGCAAGGATGGTTGCTGGCGAGGAGGACCCCAATGGAACGTCCTTGGGCTCCGAAGCATCCGCGTTCTAGAAGGCCTGGACGCAGCGCGATTGGCCTGGTTTCTCGGGTGAGAAAAAACTGTGTGTGTTGGGGAGAGCCTCAGTCCTGCAGGTGAGACAGCCACGCACCCCGCCGCTCGTGCTCCAGATCGGCGAAATTCTCTTAGTTGAGGCGGCATGGTCTGCAGGGTGATTGGACGCGGGGGAAATTATTGGAGGGGCGGCGGAGGCAGGCATTGGATGACGACGCCGGCGGGGATGGCTGACGGACTGGAGTGGTTGATGGCGAAAAAGGCCAGTGGTTGAGGCTGGCTCAACCCCACAAACGCTAAGCCTGCACTTGTCTTGCCAAGCAGCCATAAGCTTCCATTCCAGGCTTAGGCCCAGCCCAGTTCGTCATACCCGTCACCTCGAACTTTCAACTGCTACGCTGACGTGGAACCCGGGGGCCTGCCAAAAGAATGTCGAGAGTGGCACTTCTATGTGACCCTTCCTCATTACATGATCCTTCGCTGTTGTCACACGATAATCCCGACTGTGCGCTCTACTACAGTTGACGGCGTTTGCCGACGAGGGTAATACGTTGGGTTGTTCACTGGCTTCAGAGGCGCGCCGCCGTTCGGTGCCGTCGGTAGCTGCAGTGTGTGTGCGACTAATGTTGAGGCGTATAATGACAGCGTTGTATGGACGAATGCCATGGCCCGGGCGACGCGGCCGGCATGGCATTTGGCGGGAGGCGCCAATTGGGGGGACAGGGCTGACAATTCCAGCGAGTAAAGCGAGATCTCGACGCATCTGAGTGGTGTGTGGGTGGTCCAGCCAGGTTCGACCTGCCGTCCAACTTCGCACTAGCACTCCTCACCCGCATGCCTTTTCCTTAGCACCACCTCGACAAGCTTGAGCTCCTCCAGCTAAGCGTCTTTGCGGCAAAGCTTCGCAAGTGACACCCGGGCCGTGTCTGCATCTGCTCTACAAATACTGTGAGCTCCCAGCAACTCACTTAAACCCCATCGTTCGGTGGAACACTTCCTCCAAGATTCTTTTACTTCGGTCACCATGCCTTTCATGCTGAAAAAGCCCCCGAGTACGGCAGGCTCAGCCGTGCCGGCTATTGTCATTGGTGTCTTCGTCGCTTTCGGCGGCATCCTCTACGGGTACGCATTCTTTGATCCCACAATCAATCGCATGAGCACGTCCAGCTGACAGCGTGATAAGCTATGATACTGGTACAATTGGAGATATTCTGGGAATGGACTTCTGGCAGAACCAGTTCTCTACCGGCTACGTCAACGAGAAGGGCCACAAAGATGTCACTTCCGACCAGACCTCTGAAATCGTCTCCATCCTTTCTGCCGGTACCTTCTTCGGCGCTCTCACCGCTGGCCCCACCGGCGACTATTTTGGTCGTCGCTACGGACTGATCATCTCCACTGGCGTTTTCACCATCGGTGTTATCCTTCAGACTGCCGCGACTGCAATCGGGATGTTCGTTGCTGGCCGTTTCTTCGCTGGATACGGCGTCGGCATGATCAGCGCCCTGATTCCTCTCTACCAGTCCGAAACCTCGCCCAAGTGGATCAGAGGCACTGTCGTCGGTTGCTACCAGCTGGCCATCACTATTGGTCTCCTGCTCGCTGCCATTGTCGGCAACGCCACCAAGGATCGCCAGGACTCCGGCAGCTATCGGATCCCAATCGCCGTCCAGTTCGCATGGGCCATCATTCTGGTTGTCGGAATGCTCATCCTTCCCGAGACGCCTCGTTTCAATATCAAGCGTGGTCGTCCCGAAGCAGCTGCCAAAGCACTCGCTCGTCTCAGGAGACTTGATGTGCAGCATCCCTCCATCGTAGAGGAGCTGAGTGAAATTACTGCCAACCACGAGTATGAGATGTCTCTCGGCAAGGCCTCTTACATTGATTGCTTCAAGGGTAATCTCGGCAAGCGTCTGGCCACTGGCTGTGCTCTCCAGGCGCTACAGCAGCTCACTGGTGTCAACTTCATCGTAAGGCATCCGCGACTATTGTCGAGTACGCTCCAATACTAACGTGAATAGTTCTACTACGGCACCTCCTTCTTCCAGAATGCCGGCTTCAGGAACCCCTTTACCATCACTCTGATTACCTCATGCATCAACGTTGCGTCCACCTTCCCCGGCCTGTACATGGTTGAGGCTTGGGGCCGTCGCAATCTTCTGCTCTTCGGGGCCATCGGAATGGCTGTTTGCCAATTCATTGTCGCCATCACCGGCACTGTCGCGTCAACTTCGGATATATCGGCACAACAGGCCATGATTGCGTTCGTGTGTATATACATCTTCTTCTTTGCCTGCTCATGGGGCCCGTGCGCATGGGGTAAGTTCTACATGCCATCGATGTCACGAGTGTTCAGCTAATAGCTTCTAGTCGTGACCGGTGAGATTTTCCCGCTGAAGGTCCGGGCGAAGTCGCTGTCGATGACGACCGCGTCCAACTGGCTTCTCAACTGGGCCATCGCCTACTCTACTCCCTACCTCGTCAACAACGACCCCGGCGACGCTGGGCTGGGCGCAAAGGTCTTCTTCATTTGGGGAGGCTGCTGCTTCGTCTGCATCTTTTTCGTCTGGGCCATGATCTATGAGTCCAAAGGCCTCTCGCTGGAACAGGTCGATGAAATGTACGGCAAGGTCTCCAAGGCTTGGCAGAGCTCCAGTTTCGAGCCTACTCTATCCTTCCAGGAGGTTGCGGATCTGCGTCCCCAGCGTGGCATGTCGCTTGCCCAAGCTGAAGACGAGGTTGGGCGCAAGAAGAGCATCAGCCACGGTATGACGGAGAAGGTATGAGGCATGTTGGGAGAGAAACGAAGCAACGAGGCTTGTGTATTTCAACACACTCGAAACAGGCCACGTGGAAATAGCCGCCTGGAAGTGGATTTTGTAAATATTTGTTACACTAGGAATGTAATTCGAGGATATCAATCATGCTCGTTCTCCAGTGGCTCATGCCTCGCTGCGCGCTCGTTGAAACGCGCTCGCCTCTTCCGCATGTTTCGGGACTGTCGCAGCTCAAGGTCTCAGGGTTGCACAAAGAAATCGTTCGATAGTAGGAGCCGCGATGCCGGGTTGGATTACCCAGGACCAGGGGAGCGGTGAGGGCAGCGTGGACAGTTGCAGCGGGGGTCGAAGAATGCGGCGGGTAGATCAACAAGCTTTTGCGGGGAGCGGCTTGCCGGAGCGATCGGCTGTGTGACGTGACGAGGATGAGCCGCAGGCATCGCCAGCCAGTCGAGTTGGTGCCTGATCTGCTGCCTAGGTAGATTACACGCAGCGCAGCACGGCCACCCTCGGTGCGCAGTTAAAAAGACACGATTGCTACTGCCCCAGGAGCTAAACTGCAACCATACAGAAGTGGCTTCACTTTGGGCGAAAGTGAAAGCGTGTGAGGCAACGTTAACAATAGGACAATTGCACAATAGACTGACAGGTGGCCCGAGCGCCCTCTTTACCTAAAGCTCGGCTTTGTCGCGCTCCCCTCCACCAACTCTTCTTCAACAACTTCTCGACGTCCACAGTCCGCCGCCGCCCTGCTGTGACGTCCGCAACCACTCACAAACTCACCGCGCGTTCTCTCCAGCGACGCATACCGTGCAACTGCCCCGACGGCATCAGCACCTCACCTCTCACCTGCGATCTCCGACGGTCGCTCGCCGATGGCCTCCACCATGAAGCGCAATACCGACCTGATGGCCAGCCGTGGCCCTGCCAGAAAGCGCGCCGCCGGTGCCCGCTCCGACAAGGACGGCGACATCAGCATGGACACACGCTCGCGCAACAACAACAACCGCGTCGGCAAGAGCGGTGCCCGCGGTGGTGCGAACCGCTCCAGTCTCACCCGCAACGGCCTCAACCCTCAGGCTCTCGAACGCGAAGCCCTCCGACAAGCCTCCTCTGGCGAATCCTCTCGCCCGCGCGGCAGGGGTAACAACCCACGCTCCGACAACGTTCAGATCCGCGTCACCGGTTTCCAGAAGTCCAAGGTGACAGGAGATGTCGACCATGTTGTCGGCTCTCTTGTGCAGTTCCTCCAGAACAAGGCCACCATGAGTAGGAAAAGGGCCCATCAGACCGGTCGCATCTCCGGCAACCCCGAGGTCAGAATCAGCAAGTACACCATTGAGAGCGATAATTCTATCGTCTGCTCTGTCTCGAATGAGATCGCCAACCAACTTCTCCGCATGAATGGCTGGTCTTTCGCCGGTGCCAACCTCAGCATCAAGAAGACCGAACGCTCTCAGTCGCCCCAGGATTCGGCGGCAGCGGACAACACAACGAAGCTTCGCAACACCTTCACCAAGCTCATCGAGCGCCGCTACAATGCCGAGACAAAGCTGCTTGACCTCAGTGCTCTCGGTCAGGATTCCGACCTTCGGGAGCTCGGCGTCCTCGAGATGGGCAAGTCGACCGCTGCCAAGGTCTTCCCTGCTCTCATGAAGCAGGTCGAGTCCCTCTTCACCACCCATGCCGAGAGGCGCGAGAAGTTCGAGTCCGTCACCCTGCACACAAACGAACTCACGTCGGTGGACATTGTCAGCGCCCTCGCCCCTACCCTCCCGAACCTGAAGAACCTCGATCTTAGCAACAACCAGATCGCCGACCTCAAGGGCCTGGACCCCTGGAGGAAGAAGTTCCGCAGCCTCGACCATCTGGTCCTCTCCAACAACCCCATCGAGCAGGCAGTCCCTGAGTACCACGTCGAAATCCTCAAGTGGTACCCCTCCCTTCGCTTCTTGAACACCGTTCAGGTCCGCTCCGACGCAGAAGCCATACAGGGCACCTCATCGGGCAAGAAGGGCCTCCCAGTCAAGCCACGTGTCGTGCTTGGCGACGGCGACATCACCAACACCTTCGTCGGCATGTTCTTCCCAGGATTCGATACCGATCGAAACGTTCTTGTCGACATGTACTACGACAAGGATTCGCAATTCAGCTTTGCTGTCAACAACCACGCATTGCGCGACCCCTCTTCCACCGAGGTTCTCACCAAGCAGGAATGGGAGTCCTACATCCGCCGCAGCCGCAACTTCAAGGCAATCACCCACCTCACAGCACGCCAGTCACGTGTCTTCGTCGGCCAGGACCAGATCCGCGAGGCCTTCAAGATCATCCCGGCCACCAGGCACGCTGCCGAGCCGGAGAAGGTGCTTATTGAGTGCCAGTCGATCCCGAGTGTCCCTGATGGCACGGGTCAATACCCGCAGGGCGTCGTCGGCCTCCTTATCACCGTCCATGGAGAGTACGAAGAGATTGACGCCAACGGACAAGCGGTAAAGCGTCGCTCTTACGACAGGTCCATCACCCTTGGTCCCGGTCTCACCACATCGGGCCTTCGTGTCATCAACGACATGATGACCGTCCGCGCCTACGGAGGATGCGCTGCCTTTGAGCCGGAACAGACGCTCACTGAGCAGGACATGCTGGTCCTCGAGTTCAGCAAGCACACGGGCATGACGATCGAGTATGCCAAGATGTGCCTCGAACAGAGCAACTGGGATCCCCCCACCGCCGTCAGCACCTTCGAATCGGCCAAGGCCACGCTCCCTCCGGAGGCGTTCAACGTCATCACCGCCTAAATAGGCCACACTTCATGTACTTAGCATTCGAGCAGAAGGATCAACAAAAAGTTGGAAACAGAAAAGAAGACGATACCCGGCCCAATGAGGCATATGCACAGCAAGGAGTTTGTTTTTGGTTTTTCACTTGTTATCACGGCTCGAACCACCGCGGCTGAACCATCGGCTTCCTAGACGGACGGTTTCTTCCAAACGTCATGGCTCCGAAGCCCAGCGGTTCATTAACGGATGGTTTCTTTTCTTACAACCATTACGGCTCTGATTGGCGACTCGCCCGATGGACGGTTCTACTGCCCATCACAGTTCGAGAATCCAGCCTTTCACCCCGTTTGATAGTTTTCTCTACATTATCATGGGCTCACATGAGCAGTTCACCGATTTGCTGGGTGGCTTTTTGCATCAAGAATTGTTTTACTTTGTTCGGGTTTCTTATGCTTGGGAAAAAGGGTTCAAGGCAGGGTGGCTGGAATATTTTGCGAAGACATGACGGGTCAAGGAGCCTTACAGGTTGGCTCGACCGGGAAAATATCAACATAGCGAAAGCTGTACTATGGGAATGCATGCAAACAAATGAGCAAAAAAATGTCAAAACATTAAACTCTTCTACCTCTTTTCGAAGTGACAACGGTGATGTAGTCTGACATGTTCTCCGCATTTTTGCCTGGGTAATAGACAAGGTGTGGTACAGTTGACGGTGGGACCGACAGCCGTTTTCGGTGTGTCGCGGGAAGCTTTCAGCAAGGCTCACGGGCCGGCGGGGCGGCGATCGGCCGGGCGGTGCATGGTGACGGGCGAGCGAGCGGGCGGGTGCGTCAAAACATACGAGCCAAGAAGGCCACCTTGCCGGCAGCGCGCCTTGCGAGAGGGTGGAACGAGAGTCATCCCAGACGTGTTTTCTGTAATTAGGTATCAGCTTCCGCCCCTGCGGCAAAAGCAAAGACAAGCATAAATTTCATTCCACCGTGGCATGACGGAGTTTAGGGATGTGCTGAGAAATACACAGAGCCAAGCAAAAAGGGAAGCGCCGGAGCGGCTCTTTGAAGCGTTGCGCCACCGTGTCAGGGCCGGGTCCCTGTCGCGTCCCGTTCAATGTCCAAAGGTCCTTCTCAATAGCAAACTAAAATCTGGCCTCTTTTTTCCTGGCCGCGCCTTTGTACCGACCGTACCGTACAAATACGCATCAAACTCCGGGACCATCCCCCCTCTCCTCCACAGCAAGTAGCTAAGTCCGTCCGCCCTGGCCCTAAATAAAGCATGCATTGTCTTGCCACGCGATCTTCGTACTAAACCGCCCGCCTTTCTCCTCCGCAGTATCCTCCCCCCATTACACACACAAAACACTCGCACACCATGCGGCGAGCCACACACTTTTACCTGGCAGTCTTCGCGCTGCTGGGCTCTTCGCACGCGGCGGCGGCTTCACAAGCAAAGCCCAAGTCGGAACAATGCGCGGTAAGTCCCCCGGATTCCTTTCAACCGCCTGCTCAAAAGATCAACCGTATACTGAACAACCAAACCCAGTTTGAGCCCGGCGCGATAGTGTCGGACGCGTGCGCGTCGTTCTCGGACCTCGAGGAGATCAACGAGGAGATCCAGCCGTACCTCGACAAGATCACCAAGGAAACCGACTTCTTCTCGTACTGGCGGCTGAACCTGTACAACAAGAAATGCCCGTTCTGGTCCGACGAGAACGGCATGTGCGGCAACATAGCGTGCGCGGTCAACACGCTGGACAACGAGGAGGACATACCGCTGGTGTGGCGGGCCGAGGAGCTGGGCAAGCTGGAGGGGCCCAAGGCGCAGCACCCGGGGCGCAAGGTGCGCGACGACGAGGAGCGGGGCGAGCGGCGGCCGCTGCGGGGCGAGCTGGGCGAGGGCGTGGGCGAGAGCTGCGTGGTCGAGTACGACGACGAGTGCGACGAGCGCGACTACTGCGTGCCCGACGACGAGGGCGCGTCGGCAAAGGGCGACTACGTCAGCCTGCTCGACAACCCGGAGCGCTTCACCGGCTACGCCGGCGTCGGCTCGCAGCAGGTCTGGGAGGCCATCTACCGCGAAAACTGCTTCTCCAAGCCGCAGGCCGGAATCAGCGGCGGCGTGAGCCCCGTTGGTGGCAGCGGTGGTGGTGGTCTGGCCATGGGTGGTGGTGGTGGGCTTCCCGGCCAGGCCGCCCAGGACCTCCGCAACGTCATGCGCCGGCAGCCGCTGCAGCAGAACGTGCAGTCGGCCATCGCGCAGGGCGGCGCGGCCAGGCGCGTGGACCAGCTCGAGTTCGACGACGAGTGCCTGGAGAAGCGCGTCTTCTACCGCGTCGTGAGCGGCATGCACGCGTCCATCAGCACGCACCTGTGCTGGGACTTCATGAACCAGACGACGGGACAGTGGCACCCCAACCTGGCGTGCTACGAGAACCGCCTGCACAACTACCCGGACCGCATCTCCAACCTCTACTTCAACTACGCGCTCGTGCTGCGCGCCGTCGGCAAGCTGCGCCACCACCTCGAGCACTACCAGTTCTGCAGCGCGGACCCGGCGCAGGACGCGCAGACGCGCTCGCTCGTCACGTCGCTCATCGACACCATCCCGACCAACCAGCGCGAGGCCATCTTCGACGAATCCGTCATGTTCGCCGACTCGACGGCGGCGGTGCTCAAGGACGACTTCAAGCACCGCTTCCGCAACGTGTCGCGCGTCATGGACTGCGTCGGCTGCGACAAGTGCCGCCTGTGGGGCAAGCTGCAGGTCAACGGCTACGGCACCGCCCTCAAGGTCCTGTTCGAGTACGACGAGGCGGATCCGTCCAACAGCGCCCCGCCGCTCCGCCGCACCGAGCTCGTCGCCCTCGTCAACACCCTCGGCCGCATCAGCCACAGCTTGGCCAGCGTCAAGCAGTTCCGCCGCATGATCGAGGAGCGCGACGGGTTGCGCGTCGCGCCCGCCTCGCAGCCCGCCGCCGTGCCCACGGCCGCGCCCATCGCGGACGCGTGGGAGGCGCGCAAGAGCATGGAGGCGGAGCTGGCGGAGCGGGAGAGGAAGATGAAGGCGGCTGTGGAGAAGGAGGCCGAGGATGATGGGTACCCGGCGTTTTTGCGCAAGCCGCGCAGGAAGAACCCGACGGTGTGGGAGTCGTTCAAGGAGGAGTTGGAGCTGGTGTATGATGCGACGTGCTACGTGCTGGCGTCTTGGGTGGCGTTGCCGGGAAAGATGTGAGTTTTTCTTCTATCCTGCACTTCTGAACTTGGAGGGGAACGGATTACTGACTTGAAGGTGTGAAAATAGTTCCAGGATTGCGGTTATTGAGTTTAGTCGCCTTTGGGACTTTTGGCTCGGGTTGCCCGTCCAGCCGAGGAGTTGGGAGTTTAAGAGGGTGGGTTTGCCGAGGAGGGAGCTCTGAGGGAGGGAGAAATGCCTCCTGCTGTTTCTTTTTAGAGTCGTTTTTTCCTATCGGAGAGCGAGCTTTGAATTACTGGATCGCGTGTTTTCGAGAGAGAGAAACACCCTGTATAGAGCTGAGGTTATTGCTTTCTTTTTTTTTCTGTCATAGCGAATGGCGTTTTTTTATTTTTTGACGGGGTGGGGAACTCCTCCGAAACTGCAGACTTGAAACGTTGGAATGGGCTCGGTGCGTAGATGAGTGTTTTTGAGTGTCTCTGGCACCGCTGTGTAGCGGTGCGAGAATGTATAGAGTCTTCCATTCTTTGCCTTGTGTTCTGTGTTTTTGCTCTAATCGTGGGGACTCGTGCGGTTTTGTGATGAGGTCTGGGATGCAAGCTGCCGGTAGATGTGTTTTCCTTTTGCTTTTGCGAGTGGGGAGCGGATTCCCCTCCGTTAAGGTTAAGTCTACGCCTGGGCTGATTTACACAAAAGGTGCTACCGCATTTGAATTCGCTCCCTGACGAGAATTCTCGGGAGTAGAGGATGGCTCGCGATAACACATGGTAGGCACCTACTGCACCATTACTGTATATGACGGTCTTCATTATGCAAGCTTATCATTTGAATCTCAGGCCCACTATCCACATAACTACTGCTCCCTTTCTACATTATACCTCGCCCCAATTCGAATTGTTGAGAGTCAGTCCCCAGAAATCCCAGAAAAGCAAGAAAGAAAAGAAAAGCTCGGTGGTGTGGCTGCCGCACCACGAACACAAAGATCGAGCGGACGGTCGCGTTATGACGGGACCAAGTGGATTAACAGGCAGGAAGAGCTTTGATGGGAAGGCCTTTTGTAACAAAACTGCCCTCGCCGATGACAGGTGAGAAGGCTTGTCGAGAGAAGAGTGTAAAGAGTAAGAAAGGACTGCTTGTACCAGGATGGCTCGCTGCAAGCATGAGCTCGCCGAATACACGTTTCCTTGGTTGCAGAGCTGTACACTGTACAGGATAATACTTGCGCTCCAGAATACTGTCGAGACTAGGAAAGATTGTTCATGCCAGCGTTGTCGTGTCTTCGCCGTCTGTAGTAGCACCGCATGTCTACATGTCCAAAGGGGAGACCTCCCTTCGGCGCTTCTTCCTGGGGTGCAGTGAAGTCAGATCGTCCTCTTCGTCAGACTCGAGCGGTGCCGTTTGGTACTTTGCAGGTATCGTGCTGCCGTTCCTCAGGTCCTTTTTGAGGCCCAAGTGGCCTTCCGGCACCGGCTTCGACCACGCTTCCGGAGCTTCCAGCGCAAACATCTTGTCGCCCGGCAGCTGGGCTCCCTTGTCCGAAACTGCCTTCATCTGGTCCTCCGAAAATGTCTCGTAGCCGGGCATCGCGGCGTCGGCCGCCTTTGCCAGGTTGCAGATCATCGTCTGCTTGTTCTCGATAAAGGATTCGTAGCCCTCTACGAGCGTCTCGTTGCCGTCTTTCGCCGCGCTTGCGATCCCCTTTGCCATCTTTTTGATCGTGGTTAGGCCAGGTCCTGCGTCGTCTTCCATCTCGCAAATCTTCCTCAGTAGCGTGTCTGTCTTCGCGACGAGATCTTCCTGGTTAGCCTTTACACGATCGTAGATGTCGGCCTCTATCAAGGTAGAGAGATGGGCAACTTGTCCAATAGTCTGTGTAGTAAAGCGCGTGATCGTCTTTGAGGTGACGGCCTTCGAGGTAACGGCCTTTGGGGCAACAGCCTGATTGTTGTCTGGCGAGGATTCCTCGGGCGATGTGACTGGAGCCATTTCCGCACTTGAGGAGGCCTTAGGCTCGTCGGGCATCGTCCTTACGGCCTCTTCCAACAGTCCTTGCTCGTCAGTGACGATAATGTCAGGGCGGGCCTTGGCCTCCTTCAAGATTCTGAGCCTGCCATTCACGCCGCTACACCTGATGAAGTGAGTTGTCCATGGGCCGAGGCTCATGCTTACCTCGGCGCCATGGCTCTCTAACCACTCGATCATCACCTTCTCGTTCTCGAACACTGTCGGAACTCCGGAAAAGGCGATCTTGTAGTTGCGCAAGGCGTCTGTTGCCAGGACCTTGTCTCCAAGGATGTCGCTTATGATGGCCTCTGTACTGAACTGCTGGGCCTTTTCCTTGGTGTTTGCGCTGCTATGGTCCAGCTCGATCGCCGGAAGGGGATCCCGAGGATCGACTCTCGGCGTTTTTGCCGTTTCCCACGTGCCGTTTCCCTTACGGGCCTTCTTTCTGGCTTCCAGTGCCTGCCAATATGATTGTTTAATCGGGTGGGTAGGAGAGTCTTCGTCGGGTGGTACGGTGCTGTGCCCTTCAAGGTACTGGGTCCATGCCTGGTAGTACGCCATCGAGTTGATCGCCGTGGTGTCATGACGTTCAAAGTCGTACTCGCCGTCATTTTCTGCTGCCTTGGTATCGTAGCTGTCTGGTAAGAGCTGCTTTGACCATCCCAGGCCCTTCCTGTGCCTTGGAGCTTCAAGCCAGCCCCTTTCTTCGCGGATCAACTGGAGATCGTCTCCCAACGTTTTGACACCATGGGATCCGCAGTATATGTAGCCGTTCAGAGTGCCGTATGCGATGCTGCCATCTTCAAGCTTGACGATTGCCGGCCTGCCTACCGGCTCGATGTCCTTGACCGGACAGCCGGCGGTGGTGTAGTTTGCAGGCCACCACTTGGCGAGACGCGATATTGGGAGACAGCCGGAGACGATCGCAAATCTGGCCACTTTATATGCCAACTCGCTGGAAAGTAGGACGTAAGCCGGAGGAAGGTTTTCCTCGTTGATTTTCATGGAGACGTCGTAGACCAAAAGGTGCTGGACCTCCTCGCGGGTGATGCCACGCTTCGGTTTATCAACCTGCCATCGTCGCTTCACTTCCTTTCCGGGCTCTTGTCCAAAAGTCCATTTCTGCCAGACTTGGTCTGCGGGTGGCATGGCGGCCGAGAAAGAAGCCATGTCACGTTGAGTTTCTGTGAGACCGAGCTGTTCAGTTTCTGTGAGGCCGAGCTGTTCGGTTTCAGTGAGGTCGAGCTGTTCAGTTTCAGTGAGGTCGAGCTGTTCAGTCTCCGTGAGGTCAGGCTGTTCAGTTTCTATAAGACCGAGCTGTTCAGTTTCCGTAAGGCCGAGCTGTCCAGTTTCCGTAAGACCTAGCTGTTTGGTGTCTACTTCTGGTGAATTTTGGACCGTGCTGAGTGTCGAGGGTGTGAGGGGTGGGGATTGGATGGGCAGCTGGTCAAGAACCGTCTGCACTGAGAGGCAGTACTCGTCGGATGGCTGCTCGCAGAGGCGTACGCGTGGCGGATCGCGCTCCTCGAGATTTTCACAAAGAAGAAAGCGGGCAAGATCGCCGTCTGCGTGGACGAGGTCGAAGTATGCCCAACCTTTGCAATCCTTGAGTAGGGCTTCGAGAGTAGCTTCAAAATCCTTGACTGGAAGAGGCGTTTCTGGGGTAATGTAGCCTTGTCGCGACGCCGCGATGATTGCGACAACCGATGTCGCGACAGGGTTTCTGAGGTAATCGGCCAGGTCCGGCTTGTGTACGCTCAAATGGATGGCGTATTGACGGATGGTCTGGGTGAGGCGCGAATGCGGATCTAGAAGATCGTCCGACATTGATTGGTAGAGTGTGGAAGGTGCAGAAGGAGAAGCGGGCTGTTCATGCCAAATGGAAAGTGGCCCGAGCGTTGATGCTCGTCTGGGAGCGGTTGCCTGCAACTGCCAGCTTTCTTACTCGCCCGCTTGCTTTTCATGAGTACTTGCCCTCCGTTTATCACTGTTTTTAGGGGATGCAGTCTCCGTCGCGCCCTTGGTGTTCAAGTGTTTAGCTTTTCTTACCCTTCGCACTCATCGGGACTTCAAGCACGCTCTTGGAGCAGCGCTTCCTACCTTGTATTCCGTCTTGAACGGCGTTCCTCTGTCGGCCATGAGTCTGATCTGGTGATTTGATTCCGATGCGCTCTCTTCCCTTTCTCTTCCTGCCGTTCGTGCGCTTAGAGATGGGCAATGGTGGATCGTCACCCCTTCTACCTATGCTCAATGCGCCATCATGTTGCTCCATGGCGGGTATGAAGCTGAAGCTCTCTATGAAAGTTCCTATCTTGGCTCTATTGTTTACCAGACTCTCTTTATTTACAGCTTCCAAGGCAAGATTGAGCCTCCTTGATTCAAGAACGGCAGTTTAAGGGAGGGCTATCGACCGCAACAGAGCGGAGCACATAGAAGGGAGCCAACTCAAGACCAAGACGGCATCTTGCTTACGCATAAGTGCGAGATCACATTCATGCTGAGATGCCTACCTGCGAAGAAGGAGTGCACTTGTCCGCACGGTGAGTGGGTAATTGATCGCCAGCTCCTTCGAAAGTAAGCCTCCTTTGTCACAGGAAGAAAGAACTCGAACATATTTGTATGCTCTTGATGTTGAGAATTTCCCAGAAAATGCGGGAACAGACAAAGCAAGCAGCCGCGTGGAAGGCCGAACGATAACAAGTGAAGCCAGAGCGCACAGCGGGCATGATTCAAGAAACTTCAAGTCCAAAGCAACTGATCGCATGGACTAGACCCAACATGTCATTATTCCAGAAAACAGATACCCTGCCCAGCAGGTCCGCCCGGGTTTCCATTTCTAGCCCGCTGGCCCCACGAATCAGTTCACCAATCCGACGACAGTGAAGTATGGATGATTGCTTACCCGACTCCAGCATGTTCATACTGAATAACGCAGACCACATATCTTTCCTTCCCGATCGATTGCTCATCACTGCCGGTCCCTGGCGGGTGGCTGACCCGCTAGGATCTACAGGTTGCGCTCTCTTTGCCTCAATCTTCTCAGGCTGTTCGTAGCTTTGTGTAGAAAGCGTTTTGCCCGCCCTTTAGCTTGCCGCTGATTGCTGTCCGGAGTGCCCTGGGCTTGTGACGGTTCTTGGTCGACGTCCGCGAAGTGGTGCTCGAGGAGACGGAAATGCTCTGGTGTGAGGGCGGATTGGAGCACATCCTTCGCTTTCTGTTCTGGGCGTCCACTATGTAGGGACACTGTAAGCCTTGGGTCGGCTCCGTGGTCAAGCATCTCTTTGGCTATCAGGTAGCAATCCTCCTCGGTGGAGGCGGTATGATCCGTCCGATATTCTCCTTCAAGAACCATACCCAACCGGTCTTGCACAAAGAAGCACCAGTTGGTGGCCTTCTTGTAGTGCTTGGCATTTGGATCTGCACCCTTTCGTAAAAACAGGCTGACTAGACTTGGATCAATCACTCGTAGAGCCATTTCGAGATAAAGGTTTAGATCTTCGTTGGATGATGCATTTTGGTCCACCACGTATCTGATGTATCGTCGAAGGCGATGAAGAAAGCAGACACCTATGATGGGCATCTTGGGGAACTTGAACAGTAGCCTTGTTGGGTCTATGGAGTCCCATAGCTTCGAGTGTAGCGCTGCTGGCTGGCTCTCAACAACATCTCTTAGCTGAATAATAGTACGAACCTCCAGGTCTTCAAATTGAGGATCATCTCTCAATTCATCAACATGATAGAGCAACGTCGAGATGAACCGAGCCATTGTGTCCTGTCCCCCTACAGGACATTCTGGTGCTATCTTGATCACTGCAAGCATGGCTTGGCTGATTTTCAAGTCGGCATTGAATTTGCCTCTACTCCATCGCTGAAGAAGATTGTGTATCTCTGTCGTTTTTAGGAAGTCTCTGACGGTCCGGTGGAGGAAGTCGACTTGCAAGTTCACAAATTCGTCCCACTTCTCAAGAGCCGTAGATGAGCTTGTGATTTTGACCTCAATTAGGCCTTTGCAGCAAGCATTGAGCCTCTTGCGCATCTGCTTCGTGCGCTGTGTGAGCTTGTCATCTTCGAGAGTCCCTATCTCCAATTCCAAGGCGTCGGTCTCATTGTCGATGAACCAGTACGCCATAACAGGCATGATCTCGTTGGCATGCAGAGCGAGCCGAAACATCTCTGCAGCCCCTTCCCGATAGAAGTCATCGACATCGGTAAACAGTATTTTCTTGAAGTATTCGTCAAGGTCCGTGGGAAGGGTGCGAAGTCTTCGCTGCAGGTCGCTTATCCGGTCTCCATTGATCAAACCTTCTTGAAACGACCGAACGACAAGGATGACCCATAGGAACACGCCTTGTGCTGCGTGTATGATTTCCTGGATCAGTTCCTCAGCCAGATTTTTATCGGCCAGCTCTTGATAGCCGATAGTACCATGGAATTTGGCGTTGACATAAATCCTGATGTCTTCCGTGTTGAAGTCTTGCATGTAGAGCTTCCGAGAAAGATCATGACCGTAGGCCTGTTCGAATTCATTCCAGGGACGGCTGGATGCGCAGATCTTGACGTTCGGCAGACTTGTGAAGACGTGAATGAGCTCGATGAGGTCCTCAGGCTTGCCTTCATACTCGTCTAGCCCATCGATGAAGAAGCAGAATCGGGTATCGGAGGATGAGAAATGTACCGCGATATCCTGAAGTTTTGATACGAGATTGGGTGTGCTAATTGCAGGATTGTTGTCAATAACGAAGTCCTGGCTCAACTCATGGCTATGCCAAAGCTCGGGATAAGTGTGCGGTATGATCTCCGGACACTGGCGCAATATTTGATAGATAAGGGAGCGAAGCAGCCCTTGTTGGTCTCTCTGAAGATGGTTCTTTCCCGCGTTCCAGAAAAAGAAGTTTGCAGTTATCAGCCGGAATCCTTGAGCCCATGTTTGGAGTCCCGAGTGTGTCTTCTCGTGAGTACACAGGTGTTTCATCAGAGTTGATTTTCCCGAGCCCGGTTTCCCGGAGATCCAGTACAGAGCATCTTGCGATGTCAGCCATTCGACATAGCCTGAAAGAGCCTGCGAAGAGGTTGGTGTATCCGAAAATATCCATTCGAAGGTCTTCTCGTGCACATCTGAGATTGAGATATGCCGCTCGTCCATGACGTCGAAACGGAGCTTCTCCAATACCATCTGTTCGGCAGAATACTGTTGCGCTTGTTCGCCAGCTCGAAGCAGCAGTATGGATGTATTCTCCCTCGGCGCATTTTTACGTAGCTCTTCTCTGACATCCTTGAAGATGCTCTGAAATTGGCTGCGTAGCTCTTCAATGTCTTTCGCACGACTTGCATCGAGGTGGTGGTTCTCCTGTTGCAGCTGGTCTATCTGGGAGTAGAGTTTCTGGTGATTGGCAGCCAAAAGATAGTTGCTCACGTGCTGGAATATACGGTCCAGCCTCGCCTGAAGCGCGTCGATTTCAGGTTTCTTCCATTCGCTCCGAAGCGCCTGGTGAAAGCTGTGCCACTTGTTGTAGTCCCCCTTGAGCTTGAGACTATCCAGAACACCGAGCAGCTCGGTTGTGATGTCTAGGCACTGGCTTTCGAGCGATTTGAGAGCTTCATCCTCTTCCGAAAGCGTCACAGCCTGTGGCACTTCGGAAGGCGAAACTCGCCGAGCGAAATGCTGAAGCTCTTGAGCGAGGCCTTCAAGCTCGAGGTTTTCCTTCTTTGCGCCGAATACGGAAAAGTTTCGAGCAGTGGAGATAAGTTTCTTGGTGGAATCCACGAATTGAAGGATGTTGCCGGCGAGGCTGACGGCTGCGAGCGCTTCCATCGTATGCCTCGTTGCCGAGAAGCGAAGAAATGAAGAACTCGCGTTTCGTGATGAAAGTGGCAGAAAGAGCAGAAACACAGGTCAGAGCAGAGAGATGAACTCGTGAGAATAGAAGTGGGGTAGGTCAAGGCTGAAGAGTTGGGCTTTGAGGCGGAGCAGAAAGATCAGCGCCAAAGTTATCGACAACCGGCTTATTGCTTACATGCATCAATGTAACCCTCGTCTCTGCAGGGGTATCCGATTGGTTCTAGCAACCACTGTTGGAAACGTGAGTATGCCTGATGGGTTCCCGACTGTGTGGTTAGCGAAGCCTCGTCAATTTGCAGTATCGAATCAGAAGTATTTACTGCCAAGACTAGAGCACAGCCTTTGCATAGCCATTGAAAACTGCAGAGAAGTGATATGCCCACCGATTGCAACACGGAGCATTTGCATGCCACAGCTTCAACTGTCGAGCGTTGTATCTCGTGAGTTCATACCGCATTGTCATAACTCTCTAATGAATGATGTCAGTCTAGAGCTTGGCCGCCTCCTTTAATATCTCCCTGGTGAGCACATCACCTTTCTTCCTCTCCGGGCTCAGTCTTCCCATCTTCAACAGCCTCGCGATCATATCCTCATCGCCGAAATGCGAGTTGTGCTCAAACTGCGGCTCCTCATCGTATGCAACCCTCGCTGCGTCCACCAAAATCCTCGCCGTCATGCCAAATACCCTGAACCGGTCCAAATCCGACAGCGGATCCTTTGGCGGATCGGACAGCGCGTCTTTACTGCTTTCTGCAGCTGCGCTCTTAACCTTCTTCCTCGGCCTTTCTAGGACTTCCTGCTGCTTCTCCGCACCCTTCACCTCCACCTTCCCACCACCCTCTTCCCCAACCACGTTCTTAGCCTTCGGCCGTGCAACACTCTGCCCCTTGACCGGCACATAAAAGTTATGCATCCGCCACCTCGACTCATGCCAATCCGTCCACACGCCCTGATACCACGCTGCCGGAAACCCCGCCGCCTCGACCCCCGCCTCCGCCTCCCCCGCACTCGCCGAAACCTCATCCTCGGCCTTCAAAAAATTGTGAAACGGCGCCGTAAACACAGCCGCAACCTCCTGTGCCGAAAGTCGCGGAATCAGCACCTCCTCGGCCGTAGCAGCACCCGCCTGCTGAGCTCCACCCAGCTTTGCCGCAGCAGCACCCGACTTCTCCTCCTCCGATGAAGAACCGGCAGACGCAGAAGCAAACCGATCCGCCGCCAAAAACGCTACGCAAGGCCGGACCCCCAACTCCGTCCGCGCAAGATTCGCCGGCATCTCGCACACCTCCTCAACCCGCCACGGCGGCGGCAGCCGCCGATCCGCCAACGGCAGGCCAATCTCCTCCCACGCCTCCCGCCGCGCCGTCTGGAACGGGGTTTCGGCGAGGGCGTCGGCGCGGCCGCCGGGCAGGGCGGCGTGGCCGGCGTAGGTGGACATGGAGGCGGCGCGGAGGGTTAGGACGACGCGCAGGTCGCCGAGGGCGTCGGCGTAGAGGAGGATGAGGACGGCGGCGCGGCGGGCGAGCGGGAGGCGGTGGTAGGTTGTTGGGGGGGGTTTGTAGGCGCGGAGGCGGGCGAGGGCGGCCTTTTTTTTTTTGGGTGTTAGTGTGTGCGTGGGTGGGGATTGCGGGGGAGAGCTACGGCTGAGGCGGGCGTGAGGGTTGCCATGGTTGGAGAGTGGTTGCCATGGCACAATGGTGGGAGGGGAGAACAGTTGAGGTCGTTCGTGGGACGGATGGACGTCGTTGATGTCACACAACCCCGGACATTATTGATTGGTTGGTCTGTGTGAGCGCGGGGGCGGCGGGCGGGAACCTCGGCTCCGGGCCGTCCGCTCGGCTGATCGGCTGCTAGCTTTGGCGTGGGGGAGTGAGATGTTAAAATCCAGCGGTGGGATGGGGCGGACAAGGCAATGGATGGGTAGGCGGTGGTTCCTGAGCTAACTGAAAGTGCCTGACCTGATGGCGGTAAGTCAGCCTGGGTCTACACGTTAGCCAGGACGCGGAAACTGGGCAGCGTTTGTTAATTGATACTTGATATACGCGTTTCTCTTGAAATTCACATGATCCCTGACGCGTCGCCTTAAAAGGGCGGTGGAGTCACACCCTTAACTTTATCATTACCACTTGGTTGTCACAACTTTAGTCCCTCTCCCCGGTTGCACCTGCATCTCGATAGACGAAGCCAATGTCTCTGTAACTACAGAGGCACACTGCGCCAGGCGACGTTTGACCTTCACTCTCACACGGCCTGGTTGACTGAAGATTTATGTTCTCTTTAGTCTTGGATCCGATCAGGTTTGTGGTTTGAGGGCAGCATCATGCAGACGCGTAGTCGTACCCGGGCGCAATTGCGCCAGAACGAGCTCAACAACAATAACAACAACGAGAGTTGGCTGATGTGGTTGCTTACCGACCCGTCAACAACGGTGCTGCCCATACCCAGGCCGACGGCCCTTTAAGTTTCGAAGCCCCTCCCCATGTCAATGATTTCCTCGATCTTCACGGCCGCCCAGACCTCAATAGCGAACCAGAAAGTAACTCAGGACAAGAAGCAACCTGCCCACCAGCAGAAGCCGGACCTAACACCGGCTGCGGACGCCTCTCTCCTCGACACCGTCGCGCCAATCATGCTGCGCCCCCGAGGATCTTCCCAGGGCGTTTGAGCAGTTCCTTGGTGCCATGGCCCGTCTGATCGACCCAAACAGCGAGTTGGCCATGGAGGAAAAGAAGCAACCCGCCCGCCAGCAGATGCCCGATCCAGCACCGGCTGTGGACCCCCAGTTCGCTTCCCTCCTCAACCCCGTCCCGCCAGTCAACCTTCGCCCCGAGGATCTTCCTGCCGCCATGAGCGATTTCTTTGGTATCCTGGTCCGTCTGGACCCATTCTCCAAATTGATGACGGAACAATCGGTGAAGGAAGATATATTCGGCATGCAGAGGGCCCGCGATGAAGGAGACGTGAATGCATTCTGGAGGCACCGGGCTCAAGCCCTCCTCCTGGCAGTCCAAAGACGCGACGAGGCCGAGAGAGAAATTGAGGACTATCATATCCATGATCGCGTTTGCCTTTCATAGAAATGAATATGTATGAGTCCCGGCTCGTTTAGGTTACCTCATAAGTTAGCAGCGCAGGCGCCTCATGGTAATCAACTACATCTCTTTCGTTGCTTTCATGAATGTCCATCAGAACCTCACCACCCAGTTGCTTCTCCAAGTAAGAATAGAACGTAAAATGCGAACACAACCTGTGGTATCTACGAGCCTGGTCCCCAAACAACCCTTCCCTTCCCTCACCGAGGCCCACAACCCATTCAACCCCAATCCTTCCCATCCCACTCATACTCCTCCCCCTCAACCGCCAGCGGCGTCGTCCGCATCCGCCCCACCATCCCCCGCAACCTCTCCACCTCCCCCGCCGCCGCCACCGTCCCACAGCTCACAAACAACCACCCCCTCGCCACCAGCGCCGCCGCCGCCTCCGCATCCGCCGCAAAATGTCCCACAAACTTGGCATGCTTGCGCGCCGCAGCCAACACGGCCTCCTCATCATCGTCATCGTAGGTCGAGGCGCCGTACTCACCGGGCCCGACGAAGAGCTGTTCAAGACTCAATCAACCAAACCGTTTCGTGCGGGGTGAGGGGGAATCTTCAAGGGAAAGAGAGGGAAGAGTTCTTTACCGCATCGATGCCAGCCACACCGGCAATCCCGTCAATGTTCCCAACCGCCTTCCGCGTCCCTATCTCAGCCATGACGACGAACCGCGGCGACGGGCACCCCGTCGCGACGACGATCTGCTCTGCCTGCTCCTGTGGTGGTGAGTGACGGGGGTTAGCAAGAGCGGAAATTGACGCGAGTTTATTTTGGCTCACTTTCGTCTCGCACCCGGTGACCAGCACGCCGTGGGCCCCGGAGTCCTGCGCCCATCTTATCCGCTTCGGCTCCGTCACCGGCACGCGGATGATGGGCGAGGCGCGGCTGGTGGCAGTGAGGTGGGCGAGGGAGGCGGGGGTGGGCATGGGGGTGGTGCGCGTGCTGCAGTCGATGAGGAGCCACTGCGTTTTTGCGTTAGCCTCATGAGCTCTTTGGGGAGGAAACGATACATGGGTTTGCTCTTTTTTTTTTTTTTTTTTGTCCCGGATTGCTCATTCGCAGGTTTTTTCTTGTGCCACGGAAGAGAGAGAGAGAGAGAGAGAGAGAGAAGGCTGCGACAACGTACATCAATATCTCCCCCACCGGGCAGCTCCCCATCCTGGAATCGCATCAATTGCCCCACCGACGGCGAGCTGCTCTCCGTGTCGGCGGCGGCGTGGTACAGGCTCAGCTGCAGGCGCGTCGGGCCCCGGGAGGAGAGGAGCCCGTTCGTCCTCGGCCCAGGCATTTTCTCTGGGGAGGCAAAGAAACGGTCGCGGAGCGGTAAGGTCGCGTGGTGGTGCTTATCCCCGAAGCGGTAATGACGTGGAAGGAGGTACGGGTTACGGGATCCTGAGGTATGGTGTTATTTGGGGTGGCTCTTGGGAATGCTTGATAGGCTTCTTGGTGTTGGTAAGACAACCAGACGGGAACAGGCAGAGAGGAAGTTCTGGGCGTGCAAGGGGAAAGAGATGGGGGGTTTCGTGGTGGTGGGTGCTTCCCGCCGGAGGTCCGTTTCCGCTTCCGCCGGATGGGTTGTTTGTGTCGGAAGTGGATGTTTGCGGGTGCCAACTTGTGTTATGAGCCGAGAGCCGTGGTGAGTACAACCGATTGCACTCCATTAATGGACTGGTTTTTTATTTCATGGCTTGGTCGACGTCGAATAGCGGAAAGGGGGTGCTACGTGGATGGAAAATACATACCTACATGAATTGCTACTACAGAACGTAAAACGCTACACTAAACAGCTGGTGCTACTGGTAGATGACCAGCTTGTCGACGCACTTATTGGGGGGTATGAAAATACGAGAGCGCTGCGGATACTTCCACGCATCCATATACACCAATCCACTCAAGCATCCACCTCCCGGACATCGTAGCCGAACATCCCATTCGACTCAACCGAGTTCTCATCCACAAGCTTCCTTGCAGTCTCCACCCCCGCAGCAGGGACTCTATACTCGAACTTCTTCCCAGGAGCAGGCATCCTTCCGTCAACCGGGTACGGAAACGGCAAGTACTGGGGACAGCAGAATCAGCAATGGAGCAGAATGAAGGAAGAAACCCAGAACTGCCAACCTCTGGAAGCAAACCCAACTGCCTGAGCAGGGTCGACTGATCCCACGCAATGTGCTCGTGAAAGAGCCTGTCACCGCGGATGTTGACGATGGCGGTAAACGGCACCTCGAGCACCTTGCCCGTCGGCGGCACGCCCGGCACCCTATGTATTATTCCCCGCGCGTCAGTCAACCAGACCACTCCCTTCGCAGGAGAGAGAGAGAGAGAGAGAGAGAGAGAGAGAAAAACTCACAGCCAATCCACCACCCGATCATGCGTGCACTTGAACACAAACTCATCCACCACCCGATCCACGCCCACCGTCCTGCTCACCAGCTCCAGGCTCGTGTCCGGCGGGTTGCTGTGCACAAAGTGGTTGCGGTAAAACGCCGTCAGCCGCTCGCGCCCGATCCCGCCGGTCATGGTCGGGATGTGGTTGACGTAGGGCTGCCGCACCATGGTGCCCATGGTCTTGCCGACGGCGCGCTCGCCGAACTCGTACCGGCAGTGCTCGTCCCAGATGGCCTCGAGGTCGAAGTGGGGGCCCTGGAGCAGGGGCTTGAGGAAGGAGAGCGTGCGCGTGTGCGAGACGGCGGCAAGGCTGCCGCTGTAATGGGTGTGGGCGGGGAGCACGAAGTTGGGGGAGGCGGAGGGGTAGATGTGGGTGGTGGTGGTGGGGGATGGAGTGGAGGGTGGGGGCGAGCCGGCGATGTGCCAGAGGACGGGTTTGGGTGCTGGTATGGGGTCTAGGGAGTAGTTGACGATGGCTGCGATGGTTGCCCATGCGCCGGCAACATAATCGCGTGGTTGGGGAAGTGGCACGTATGCTGTGAAGTTTGTCAGTCTTGATCATTTCGCTTCTCTGATCCATGGACTCACCGAGCAATCCATATTTGTCCTTTTGCGAGCACACCTCCAACGAACCCAATGTACTAAGGGCACGCTGCAAATCCTCGTCGAACTCGCTGCCATCGGCCTCAAGCGTGACTTGGGCCACAGCATAACCTTCCTCGGCCCACTTGAGCAGCGGCGGCGGATCGAGGGTCCCGTCGCCGTGGTTCAGCGGCAGCGCACCGCCAACCACGAGCACGACGCCCGGGCCGGAGCCACTGCGCGACAGCGGAGGCTGAACGACGACATTCCGGCTCACGGTGAAGGCGCGGGCCGCTGGTAGCGGGACGGGCGTTTCTTCGGGCAGCCTCGTCGTCATGGCGGTAGGATCTTCGTAGCTAGTGAAGACTGGCGTCGATGAGGCTTCTTTTAGACCAATCGAGTGACGTGCGTCTGGTGCGTGCTTGTTGTTCCGTTCTGCTTGTAAGTTCCTTGCTGGCGAGGGGCAAAGCAAGCGGGGAACAAGGGTGGGCTTCCTGCCAAACCTTCTCTGCACCCGCTCGTTACCAAGCCATTATCAAATATGCGGATTCCAACAAAAGAAGCAGCAGCCGCATCATCAGCACGCCGATCCTTGAGAAAGAATGCAGCGGGTAATTGCTAGCATCTTCCTTATCTGCCGAATAGAACCATGTCGTTACCGCGGTTGTGCAACCGCAACAAACCCGTAGTGCATCTTCACTGATCTGCGGGACCGACGAGTTAGCGCAATATGCATCAAATTCAAACTTTTTGATGTGAGCCGTCAAGCCAAGAGAGAACCCGGCGGAACGACTCCTCCAATACGAATTCCCGGCGGGGTCCCTGGATACGGGGTTTGACGTGCAGCAGTGGCCACGCGGCTTTGACGGGTGAAAAAAGTAAACGAAAGATAGGCGTACCGTTTCGTATCTCCGGCTAGTATCTTTTTTTGGTTTCTCCACAACTGTGTGACGCGTTTCGACGATCATCCGATCATCAGGGTTTGCCTCAACGTGGAGACCACACACACACGCACCACGCAAACGCGCACACACAACGTCAAGCCACACGACGACAGCCACTACTGACTCTCCCTCGGTTCTTGCGTCCTCCTTTTCCCCTCCTATACAGGAAATAATAATGCAGAGACCCTCCTCCTTCTTCAGGCCCGCGGCTGGTGTGGACGAGGACCGAGGTAGCCGCGTTTGGAAGGCCTGCGTCGAATGCCGCAAGAAAAAGGTATGGTTTGGGGGACGCACCGCACCTCTCGGATTGCCACGATTAGCGAGAAGCGAAACGTTGTGGAGCTGATCAACGGGTTCCTCGCGCAGACGAAGTGCGACGGCAAGGATCCTTGCCACTACTGCAGCGCTCGTGGACGAGAATGCGAGTACCCCAGCGCCAACGATAACGCGCACGTGAGTCGACAGTGAGTTTACATGTCTTCCTTTTTTCTTCGAATGATGGTGGCATGGGATTTTTCTCCAGACGCGAAGTGGGAGACAATGGGGAATTGCTGATTCGGTTGCTTCTCGTGTCCCAACAAAAGTCAAATTTCGAGCTTCGAGACTCGATGCCAGCAGATAGACCACCTGTGTCAGAAAATGGATGCCATGTTGGAGAAATTCAACGGCTTGATGGACACGTTTGAATCCAGGGGATGGGACCCAACAAACAAAAGCACTCAAACCCACCAACAAGCCCCCATCATTGAAAGCAGTGGAAATGATATGCGAGAGCCGGACTCTGCGAATGTCTCTCACGAGGAACCAGAAAGCGATACAGATGACGTCGAAAGCCTGCCGGACCACGGAGAAGACCATGCACCCACCGGCCATCTCGTCGCAGACGCACAAGGCAAGCTCAGGTAAGGCGGCGCGCATGCTCTCACGGAAAGCAAGCTTACCATTGCCCGCAAGATACGTCGGCGGGGCAACCAACCTGATCCTGATCGAAGCAGTGCAGAGCCTTGGGGATCAGCACACCTCCCCATCCTTCGCAACTCCCGGCTCAAGCAGCCCCCAAATCATGTCCAGCATCATCGGGCTGCCCTTCTTCGCAGGCGGCAGCACGTCCCTGCGCCTACCGTGCACCATGAGCCCCGAGCAAGTCAGCTTCCCGCCGCAATACGTCTCCGACCTCCTGGTCCACCTGTACTTTGACCAACTGCACTACACGTTTCCCATTCTGTTCAAGCCCTACTTCCTTCGGCAGTACCAGAAGCTGGTAAGCAGACAGGTTCCCAACGACGGCCCCGACCCCGGCTTCCTGTGCGTCTTCTTCGCCGTCTGCGCCTGCGCCTCAAGTCTGCTACCGCGAGGCGCTTCTTCCGGGGGGCCGGCGCCGGCAGGAGGGCGACCCCTCCCCGGGCAGGACTTTTACGAGAAGGCGTGGCTGCTCTACTATGGCTCGACCGGCCAGGGCACCATCGAGCAGGTGCAGTGCCTGGCGCTGCTCGCCGTGTGCTCCGCGGGCTGGAACACGCTGACCCAGAGCTGGAAGTTCGCGGGGCAGGCGGTCCGTGCAGCGCAGGACCTGGGCCTGCACACCGGCCTGCGGAGGCCGGCCGTGGACGAGCCGAACGAGGTGCTGATGGAGCAGATGGGCCGGCGCGTGTGGTGGAGCGTCTACGGCCTGGACCGGCTGCTGTCCATGTGCTTGGGGCGGCCCATGGCGGTGGACGACGAGGACTGCGACTGCGAGCTGCCGCTTGACATGGCCGACGAGCACCTGGAGGTGTACTGCCGCGATCCGTCGATGGGGTGTGGGACGTCGTCGGCCCTGGCGGGCTTCCTCGCCTTTTCGGAGCTTTGCAGGATCGCGAGCAAGATTGCCAAGTCAACCCGTGCGGTGCAGCGGATGCAGGGGTCCAGGAGCCAGAAGAAGGAATTGCAATCTCAAACCGAGTCGTTGGATCGACGGCTGCGGTGCTGGTTGCAGAACCTACCGGACGTGGTCAAGTTCTCCCCTAACAGGTCCGATGAGGCCGGCAAATTGCACCTGAGCATGTGCATCATCACCTTCATCCTCCACGCAGCGTCGATAATAAACCTGCAAAGGTGAGTGTCTCCATCGCCCCATGGCAGAGTGCAAAGGGGAGAGCTAGAGTATAGGCTGGCCATGACGCTGACATGAAACGTGAATGATGTGGCGGTGGACAGGCCATGGGCATCCGATAAACATGAGCTGATCGAGCCGGTGCAAGAGGCTCACAACTCACATGGCGTGTCGCCGGCCGAGCAGTGCGTGCAGGCGGCGCGTAGCTGTATCCACACGGCGGAGTTCATCCTGTTCCGGGTTCCACCATCGCACTATCTCGCTTTCAGCGTGCACCAGCTCGGCGTGGCCGGAATTCTCCTGTAAGTGCTACTCAGTAGCGGCCGCTTAAGTCAATTGATCGTCTGCCGCTCGGGCCCGTGGTTGATGAAACCAATAAGCTGATCCTATCCTGACGACGACGACAGGCTTCGAACGTCGCCAACAATGCCGCCGCCTGCGAGTGTGCAGGAGGACGTGCAGAAGTGCATCCGGCACCTAGAAAATCTGGAGACGGTGTGGAGCGGGGCGGAGAGGAGCAAGGTGATCCTGCAGGACTTGCTCCGGAGAGCGACGGCAGCAGCCGACAGTGGGTTTGGCGAGCTGTTCGGCGGGGTGGCGGAGCAAAGAGACATGCTAGACCCTGATTTCTATGTGAATTTCGAGGTGAGTAAGTAGCACAGGAGTCAGGCTTGGCGCCGACTGGCCCTGCTGATTAGCACGCGGCCAATAGGGACAGTTCTGAGGAGAGGTTGAGTTCGCCAAGGGCAAAGCGGGAAGTCCTGCCGACACGCGTTTTAGGTTTGCTTTGAGACAAGGAAAAAGGACGGTGTGGGTGCGTGATGTACCCCGTACAACGAAGCCTCCTTTGTGGTGAGTGCGCTGTTGCATGCGGCCGCCGAGGCACAGCATCAACCCATTGATCTAATCTTATCAGCAATAATGATGGGTGGGAACGGTGCAGGCTAGTTACGTAGTCGCCTAGATGATCGGCGGATAAATTGACGCGGACAGGGAACTGCTGGCCACGGGTGGCCCTCCCCGCAACAAGTAATGACATCTTTTCAGCAGCGCTGAGGTGTCGCCGAGGCCGCCGTCTCGACAGAGCGCCAATGACGATTCTGTGGTATGCGCGTCGCCAGCGCGGACTGGCTGCCGGCGTGCTCCAGGCTTGCGGCTCACACCGGGCGGAAGGGAGCGTAGAGGCAAGGAGCGACACGCCAGCAGTCACCGACATTCTCGGCGGGCGACTCATAAGAATCTGTGACTTTTGACGTACGTCGCAGGTGCCGGTCTGGAGCAGCAGGCGTCGTGGCGTGAGGCTGAAGGCGTCTGTGCTTGCCAGTCAAGCACAAGCTTCTCTGGTTTCCAAGGCGGAGACGCTAGAATGGCAGCATCCAGCCATCACTGTGGGACGAGGGGCGCCCGCTATTTTTAATTCATCATGTTGCCACATGCTGCCATGCTGCTGTCGGAAAATCAATAATGGGCAGGCTGCAGGCCTTGCTGGATGGGCACCAAAGATGGCTGGGCAAGGCGGCGGCGTGAGGAGAGTTACCGTGCGCCGCCGTCAGCAGAGGTGTGTCGCAGGGGTGGTGGTAGATCCGACGCATGCATTCGTGTGCTCGAGGGCTGTGTTCCGGCTCGATCCAGCGCCGCCAACGCAAAGGCAAGCACGCCAGCCAGCCAGCCGTGACCTAACCGGTCGCCGCCATACGTATTTGTTCCCAACCACCTGCACCACCTTTTCTCAAGACTCTTTCAACTCCAACTACAACTGCTCCAACATCCGGTCGTTGTCCGCCGTTCCTCGCTCCAAATACCCACCTCGCCTGCACCATCGCAAACCACTGCACTGTCCAGGTGTTTAGTCCGACCCGCTATCTCTCGCTTGGCCCCCGATTGCTGCTCACGTTGCCGCTTCTCGCGCTTCCAACACCCGCACCGCCTGGAGCTTTGGCCGTTCTGTTGATTAAACCAATACCGCTTCAACCCCCAGGCCCAATTTTCCCTATCCTTCGGCCCCTTCGGCCCTTCCACAGTAGCTGAAACTACCCGATTCGCGCAAATGTCCGCCATGGACTACCACACGAACCAGCGTCCGCGCTCCAAGAGTGGCTTTAGCTTGAAGAGCGAGAGAAGCAATAAGAGCCATGTCTCCGAGAAGGTCAACAGGCCTAAGATCAAGGACCTCCACGAGACTCACGCGGAGAAGCACAAGAGGCACCTGAGCGACACCTCCAAAGCCAACCCCAACGCCGCCATGGAAGAAGCCCAGCCCAGTACGCTGCCCTCTCTAGCCTGCGTTTGGAATGCCCGCTAACGTCATGATCGCAGTTGCCGCCGCGCTCGAGGCGTCTACACTCGGTTCGCTGCGCGCGATGCAACACAAGGACGTCGACGGGTCGCCAATTCGTAAGTTCTCTCGCAGCCACGATGCAGAAGATCAAGCTGGCTAACTTGGTCTCCGTACAGCGGATCCCGACCTCTCAAACCCCACCCGCTCGCGATGGGAGCGCCCGCTCGACACCATCCGCAAATTTGAGGCACAGATTGATGGCGACTACAAACGTAAAGTTACCGCACACACCGGTGCGATCAGTCGAGGCTGGCTATCACAAAAATCAAATGCTGACTTGACGCAGCCGAAACCAACGCCGATTTCAGCGGTTACACGAGCCGCCGGAGCAGTTACTATGGGGGTAAGTCTTGCAACGATGTCTCAGCCTAGTCTTTTTCCGAAACGCACCCGTGGTCCACATTGCACACTCGCGACATGTCGCAGGCCGTCAATGCCGCGCCTAAGGCTGTCAGCAGCACGAGCAGACCCCATGGGAGATCGCTTCCAGTGGCGTACCTTCGCTGCCGCCTCCCGCAGCGCCCGGCTTGGCATGACCTGCGATCGACATTTTGTGACGCACATGCGCTGATCAAACGCTAATTCGGTTCCGCTACAGGCAACGGAAACAATCGCTATTCCACCAGCACCGTCAATGGCGGTGGCTACTATGGCGGCCGCAATCCCGCTTCGCCTCGTCCCGTCGAGGACGCGTACCAGCCTGCTCCCAGCCGCAACCGCTACGGACAGCGTGTCCAGCAGGATTTCATGCCTCCGCGCCAGCCGATGAATGGTCAGGGCCTCTACCCGGGTCACGGCTACCAGCAGTCTCGCGACACCGTGAACACTGGACTCTCGAACAGTTCCGGCGAGCCGTGGGCCAATTCCACGGATCCGAGCAGCGAGAACAGCTCCATCGAGAGGGTGGCACCTGTTCCCAAACCCGACGCGGGCGAGCAGTACGGAATCCCTGGATTTGGCGGTAGCCCGATCGCGGAGCACGACTATGACCAGCAGAACTACGGTGCCCCGGCGCCTGCGGTTGGCAACGGAGCGTATTACAGCCAAGGAGCGCCGCCGGTGCCCCCGCACCATGGCGTTAACGGTGTGTCAAAGATGGGTGATGGTCCGCCACAGCAGCCCATCACTGCGCCGGCAGCGGCCGCGGCCGCACCTGCACGTCGGCCAGTGCAAAACCAGGAACCGGACAAGAGGAAGAGTTGGTTCAAGAGGCGGTTCAGCAAGGATTAATCGACCCTATCCTTTTTCCTAGGGTCGGTTGACTGCGGTGTTTTTTCACCTCTTTCGACGTCGAGGTTGGCTGAAGGATGTAATGACACTCTCTGCTGTGCGGGGGAAGTAATGGCTTGATGAATAATTCCCTGGTGTTTTTTTCTTTTTCTCGCATTTCTTGTTGGCGTTTTTTGGGACCTAGCCTGAAGAAATCCAGTTGGCTGGCGGAGAGGAAAGGGGCGTCTGGGATTATGGGGAACCTCGCCAGAGGATGGAGGAGGGCGGAAGCTCCTTGAAGTTTCTCTCCTCTGGGTGGGGATTTCTGGTTTATAATACCGAGGTTCGGCAGGAATGGGTTTTGGCTTTTTTGGCTGAGCACGAAAGCCGAAGAATTCTTCATAGATGCATAATCCGGATGCGGTGTCTGTTTGCGCCGTATTCTTTGGCTCGGTCAATTGCTGGGAATTGGAAATTGCATTAAGGAAATAAGGACTGTGTCACGGCAAGGCAGTGTCCAGTCAGGAATACATTTTATTTTTTTTTGCCGAGTTACTCCAATATTGTGACATGATTGGATCCTGTCGTTGAGTGCCAACCCCTTTGCTTTTTTCTTTCCCTGAGTGCCTGTCTCGGCGATGGCACAGAGCCCGCCAGAGACCAGTTTCCCCTTTTCATGCCATCGCATTCCATTTTGCTTCTTTACTTCAGTAGCCCAGGTGGCCTTCGAGTACACATGGGTTGCGGAGCCGTCGCCGGGCCTACCTCACTTGGCCTTTTTCGCCTCCGCCTCCGCCTCGAGCCTATCTGACTGATCTTCCTTCATTGCGACGATGACATACCCCACCAGAACAACGTTTGCAATGATGGCGGCTAAGCCACCAGCATATGTGGAGTTTCCTGGGAGGTACAGTGGTCAGCCCGGGATCTTCTGTTTGAAGCTAAACGAACGGGGAGTGTGGCCTGGAACATACCTTTGAAGACAGTGTTTACTGTCATAAAGTACGCGCCAATGGGCATCGTGACCATGGCGAATGTGAAGCCAAGCAGCTTGTAGATGACGGCCCTATGAGCGTTGTTAGCACGTGCAGTGAGTAGGGCTTCTCCTTTTCTTTTCTTGAGCGTGCAGCGACCGAAAGGTAGCGGTGTGCAATGACCGTGCAGCGGTGGTAGAAGATACGGCAGAGAAGGACATGGGTATACGAACGCAGGAACAGCGGGCGCAATATTGCTGCTGCCTTGAGGCGCCATGCCGGACGACACGTCGGCCGCATCATCCTGGTCCAGGAACGTCTTCTCCGTCGACACAATCCTTCGGGATGCCATTGTGAAGCTTGAATGAGGAGACTGGGGTGTAGAACTTGGTTGAGATGGGGGATGAGGTTGTCTCTATAGCATTGTGCGATGCTGTGCGGGGGGCCGTGACGTGCCTGCCCGTGCAGGGGTCCGCCTTACACCCCGGTCCGACTTTTGTCGAACTTCGCGAACGCGTTTCTTTCGAGAACCACTTCCACCCTCTCACTCACTATTCCTCTTCTTCTCTCTCCCCCCACTGCAACCCCGCTTGACACGCTCCACCTTGCGATCGCCACTCCGTTGCTCATCTCGGGAATCTCGTCTCCTCAAAAATAGACGTGATTCTACACCAGCATTGAGCGCCCGCGCCTCGATTCGCCTTTCCGCGTCACTCTGCGGCCCATCATCCTCACCCGCGCGTCCTCGACGCTCCACCACTTTTCCACGCTGCCTCGGCATGGAAAGTGATCCAATCATGGATTCACCAGCCAAGCGTCGCCGTACTGACGCCGGCTATAACTCTGAGAACGACGATGGCGACGCACTTTTCGCAGACTACGACGAGACTGTCGCAACTCTGCCACTCACACACCCTTACAACCCCGCGCGGCCGACACAGGCCTCACCTTACTTTGCTTCGGAGCATCCGGCTGTCACCCAACCTACGCAAATCCTAGACACTCCGATCGCGAAGCGGACAGACCCCAACTCTGTCGTCCAAGTCGCCGCCTCTTCACCTATCGCGCCCATGCGGCTACCCACCTCCTCACCTCCACAACCCAAGGTGCGCTCGCCGCCCAGCAAACTTGCACGAAGCGTAGGATCTCGCCCGCTTCACCGCCCAGAGACAAGCGCGGGCAGGTCGTCGACTTCCGCCAGCGACGAAGAGCAACCCGCCAAGCCGCAGCAGTCGAAGTCAGACATTCCTCCGTCCCGCTGGGCCAGCAAGAGCAAGCCGCAACAACACAACCAGCCAGCTGCACCGTCCGCGTTCCAGTCAATCATGGCTCAGTACGAGTACGGCAGCTCAGCAAGCGTCCCCCAGAAGCGGTCGTCGGATGACATGGCCAATGCGTACTCGTCCTCACCCAAGAGGCCTCGCGCCGTTCCTCGCCAAAATGCTCCATCACGCGCACAGCCTGTGGATGACGGTCTCACCCTGGACGGGATTAACGATTACATGATGCGGCGCAAAGTCGAGCGTATGATGAGGGTTTACCCGAACAAGTCGATCGCGCAGCTGAACAATGCCCTGGCGGAAAAGCGAGGCAACTTCGACGATGCGCTTGGTTACATCTGCGAGCAGGAGGAGGCCGAACAGGCTGAGAGCGCGCGCCAGCATGAGGCAATTGACCTCACCGCTGAAGACGAGAGTTCTCGCGCCAAGCTATCCAAGCCGTCCACGAACATGGTTGTCAAGACGAACCAGTCAATTGCCTCGAGATGGAGCAAGGTCAAACCCACGAACATTCCGAGCAAGCCGACAAAGGAGAAGCAATCTCCTCCTGCCCAAGCAGTCATAGAGATTGCTGACGAGTTGTCGGCTGCCGAGACACCTCCCAAGCCTCGTCGTCGTCTCCAACGCGGCCGCAAGACTGCAGCCAGATCGCCGTCTCCGTCGGAGATAGCCACACCTGAGAAGGCATCAAGCGATCGTCGTGGAAAGACGTTCATGACCATTGATTCCGACTCTGACGCCGAGAACTCCGAGGAAGAGGTCGATGAGGAAGCGGTTCAAGAGGCCGAGGAGAGCCTGCTAAGCTATCTCAACAAGTGTGAGGCGCCCGGCCTCGCGGATCTCTCCCAGCAGCCGCTTGCTGATTGCGAAGGAATTTTGGCCAAGAGGCCTTTCAGGAGCTTGGAGCAAGTCCGAAGAATCGACCTCAGCCCTCCAAAGTTGACGAAGAGCGGCAAAGTCTCGAGCAAGCACATGTCCACGGGTACGAAGGTTCTCAACATTGCCGAGAGAACTTGGGCTGCGTACTTGTCGGTCGATCAGCTTGTCTCCGAATGTGAGACACTCGGCAAACCCATCACTGAGGACATGGCCCAATTGGGTGACCAGTCTTCGACTTCGAATTCAGATGGAGGTCTCAACATCTTCAGCATCGAAGGCGCCAAGCACGATTCTGGTGTCGGCACACCCAGCTCCTCTACGCAAGCCGACGACGACGACGTTACTGTGCGCAGCAGATTCAAGGCGCTGAAGAAGCCGTCCAATATGGCTGAGTTCGACTTGCAACCCTGGCAAGTCGTAGGTCTGAACTGGCTCAGCATCCTCTGGAAGTACAAAGTGTCTGGCATCCTTGCGGATGACATGGGCTTGGGCAAGACGTGCACAGTCATTTCCTTCTTGTCCCACCTCAAGGAAACCAACACTGGCGGTCTCGCTCTCGTCGTCGTTCCCAACACAATTCTGGAGAACTGGCTGCGAGAGTTCGAGAAGTTCTCTGATGGAAGCCTTAGGGTCGAGCCTTACTACGGTGGAATGAAGGACAGAGCCGACCTGAGGGTGGGTATTGAGGAAGACAGGGAGAACATTGACGTGGTCGTAACGACGTACTCGATGCTTCAGGGAACCGACCCGAAGGACCGGAAGTTTTTGCGCCGTTTGAATCCGGAGATTTGCATCTTCGACGAAGGTCATGCACTGAAGAACAGGACGTCCCAGAGACACAAGAGCGCAATGCAGATCCCTGCTAAGTTCCGGCTCATTATGAGCGGCACGCCCCTCCAGAACAACTTGCAAGAGATGGTATCGATCCTGTCTTTCCTCATGCCGAGTATGTTCGGAGAACACGCCGAGAACCTCGACTTCATCTTCCGCGAAAAGGCCAAGACGGGCGAATCGAGCCACGCTGCTCTGTTGTCAGCTCAGCGCATTGCGAAGGCGCGTTCCATGATGGCGCCTTTCATCTTGCGGAGAAAGAAGGAGCAAGTGCTTGCTAGTCTCGCCACGAAGACTTGCAGAGTCGAGTACTGCGAGCTGGATCCCGATCAGGAGAAGGTGTACAAGAACGTTCTTGCCCAGCAGAAGAAGGCCTTCATGGACCGCAAGAACAACCAATACGCCAAAGTAAGCGCCAACTACACCATGAAGCTCCGTCTCATCGCCAACCACGCCTTGCTCGCTCGCCACATCTTCGACGATGAAAAAGTCAAAATCATGGCGCAGGACTATCGGGAGAGAATCTCGAATGTGGCCGAAATGCAAGCACTCGAGTACATCCGCAAGAAGAACGATGGCGCTCTCATTAAGTTCATTGCCGAGAATCCCGAATTGGAGGAGCACCAGTTCCATGGAGATCTATGGCACGCCTCCGGAAAGATCCAGAAGGCGGTCCAGCTGATCAAGGAATTCGCTGAGAACGGAGACCGCACTCTCTTCTTCTCGCAATTCGTCATGGTACTGGATATCATGGAGAGAGTATTGTCGGATAACGGGATCAAGTTTGTGCGCTTCGACGGCAGTACGCAGACCGCCGAACGCCAGAACATCATCGACCAGTTCACCAGGCACGAGGATATCCCCGTTTTCATGCTCACCACACAGTCCGGTGGCACTGGTATCAACCTCACTGCCGCCAACAAGGTCATCATCAACGACCTCAGCTGGAACCCACACGAGGACGTCCAAGCCGAGAACCGCGCCCACCGTGTCGGCCAGCAAAGGCCTGTCGAGGTCGTGCGGCTCGTCACCAGAGGCACCGTCGAAGAGCAGATTCTCGCCCTTGGTGAATCGAAGATTGCTCTGGACGAGCGCGTCGCGGGCTCTGGTGCACAGGACGATGACGACTCAAAGAAGGGCGGCAAGAAAGATGCCGTCGTCCCCAAGACTGCCAAGGCCGTCACGGATATGCTATTTGAGCAGATGGTCGCGGCTGGCGAGCTGGAAGGTCCCGCTGGTGATGACGATGACCTGGTGGGCCAGTACAGGAACAAGCTGGAAGGCGCTGGAGTTGCCATGGCTGAGTAGAAGGCGCTTCGCTCGAGCAGATTATACTTCTGTTCATCTTCCTGTGGCTTGTTTTTTACCCTTCTTTTTGCTTCTCTGGACTTTGGGACCCATACTGGTTCTTTTTTTGAGGAAATGTTCCTCCGCTCCTTTCTTTGCGTTCGACTACTTCTGGTGCGATGATCAAAGGTTTCCAGAGCCTTGTTTTTATTTTCTTCTTTCTTTTTTTGCATAGCGATTGATACGTCGGATCAGCTTCGTGCACAGCAGCATCACTGGCATATAGACAGTGTAGAGTTCCTAGGGACTGGTTGGCTTCGTCTCACAGGGCCAAGGCGGATGGGGGAAAAGTTTAGTAGGAGAGCGAGGCAGATCAAAAAGTCACATCGACGGTGGTTGGTATGTTTTTGATATCACAAGGTAGCAGTAGTGGCAGCAATTAAATGACATGACATAACTGTACCTCGAGTCGACGTGGTTCTGTGCCGTGACGGAGTTGCGATGTTTCGATTGACATGGACGACGATTTTCGGTGCTGATTTCACATCGGTCTCTAGTAGCGCGACATGGCATTAACCTAACGCATGATCGACGCTATAGCCATTAAGCTTAAGCTGGACAGACGTCAAACCGTCCGGCGTAAAGCAATTGAAACAGACCAAACCCCTTTGAATCGAAGCGAAGTTTCGTTCGAGTGACGACAATGAGGTCCGTGCTCGAAGGGGGGGTTTTTCGGATGGAGACATTATCCGGCCCCCGCTGCGTGGAACCCGCTTCACAACATTTTCTCTTGTCCGCACTCTACCTCTCTTCATCATCCTGCGACAAACCACGCACCTACGCCAACCGCCGTCGAATGCGTTGCGCGCAACTCGCCATGCCACGACGGCACCAGAGCACGCTCCCTCACCCTTCGACCTCCATGAACCGGTTGAAACGCTGAGGGGACCACGGAGGGGCCCTTCCTCTCTCCCGTCCCTCCTTCCTTTCATTTTCCCAAGAAAGAAAAAAGAAAAAAGTGAGGCGGATCGGGAGAACTTGGGAGGGGCCCACCACCAACCATACTTTTAGTGTAAGCGCTATCTTTTCCTACGTTCGACGTTGTTGTTGTCGTCCCCCCCTTACACACCCCCCAACCAAGGAAGAAAAAGCTATTCCGTGTGAGGAAAAAAAAAAACAAATCTTCTCTTTTTAAATGATGAGAAACTTTCAATACCCAATTTCAAAATATAGGAAGAGCCGTATAAGGTATGGCCCTTCGATCCTCGAATAGAGGCGGGGGGCTGTCGGTGCTTATAAACGGGAATCTGAAGAGGAAGAGAAGATTTGTTTTTCGTCGTTTTTTTTTGGTGGAAAAGTCAACTTGAGAATATGGACACGTTTTGCTGACTTGCTTGTTCTCTCTCTCTGTCTCTCCAGAGACTTGTAGTTTTTGCTTGCACACACACACCCGTACACCTACCCGGACCCCCCCTCCCTTTTGTTCTCAGAGCCCTCGATGGAAACCCGACCGACTTGCGCCCTGCCGTTCCGTTACGCCACTGCCCCCCGTCCGTCCATGGAAGAAGTGGATGGTGGGAGAATGGTGGATCGCGTTGCTGGCATGGGAGCGCGCACAGACGGGCTGGGCGAGGGACTCGCCATTGAGGTGCTGGCTGGTGCCCGGCTGTTTGCATGAACGGGACTGCCGATTCTCCGCCTGAACGGTGGCAGGCTTGTCTTTCACATGGACGCGGAAAGAGGAGACGGCGATGGCGCGCGGAATGTTGCGCAACTTGCGCTGCCGGGCGTGGAGGCGTGCCGGGTGGGCCAACTACTACTGCAAGACGCTGTTCGAGGTAGGTCGCGGGTCAAATTGGAGACGAGGAGGCGATGGTCCACCATGTGCTCGGTGCTTGGGACGGCAGTACGGAAGAGTGTCTTGGGAATGGGTTGGAAGCATGGAGGAGCGTCGTGCACAGCGCCTTGCTTTGGCGTGGTGGCGACTGCACGTTCAACGTGGCATGACTTGGTAGCTAGTTATTTTTTGGTCGAGGTGTTGCATTGCACGCGCTCTCTGATCTGTAGACATGTAGTGTAATTACTTTTTCCCGTGGCAGAGCTGTTCTCTTTTTTTTGGTGGCCCCAACAATGAACTTCGGTGTACTATGACACCAACCCTCACAAAGGCCCAACAGCATTTCCACAACACACATTCCGCAATGAACACACTAGCACATATAAACACTAAGAAATGGCAATACTCATACAACCAAATCCACATACCAAGTGCCAAACCACCGTCCCTGTCCATCCATCCATCACTCATGAAACCATCATCAATTTCCTCACCACCAGCAATTTTATCCTTTACCTTTCGTCCTCGATTTAACTGTGCGTCGGCATGTTCACGCTCGCCTTCTGCGCAAGCGCGTCCTCGTGCCGCCACAGGCTCGTCACGGTCTTGGTCTGCGTGTAAAAGGCGATGCCCGGCTTGCCGTAGAAGGTGCTGACGCCGCCGCCGGCGATGCTGCGCTTGTTGCCCGTGAAGCTGAACATGGGGAGCGGGACGGGGATGGGTACCTGGTTGTTGGTGGTGAGTACGTGATGCTTTTCTTAATTGGTGCTGGGGAAGTGGGAGGGGTTTGAATTGGGGAATGGATGGAAGTCGTGGCCGGGGTGCTCGGGTAAAGCGTCGGCACTAGTCGGCGTCCAGTTTTACGGCGTAACTTCCATGAAGCGTTGGAGCTTTCATCATGGTGGATGCTGCACCGCTCCACGCGGATAGGTGTTTCTCTTTGCACCGCCCTTGTGCATGAAGCCTGCCCTTACTGAAGGCAAGGAAAGACAACCACTTACATTGATACCAACTTGCCCAGCCTCGATCTCGCTCCGGAAGCGCTCCGCGGTAGGACCAGAGCGGGTGAAGATGGCAGTGCCGTTGCCATACTCGTTCGCATTGATCGTGTTGATGGCGTCATCGACGGTGTCCACGTTCAGGCAGACGAGCACAGGACCGAAGATCTCTTCCTTGTAGCAGCGCATGTGCGGCTTGACGTTGGCGATGAGCGTGGGCCCGACCTGGTGAGTGAACATCTCGTCAGTCTCTCACCTATTTAAACGGGCAGCTTGCCGCAAGAACAACTCACCCAGTTGCCATTGGGGTACTTCTCAGGCTTGTACCCCCTACCGTCCAGCAAAATCGTCGCACCCTCCTCCTCGGCGCTCGCGATAATGTCCTCGATCCGCTTCTTCGCCTCCGGGCTGATAACAGGCCCCAGGTCCGCGCCGGGCTCAAAGCCGCCATTGACGCTCAGCTCTTTCGCGCGCTCCGCGATCTCGGGGATCCAGTCCTTGGTCTCGCCCACCATGACGAGCGTGCTCAGGGCCATGCAGCGCTGGCCCGCAGCCCCAAACGCCGCGCCCGCAATGGCGTTGAGCGCATGGTTCTTGTTGCAGTCGGGCAGCACGGCGGCGTGGTTCTTGGCGCCGAGGTTGGCCTGGCAGCGCTTGCCGTTGGCCGACGCGCGCGAGTAAATGTACTCGCCCGCCTTGTTGCTGCCGACAAAGCTGATGGCCTTGATGCGCGGCTCGTCAAGGATGAAGTCGACCGTCCGCGCCGCGCCGTGGATGATGTTGACCACGCCCGGCGGGAACCCTGCCTTTTCGCACAGCTCGGCCAATATCATGGTCGCGCTGGGGTCACGCTCCGAGGGCTTGATGACGAGCGTGTTGCCCGTGACGGTGGCGATTGGGATAGACCAGAGGGGAATCATGGCGGGGAAGTCTGCCGGCGGGGAGTGGTTAGCCGGTGTCATCCACACTGATGGCAGAGGGGGACTTACTGAAGGGGCAGATGGCAGCCGTCACGCCCAGCGGCTCCTTGTAAGTCCTGGTCTCCATATCCTTGCTGACCTCCAGCACCTCGCCAGTCAACTGCGTGGTGATGCCGCACGCCGTCTCGGCAACCTGCAGCCCGCGCAGCACGTCGCCCTTGGCATCGGCAAACGTCTTGCCCTGCTCGAGCGTGATGCTGGCCGCCAGCCGGTCCCAGTTCTCGCGGATCAGCGCGGTGAACTTGAACATGATCTGCTGGCGGTGCAGCAGGCTCGTCTGCCTCCACGACACGAAGGCCTTCTCGGCGCTGTCCACGGCCGCCTTCAGCTCCGCATCCGTGCTCTGCGGCACGCGCGTCACCAGGTTGTTTGTGGCCGGGTCGTACAGGTCGATCCATTTGGAGGCCTTGGAGGCGACGAATTGGTTGTCGACGAAGTTCTGCGTGTCCAATGGCTCGGCGATGGCTTCGTGCGTGGTGGGATACGAGTCGGCCGTCGTAGCTGCCGAGGTGTTGAGGTGCTGGGCGGTGGCATGCAGACGGCGCGTGGCCACGCGGCTGACGTTGGGCTTCGACGAGGCCATCGTCCTGGCAGAGAGGCAAGCTACTCTGGGGACGGTAGTGCGGGAGGCGAGAGCGGGGAAGTTCCGTGCGAGCAAGCGGCGAGCGGCCATTGTTCTGAGCAACGTCGAGCTCGAAAGCGGAGTTAGAGTAAGAGGGAAGGACAAGTCGTATACTTGACCAGCAGGCAATCGTCAGTGGGATTGAGGAGACAGAGCGAGCAAGAGGATGAGGTGTTGCTCGGCTCAAGCATGACGCTGCCGGCTAGCGGAGGTGTGGAGATGATGCCGAGGGTCAAGCTTAGCTTGCATAGCTACAGACGGCCCTTGCGCAACGCCCGTCTCCGCCGTCGGCCTACCAATTAAGCTTCCCACTCCGTCGAATCATCTCTCCGCGCATTCACTTTCCATATCGGGCGACACGACGTAGCAATGAAAAATCGATTTACCCAAGAATAGTTTATGACACACCCATCCTATCAATACCCATCTTCACCCATGAACTCCAGGAGTGAGCACGCTGCTTGAATTTTTGCTGATCGTTTCCACCTCCATCATCTCTCCCACTACGAAGACGAACGAGTGTTGCGCTTGGTCGCCTCGCTAGCCTTCTCAGCGCCAGTCGAGACGGCCTCAGCGGCCTTGTCCTTTGCCTCAACAGCCTTAGCCGCAGCCTTGTCGGCCGCAGCCTTGACCTGCTCCTTGGAGGGAGCAGCCTTGGAGCCACCAGTAGCCACGACGGCGATGAGAGCGATAAGGAGAGCGACGATGCCACCAATACCACCAGCGACGTCGGGAACCATGGTAAGGGCGGCGACCGGGTCCTTCTGGAGGATCTCGAAGAAGAGGGCGGTGCGCTCCTTGACGTACCTGACGGGGTCGTCGCCGAAGGTCAGGTCGAAAGGAGACTTGGCGCTCTCGTCCTTCTTGGGCTTGGAAGCCTCCTCCTCGGCCTTCTCGATGGCGAGCTTGACGTCATAAGCCTCCTTCTGGAGCTTCTCAGCGTCCTCGATCGAGTGGCCGACGTAGATGTTGTCGAAGAGAATGTCCTTCTGCATCGTCCAGATCTCGAAGCCAATCTAAAACAATGTTAGCATGTGGACTCTAATTTTAGAAGCGTGGGTACTTACAGCGCCAATGGGCTCAAAGTTGGCCGGGGTCTTGTCCTCGAAGTAGTCGGGGTTGGCGATCTTGCGGGGAGCCCACGGGCCCTTGTAATCGGGGTTGTCGATCAGAGGGGCGGTCCACTTGCCCTTGTACTCAGGGTTCTTCTTCAAGGGGGCGGTCCACGGGCCGCATCCAGAAACCTCGTCACACTTGGGGTTGGGGACAGTGGGGGCGATCCAGTCACCATCCTCCTCGTCGTCCCAATCCTCAGGCTTCTCGGCCTCGGGGTCGGGGATGACGGACGGCTCCTCGTCAAGCCAGTCCTCGGGCTTCTCAGCCTCCTCGTCAACAATCTCGTAGGGCGCATCCTCATCCCAGTCCTCAGGCTTCGTCGCCTCGGGGTCAGCGATCTTGGCCTGGTCAACCCAGTCCTCGGGCTTCTTGTCTTCGGCGTCATCGATCTCCTCGGCAGGGTTGACAGCGGGAGAGAAGTCCTCAAGGAGGGTGCCGTTGCGGACCGAGTCGCCGTTGATCTTGATCTCGAAGGTCTGGTCGGGCTTGACAATGAGGGTGTAGAGAGCCGACGTCTTGGAGATGCGGGCCGACGGGGGGCTCTTGAGGTGCTTCTCCTCGTACTCGCCCGTCTTGGGGTTCTTGTGCTTGAAGATGAAGTGGACCTAGAGTTTGCGTTAGATAGAGATGAAAAAACCAATGCGCGACCAGCATGAAGATCGGTGCGACGGGTCTCAACGTTCACCCAAATACACGAATGCCGGGTGAACGTCTCAATTCCCTTCGCGAGTGCGCGCTTCTGCGAATCACAAATATCTTGGAGCATTGGGAGCGTACCTTGTTGGTGGCACCGCACTTGTCGGGACCGAACATGATAACGTAAGGCGAGGCGTTGGAGAACTCCTCGGCGTGGAGGGCGGCGTTGTCCTGGAGGAGCTTCATGTAGGCACCGCCACACTCAAGACCATCTAGAAGCATTGTTAGCACTGGCATTGGCGGGGCGCAGCGAGACATGACATACCCTGGAGCTTGACTTCATACTGGACAACGAGGGTGTTGTCAGTGTTGTCGACAGCCTTGGGGAACTTGGCCGAGATGGCGTGGTGAGCAGCCTTGTCTTTGATGACGAGACCCTTGTCGCCCTCAATGCCCTTGAAGACGGAAGGCTCCTCAACGGACCAGGTGCCGACGTAGGCCCATTCCTCCTCGGTGTTTTCCTTCTTCGCGTGCGAAACCTTCCAGCGGTCTTCCCAGTCGTCGGTGAACTGCTCGAAGAAAGGAGCCTTGATGGCAGCAGGCTGAAGAACAGGGTGTTAGCGACACTGCGGGCTTGTTGGGGCACCTAGTATAAGGACTCACGGTAAAGGTGGGCTTCTGAACAGCCGAGGTCGAGGTCGAGGTAGACGACGAAGTGTCGTCGGCGTGCACAGCAGCAGCGCTGAGCAGCGCAATAGGAAGAAAGTTGGCACGCATGGTGGAGGTCCTCTTGCTGGAAGCGGAAGCAAGGGAGATGGCCAATGGCTGAGGAGTCGAGTGATCAACAGGAATTCGAGAGGTTGAGGTGGAGATGGGGTTGAAATAGATGGGCGCGTGTAGCTTGTGCTTGTGACCACGGTGGCAGTTACCCGGAGCCCCAACCCAGTTCTGCCACCGCCCGCTCCGCCTGCCTTATGCGCGTGGCCCCCCGCCGCTTACGCTTCGGAAACAGAAAGCACCAACACCAATTCGTCAGGCTCAGTCAACACCTTGCTGCTAATTCCATGGCAGCAGGAGCTCGGTACCAGCTCCATTACTTTTTCGGCTGGCCTCTGGACACGCAGTGGCAGTGGCAGCGCGTGGCGGCAACCAGCGGGATGGCGTGGGCCTGTGCGCCAGCTGCAGCTTCAGCCGCGACAGAGCTCATTTCCTTCTAGAGTCTTCGCTGGCCTGCGCCTCAGTCATGGCCCCCCGATTCGCACCTCGAACAGCCGCCGCCTGCTTGACCTCGAGTAAGTATCACACAATAGTATGCAGTTCGACCAAAATGTGCTGGAAGTGCCAGTTGTTCCGTCTGGCAAAGAGCGGGCCCGGCGTCCAATCGGGTGCTCCCACAGTAGCTAAAACTAGGCTTCTCACGCGCTTCCCCGCCGATTGCTCTGCCAACGTCTTGCGAGTGGGCTCAACGCCCTCTGCACCCCTTTCTCGTCGAACGAACCTGCAGCTGTCTCTTGTCGTCTTCATCTCTCGGGTTCCGCATTCTTGGCAACCGCTGCAAGCCCATCCTTGTCATCCTTGTCCCGTCCCGAGCCGCAACCGTCATCCCGGCCGCTTTTGTGAGCCGCCTGTTTCTGGTCGCCTCACCACTCGTTCCCAGCAAACGCCGTCGCCATCGTGTAGTCCCTGGATTTGAGCATGACAGCAACACGGGAGCCGAAGCGGCGTCAGGAAGGGACGAAAAAGAAGGTGCATTTCTGGTCCTCATCACTAGTCTCGCCTACGCTGCTTTACCCACGTTGCCCCTCTTGTGCGGCCCGAAACCACAGAGGACGGCCTCCAGCATACCGAGTGCGGTCAATGAATTGCCCGTTCCACCGCCAGTTCTTGTTCTCCATCCAGCTATTCCGCTTCCAAAGAGTGATCTTCAGCAGAAAGAGCCTGTCGTGTCACGGGCCAATCAGTTACCAGGAGTTCGAGGCGGACCGCGTGGCGAGACTGTGAGAGGCTGCCTTCAGAGGCACGGGGCCCAGCATCCGGAGCACTGCGGACCAGGTCATTAAACGGCAGGGCAAAGAGAGTGAGGCAGTCCACTTACGATCTCGATCTTCTGGACAGCGGCCATGACGCATTATTAGCCAGACGTCCTTCTCCACACCGCTCGCCCTCGAGCAACCCCACCCTGGAAACCGGGAAGAGAAAAAAACTGGCTTACCAGACAAGTGTCACGCTTACAAGGGTCAATGCAGACCGGGTTGCCCTGGCACCCCTGCATTTCGCCGCATCATCAGAGTGGGCTCGCTGCCAGGAACGAGGGGAGGCGGCGGGTCATACCGTCATACACGAGCTGTAAGCCGCGTCGCACTTCCCGTCGCAGCCGCCCGAGGGCTGCGCCGTGGCGGCGCCGGCGGCGAAGACGGTTGCAATCAGCAAGGTGGCGGTGCGCATGGTTGCTGCTAGGAGCGTCAAGAATATGTTTATCGGCGAGTGTGTGCTGCGTGGGAGAACCGGCGCGGCGAACGAGTGGACATGGGAATGAAGCGAGTGTGGGAGGCTGGTGAAGAAGCGAGGGGAGGAGAGGAGAGGGAAGAAGCGGAGGGAAGGCGGATGTGACGGTGACGCGGGCTTAAGTACCAGGGTCGTAGAGGACCCATGATCGTGCGGAGAGGAAGTTTGGGCAAGAGTAGGTGATCACTGTGTGCCAGCCACTCAGCTAGCTGCCCGTCTCGCTTCTTCGGGGAGAGGGGTAGGAAAGGCAGCCGTCAGGTAAGCCAGAGCGCCGCCAAAGCCCATCAAGTGTGCTCCTCATGTTCCCACGTCTGCCGTCCACGATAGGGCAGCAGTGCGTTACGAGTGCAGACTGCAGAGGCAGCGCAGGGCTGCCTCAGTGCGCTAACGAAAAAGCAGAAAAGCGGGGACTGCCATGTCCCCACGGTATGGAGACTGTGCCTGGCACTAAGCCGTAAGACGCAGAAGAGCGGGTTGCCAGCCATGGGCATGGGAAGAGCCACAGCTCGAAGCGGCGGTCGATAATCTGATTCAGTACTCCTTCGGGTACTCGCTGTGAATGACCTGTCACTCCTAACGCCCCGACCCTTGATCCCACGCGCGGTTCTAGATCGCCGACCCAGTCTGCCGGCGGTTTTTACCTACCTTCCAACGCCCTATCCTCCACACAGAGGCCCCATGCTGCCCAAAGGCCTCCCATCAGGCCTGGTGCCTTTCTCGTCCGGTCGCCCCCTGGCCCGCGTCGGACCCCTCTGCTGCTCTCTTTGGCCGACTGAGCGAGGGCCACATACCTGGGCTCGATGAACTGCCGTCCGAGGAGACCCGCTGCGTTGGCAGACTAGTGCGGTACGCGGTGTACGGTACGGAGGCCGAATATCGCAGCAGTCGACTGACTCGAGGGCCGGCTGGATGCGGCCAGAGGCTTGCCCGTGATCGTCAGTCTTTCGGCGGTGACCAGGAACCCTGCGACGGAAGAGAGGGTCGTCCCGAGTCCAGCATGCATGCCTGAAGACGGCTACGAGTAAGCTTGCCCCAACCGCGCGTCACATGCGAGGAGCACAGAGTCTGAGGCGCGCGTGCTGCTGCGGTAATGGGTGCCAAGTTGGGGACTCCAGATGCGTGAGGAGTTGGACAATGGACTTCAACGGGGCTCGCCGTCTTTCTGACCGTACTTTCGCATCCGGACCAATGCTTCAGCTCCCTACGCACTCAAGTGAGTAAGTACAAGACTGATGCAATCCAATGCCTACCCCGCCGCTGAGGCCGTGCTCCCTGAGTCTTTTCTGCGCACACTCACCAGCGAGCTACACCGCAGCTTGGCCCTTGCCTTCAGTGGACGGAAGACCCTGGCGGCCGTGCGGAGCTGGCCAGCAAAAGGGCCACGCGATCCGGCGCGATACCGAATCACGATGATCCCCAGCACACCATGAAATCATCTCAAGTCGCCCACGATGAGCAGCCTTCCAAGGGTCTGAAACCGCAGCGCGAACTGCTAGCTTCGATCACTGATCTGCAATGCTTATTGGCCTGGTCTTATGGTGCACGACGTACATGGTGGATGGCCTAGGCACTCTCCGCTTCTTGCCATCCGACCACTGATTCGTGGAGCGACAGTCATTGGCGTCAGAGCGGCGAATAGCGTTGAAATTCTATTCGCCGTTATACGATGTCTGCTAGCCCCCGCAGCTTCCGGAGTTTTTTCCAGAAGACGATCCACCTTGGCAGCACCGTTTATCAGTGACGCTTGTGGCATACCGCCAAAGTGACGGCTCAACGTGCGAGCTTTGGCCATTGGCTCAAGCGCATCTGCACAATTCTTTTTCGTATAGTATGATACTAACACCAGGCGGCATCCGTTCGGACTTCATCAACCGTTTGGGTGCCCTTTCAATGCAAGCGCCCATCCGGTATTCTTTGAAAATTGATGTGGACTCAGCACCTTCCTCCGACGACACGATCCTTGGAACGCCTGCCAGCGAACGCAATACGATAAGCTGATTCATGGCCTTCACCGAATTGTTCGTCGCTCGTAGGCGCTCCTGTTGCCTGTAGTGGTTCGATTCGCGGATCCCGGTCTGACTGACTTACATACAACATGGGTATCACACAGTTCGGGCAACTAGCACCGATGCCTGGTGACGAAATTTGCTCAACGGAGCAGAGGAAGGGAGTCGAGAGCAGAGTTAGCATGGGTGACGTGTTATGGGCACTTGAGAAAGCCTGCGTTTACCTAGGCTATACGACGCCTACGAGACTTCCAAGACGTCGCGTTTAAGATCTATCTCCGATTCTCCGACCCCGGTTTACCTCGTCTGGCCCTGTAGATCCCCGCCCTTGGGACCCCTCTCTTTCACGCTGGTGTGATGCTGTGGCTCTAGCAGCAAGGTTGTGTTAGCCGATGTCGCTCCTATCCTCTGAACTTCCCGATGCAGCTTTTTCTTCCGTGATGGTAAGGTTGTGGCTAAGGCACGTGCACAAACTTTGCGTGGCGGAGTGGCTGGGCGGAAAAATGAGACATACATTCAGCTGAACTTGCATGTTGACCACTCTCTCTTCATCCCCTTTCCAGCATTTTCCAAAATCAGCCCAAGCCATAGTGTCTTTGTGTAACTGTCGGAGTTCCTTCCTCTCCCAGCACAAAAACTTGCGGACGCCCGTCTTGATCAACCCATTTTCCAACCAAAATGAAAACTGGGTAGAGAACCGCTTCCCGGGCTTACAGATCCCCAGCTTCTCGGATATCTACACATACATCGTCCCACGCCGCCCCCCGGTTCCGTTGAACACGGGCCACGCCACCACTGCGAAACCCCACGCGAGCGCCGTGCACTAGTAGCTACCACATACGTGTACAACACAAAAAGCAAAATACGCAGATCCCACAACGTACAGGTACATACGTCCGGATCCTCCTGCCCGTTTTGAACTGCCGGCCTCGGGCATACTTCTACTTTTTGTCGACTTGTTGACCTCAGGGGTTGGTACATTATCAGGCCTTGGGCAGCATCGCAGGTAGGTTTCAGCCGCAGGACTCACTGCTTCTTTCCTTCGCCACAACCTTGTTCCAGGCGCATGCAAGCGTGGCGATCCTCTCGCGCCTCACGGCTTGGTCCGCGGCGCGGCAGGCGAGATTTGCCCCCGCCCAGCTGCTGCTCGCTGAACCACGTCGACTGCAAGCGTGCTGGCCCCCTCCCATGGAGGAAGTCGAAGCTTTGCGCGCAATCGTCCCCCTCGCAGGTATCGGGACAAACCACATCGAGCGCCCTAGGATACCGTCGTCGCAAAAAGTCCTATCCGGACACAGCACTCGTGCGAGATCGTGACATCAGAGGCACTCACCCACGTACCCCGCCCGAAAAGCCTACAGAAAACCAAGGCGTGCAACCAACCTGCAGCACCCGCATATGTTTTGTTTTGACCAGAATGCAGAGTATAAACGTACATACCGACGTATTTTGCGTCCAACCCCAAAATCGCCGTACGTCCCGATGGGCCAAACGGCGCGAGATCAACCAGATCATACGCCACACTTTAAACGCTATGCATAAACACAAAAAACGGGAGCACGGGACGATCTGTTCATCCCTGCAGGAATCGGTTATGTACGCAGTATGTGTGTTATAGAAGCGAGGGGCACGGGGGAACCGGGGTCCTGGGCCCGGATGTAGCTCCAGCTCTGTGTTGATGTTTAGGTCTTTGCTTGTGTTGTTGTTATGCGGGATGTGCCCCGGTTTTCTGGTGCGGGAAAGAAGTGGATGGGTGGGGGGAGGGGTTTGGCTTGGGAGGGGGAAAGTGGGGAAGGGGAGCTTGGGGTGGGGCGTTTTTGGGGGTTGGTTGGTGTGGTGGGATGGTTGGAGGAGAGGCTTTTTGGTTTGGGTGGTGAGATATGAAGCGCTCGTGCTTTTTGTATATGGCATCTGGAGAGTTTATTTGATAGCGCTTCATGGGACTGTTGAATTGCTTTTGGCTAGACTTTACTACTGTATAACAGACTAAATACATAACGTCATTGTGGTGCCAGGAAGGCGTGCCTTGACTCCTAACCGTGCTCAAAAACTCCATAGAGGTGGGAAACGAGGGTTTCGCCAAAACGATGCTTCAAAGGACAGTCGACCCAAATCATTTCTTGAAGGGCAAGGGATATGATCAAGAAACAAGCGTCTTTGACTATGCAATCATGAAAGGACAACACAACAGGGTTATTTTGGTGGATACATCCCATTGCCGAGCTGTTCCTGTAGCAGGCAGGCCAGTTTCCTCTAGCGATGGATGGGGAAAAGAAGGGTACAGTTGCTCATCGATCTACGCAGACTCGCCCATTTCGCAATCTATGGAATCATGCGCGATTGGTTGAGGAGACGGCTGAGGCTCATTCTGGAAGCTCAAAAGCGATTTCAGGTCCTGTTTCTTTTTCATTAGCAAACTACATTTTTTGAAGAGCGGGCGGACTGACCGTGAGCTTTTTGAGCTTCTCCTCTTTGGACTCGTCTCCGTCGGCGTCCCATCCCAGCCGTGCGAGGTACAGCTTCTTTGATTGTCGGCACCGGATGTACTGGAAAACTGGTTGTAAGCATTTGGGTATAAAATATTTAGGTCGTAGTTGGGCACGTACCTGCTCAACGGTATCCTTGGTGATGTAACGCACGACGGTCACTTGCTTCTCTTGCCCCAGCCGTATGGCCCGTCCGATGGCCTGTGACTCCAGCAGGGGGTTCCATTGAGGCTCGAGGATGTGGATTCGGCTTGCAACGGTCAGGTTCAGACTGCGTGATATGGTCAGCATCATTTTCAGATGAGTTTGGAGGGTGGTTCGGCCAGATCCGGAGAAAGCGAAGGCTTACCCAACAGCACCGGTGCCGAAAGTCATAAGCAAGACTGAGATATTGGGGTCCTTTCTGAACCTGTTGAGTGCGGCTTCCCGCTGTGAGAGTGTCTTGGAACCGTCGACGATGGTGGTTGGGATTTTTCTTGCGGCAAGTAAGGAGGCGGCGAGGTCGATTGTCTTCTTCCAAGAGGAGAACACGATGCTGTTAGGACCGCGTTAGTGTGAGTCAATATATTCTGCGAGGTTTGAGAGTGAGCGAAACCTTTTCTCCGTAGGATGTGAAATGAGATTCCTGTATAGAGCCTCTAACTTTGAACTCATTCCGGACAGGATCTGTGGCGTATCTGGTACATCCTGATTCCGACTTGCCTTCACAACTTTTATGGCCGATACGGTCTGGCAAACTGGACAGCAGACCTTTCGAGCCTTTGTGTTCCCGTGCTTGTTCTGCTCAATGCATCCAACGCAGAGGAGGTGAGAGCATTTCGTGAAGATGCCGGACTGAGGATCGTTGTCTTGTCCAATGGAGGTGATGTCGCAAGAGCAGTAAGCGCATATTGCCTGATCGTTCTGCTGAAAGAGTGAAAGCGTCTCGTCTGTACTCGACGATGGCGAGTGCGAAGCAGTTGAGGCCTGCTTAACAAGCGTGCCATGGTTACAAAAGATCCGTAGACTCAAGATTGCCTGGAACAAGCCATTGCAAGCCTTGCTTTGATTGATGCCACTGACAGTATCGTCGATCATTCGGCGGAAGCTTTCTCCCACGCGGGAGTATTCGGTCCGCTCTTCCGCTGCCAGAGTGACATCTTCGGTCAGTTCTTCTGGCTCCGGTAGCTTTAGACGGTCCTTCGTGCGGCGGAGGCAGATGGCCTTCAGTAGAGCACGTAGCCGTTCGGCGCCTAAAATGCTACGCTGTTCAATCTGCTTTGCTATGCTTGAGTGAAAGCCTGACGGTTTGTCCAAGAGCGGCACTCGAAGAAATCGTACAAGAGCGCCAAGGTCATCCAGCTGATTTTGGATTGGAGTACCTGTCAGACACCACCGATGTGTGGCTGAGAGTGCGGTACTGCACGAAACTGATGGGTCTGTTGGTGACGAATAGAGTGGGCTATCGCAAAGAATTAGTTAGGGGTTGCGGGTGTATTAGTGAACAACCCACCCTCATCAAGTACGATTCTGGTCCAGTGAGTGCTCAGGAAGGGTTTGTTACCGCGGCGGTAATCGGAGATAAGCGTTGCATATGTAGTCAACACTACATCACAATCAAACATTGTCTCCAAGTCCCTGTTTCGATCTTTGCCATAATACTTGAAGAATTTCAGGGAATCTCCTGCGAAATGTCTGCAGTATTCGTCAGCATCTTCATTATTCTACCAGACTTCCGTGTATCTAGACAACCGAGTGGAAGGGAGCATTTGAAGTGGAACAAGCGTCAACTCCGTACAGTTGTGGGCTTGGCTTTCAAAGCCCACGTCGTGGACTCTGCCGTCCAATACTTTGACAACGTGACTTCATGTTCTGAATTTTCACTCTGTACTTACCTGCGAATTTCTTCGATCCAGTTCTCCATGACCACTGTATAGAATTAGGACTGGGAAAACAATGAGAACCGTATCGTGAACTTACAGTAGAAGGCAGAATCACAAGTGTTGCTGGTGTTTCATGGCTCATATTCCCCGCAGAACGCATATGGGCTGCACAATGGATACCGCGTTTCCTACGGCCTTTGGACATGAAAATTGCCGCAAGCATCGTAAGTGTTTTCCCCAAACCCATCTCGTCCGCAATGATCCCACCAAAGTCCTCATCAGGAAGTTGTGCTCTCCGACAACCAAGTATGAGGTGTTGATAGCTATGGGAAAGTTTTAGTTGCATCTACGAACAAAAAAACTATGTGAGAATAGAACGCGTACCAGGATCTTTGGCTGTGATCACTATGAGGTCTCCAGAGTGAGAATGGTTCCGGAGTCATTTGTGCTTCCCTTTGGGTGATAAAATCCAGGCCCTCTCTTTGGTGACTGCGATATGTGTCTGTATCAGAGAGCGGGGAATTTGAGCTGAGTAGAGATTGATAAAAGTACCTTTTCAACATAGTGCTGATGACTTGACTCATTTACGTGTGCGACGTTGAGATTTGACTGCTGATCAAGGTCGTTGAGCAAGGACTCAATCAGACCCTTGCCCGCAACACGTTCCAGAGGTGGGGTTGGAGACCTTATCTCAGATCGTTGTGCAGTAGGAATTTTGAGGTAGTGTGGATTTTCACATCTGACTCGGCCTTGTGGCAATTTGGGATGTTGCAGGAAGAGACCGGCCTTTGACAAAATCTTGCCCACCTGTTTACTGCTGGAAGGGAGTCCATATAGATATATGGAAACCTGAATCTGTGCATTGTCCATGTTTCTGAAGTGTTGTAGTTTCAGAGACCATTCCTCGGCTGTGACGAATGGATTGATCCGGACATCAATTCCTAGCAAATCTATGACAAAGTTGCATCCGCGATGATACCCAGACTAGAGACAACCACATCAGTACTGTTGCATCCGCTCGATGACATTGTGTCATTATCGACACCAAAGTTGGAGGTTGTCACTCCAGATCAGTCTCACACCGCTTTAGACCGTGGACTCGAAACGTCCGTATTGGCACTTCTGGAGTGGGCTTCGAAAGGGGGAGATGCTCGGTTCAAATCACTCGGCATATCATATGTGTCAGTGGCAATCCATAATGAACGACTTGATGTCGCAAAACATCTCGTATACGATCTGGATGCTTTACTTTACGAAGGCGAAAACAGCCTACGAGAAGCCATCATTACCACGGCAGAAGAATCACAGGTCAAGATCTGCAAGCTCTTGTTGGAGTATGGCGAACAGAAAAAACTACTTTGCGACTCACGCGGAGAAAACATTATCAGCAACCTCATTCAGAGTGGGCGAGCAGGCTTTATGGTGGAAGTTTTGCCTCTACGGAAGGCAGAAGCGTGGATAGACGGCATTAATTTGTGCATGCACGCGAAGTCTAAAAATATCCAGAACGCCAGGAAAATCATCAAAGAAGGAAAGGCGTATCTCAACGTTGTCGACAAGGGTAGACATACACCTTTGCATCATGCAGTACGGAACGGGCAAGCCGAGCTTGTGAGGAACTCGCAAATGATCCGGGGGTGGTCCTGGAGCTTGGCATGCGAGGCGGCGGATGGAGTGCCTTGCACTGGGCGGTAAGAGACGAACACACACGGATCGTCGAAATTTTGCTGGAGAACGCAATTCCATCAGAAGAGATCATTCGCAAGACCTTACCCACCCACAGTGCAGCAATCGAGATGGCGCCACCGGGTGGACACACTGAACAGATACTCCATAATTATCTCGCCGCCAATACCGCCTGGGATGTGTACCCCGCCGACTCAACGCCATTGTTGAGATTCTGTGCAACAGGGAGTCTATCCATGGTGAAAAGCTCATATTGGAGGGATCCCCACCATCTGAACGAGCCTGACAGCAGAGGAGTGACTCCCTTTTTGCAGGCCGTGAAAAGTGGAAGACATGAGATTGTGGAATACTTTCTCAGCGAGGGATGCGAGGTGGAAGCTTTGGAACACACTGCCGCGGCCAGTTACTCTCTTCTCATGTCAGCAGTGATGAATGGGGATGCAAAGATGGTTCGGCTCTTGCTGGAGAAGGCTCGTGTGGGTCCATCATTCGAAAACGAGGCCGGCGAGACAGCGTTTATCCTCGTTGAACCGGGATTTACCAGTGCGAATCAAATGCAAGAATATATCGAGGATGCGTTGAACATGAATTCTATTTTCCAGGAACTCTAGGATCGACTGCGCTGTTTCGTGGTTGGATATTGTTTTCCTTTTCCTTTTTTGGCTATTGGAAGGTTTAAAGTTGGTTTGGCACTACAGTTGAAGGTTATTACATAGCAACACACTTGAAACTCAACTAGAAACAGCCTTCGAAGAAGTGGGTTTATGTCTATAAATATGAACGTATGCTGATGAGGTAGGAGGCTGCAGAGGGCATGGAGAAAAACTAGTAAACTTTCCGTGTATGGGTTAGATAACGGTATATCACCATTGATTGACCACTAGCCCACCCAAAGAATCGAATTCGTACGTCGTTGCTAGAGGATCCGGACATGACTTCAAGTTTTTTCCCATAGTCGGCAGTTTCGTGACGCTATGTTGAGCCGCAACTTGACACCAATGGATGTGATGAAAAGGACTGAGGAGGGGGGTTATAATGATTATTTTCGAACCGATATCGTCCATTTCGAAAAGGGACTTCGAGCAATGCTATTGCTCTATCGAGCTAATAACAAGACAACTTTCACACGTATCTCTTTTAATGCAAGTCAACTACCAAATAGGGTCATTAGTAAGCTATAACTTTTTTTTTTCATACTCAACTTCATTCATTTCCGAACGCCTTGACATAGGGAAATAGGGTACAGACAAATTACTGGGGCTTTAGAAGGGGATCTTCGACCTATGCTTGGGAACCCAACAGTAGTAGCGCCTCTGAATATTCTGACCGGTTTTTCGCACCGAATGGGTACTTGAATACTTGGGGTAATGAAAGAAGGGAAGGTAGTGATGGGGGTTGCCAAGCGTCCTTGATATCACTCAGAACGTCTCGCTGAGGATTTTCCGTGTACGCCTCCATGCGAAACCAGTTGCCATCATACAAAGAAAAACGCTGGCGCACAATGGTCTCCCAATCCTTTTTCGCCTGTTGAACGGAATTGAGATTCACAAATCCGTTGAGAGCGAGGTAAACTCTCTTCGTAGCCCCTTCTACACCCAGGACCAGATGCCGTACAACGTACAAACTAAACGTGGGCCTCCGTAGAGTCAACGATTTTGTATGTTCCTCTTGATAGCAGCGTCCTATTTCCAACTGCGACTGCTGGTCCCTCACAATAATTTCCTCCCACCCGGGTGGTAAGGGCAGCATTATAGGAGATTCAGATTCGCGAGACTTGTCTTCAGGGGCCGAGTGCCTTCGACGCATAGGACGTCCCCAATGACGGAGGAAACGAGTGATCTTTTCCAATTGCTGCAAGTTCTCCATCAATCTGAGGTTGAGCCGAAAGGAACTTGCTGCCTTGTCTCTCAGGATGAATTCATCTTTGGGTGAGCATCCATGACGGAGAAGATGATCCAGACGGACCTGCATAAGGTTTCGAGCGAAGTGGCTGAGAGCAGTTCGAGCGTGCTTTGTGGGAGCCTTTCTGAAGTAATCCTTTGTCGTCTGGCTCATGTAGCCATTTTCCTCTGAATCGCTGAACCTGCGCTGTATCTCATCCAGGATGGTTCGGGTTATAGCCGGCCTGCAAGCCTGTATGAAATCAACCAAAATACTGCGGGAAGGATAAGACCAGTTTTGGAGGTGTTTTTCCACCTCGGCGCCAAACTGGAAGAGGAGAAGGAACCTTTCCAGGCGTTGCGACTCGTCCATCAGCGTTGGTTGAATGATGTATATCCAAACCATATGAACGGGCGCCAGTCGCTTGATCTCGTAGAGCCCCACCTCTCCCCGGACAAGCCATGCTAGGATTGACAAAGCCATGGCGGGAGCAGCTGCAAGCGCGCATTGCAGCATGTTCATGGCTACGATCCCTCTCTTCCAACAGCACAACCGCAACCTACTGCGGAGGCGGGCTAAGCTGTAGATTTCAATCTGCTCCTTTTCTCGGTTGCGGAAAATAAGTTTCCAGAGCCTCTCTTTCACGCCTGAAAGATCGACGCATCGATCCCCATGAGTAAACTTGGACAAATCGAAAGGGTCCTTGTCACCGTCAAGTGGATCCTCTGAGACAGTGTCTATCTGGGTTCCGTGGAACTTTTCCCAGACCTCAGGGTACTTTTGTTGCTTATCTGATCGTTGTAGTGGTGGGTGCGACTTACGTCGGTGTGGTATCAGGCTGCGAGCTGGGAGGAATGTCTTCGCAAATGCTTTGTGTCGTGACAGATGGGTGGCGAGTCGAAGTGCGGCCATGAGTGTGCTGAAGGACTTGTAGACGAAAGGAGGGATATCAAGATTCAAACCACTGTCCCAGGCCCCCCAAGGAGTGGATGAACGCGACTGCGGGTTGGCTTGCAGAGACAGCTTGAGCGCCTCGGTAGCTGCCAACTTGTAGCGCTCCCAACCGCAGGGAAACACACGCTTGCCGATATTTGATAGAGCCCTTGTCAAGTCGAAGGTCGAATGGCGGGCCGTCAAGCTTTGAAGTGGTGCTCCGTACTTGGTGAAGACACTGCAGACGAGTAATCCATACACGTATACATCGCACTTTTTCAATGCTCCGGACTCTAACGGAAAATCGTCCTGGAGGTTGGCCTCTGGTGGAATCCATCCCGGTGTCCCGTAGTACCTGTAGGCAAACTCGGCGCCTTCCTTGATGTCTCCTCTCGCAAAACCGAAGTCGCATAGCTTCGCTGTCCATGTAACATTCCCACTTCCGCTTTTGAATACGAGGATGTTTTGTGGCTTGAGATCGCCGTGCGAGAGTCCTGCTTCATGCAGTGCACTCATGCCTCTTCCGACGTCTTTGAGAAGACGGCATAAGTCTCTCTCATCAAGGCAATATTCGAGGGCGATAGTAGCATCTCTTTGCATCTGCAAGATCTCGAAGAGGTTCATGTCGGCCCGTTCGAGCACAAGCAGTGGGATCTGGAGTTGCGAACTTTCAGCCACATCCAAACAGAAGCCCCAACCCAGGAGCTTCACAATGTTTTTGTGACGGCGCAAGGGTGGAAATGACAATGCCTCTATCTCTTGCTTCGCAGCCCAAAGATGGTGTCCAAGCGTGTCCGGCCGTTGCGTGGACACATTCTCAACCAGTGAATCTCTTGAGCGTACCGGTATGTGCCTTTTGATTGCGATCCTGTGGGAAGGCCAGTGGATCTTCTTGGCGTTTCCTCTGCAGTTTTCCTTCAGGCGCAGTATCTCCTTGAGCTGTCTTTCACCAATGCCCCATACGCTGCATTGTGCGCCGCTCCCAAGGCTGTTGTTGAATTCAGTCTTGACCCGAAACAGTTGTGGCCCTTCAACGTCGTTGTCCTTGAGAATCTTGACGAGATCGTTCAACGTCTGAAGAATATCGGGTGAAACGTGATTACGCGTGTCACTCAGATGGCTCAGTGCACTGAGGCTCGTTCTGGCGCTGTACTCGGGGATCTCAGAGCGGCCTCGCGAGAATAGCGTGCTGTAACTAGCGAGGGAGGCCATGTGAGTCTGCAGATATGGTAAGAATGCGACAGTTGAAGTATGCACATGATACAGACCTGGTTCCATAGAGACAGCTCGGTATGAAGCCGTAGATTGCTTTTGAAGCGAGCTTGTTGGCGTTGAGATGATTCATAGCCCAAGGCTGTACGGCCGAGGTTTGATGCGGGGCGAGCTTAGTCCTATGGACGCAAGTGAGCAGCTGACCGATCATGAGGTAAGCGAGCTGGTTGCATCCTTAGGGCCAAGCAAGTGGGAGGCAGTCGGGAGACCTGGGGAGCCATACACGAGGCTGATCTATCCTGCAGCCTGCAGCAGCCTGCATATCCCCGATCCCCGCCATGAAACCCCACTACACAAGGCTCTCCCCTTCCCACGTCTGATTCCATTTTGATCCACTGTTTTCTCATTTGACTGCCATGGATCCAGCCAGCCTTACTCTCGCTGTTATTGCCTCACTCAAGGACCTTTATTTCGCCTCTCGTTTTGTGTACGAGACTGCTACATCCGCCAAGTATTACAGAGAAGAGCAGCAAGATTTGATGAACGAGTTTAAGTATCATGTGGTCTTTTTGGAGCTCTTCTGGAAAATATTCGTGCGGCGAAACGCAACAGGCACCGTTGATCAAGCGCTCGAAGAGGTACGATGATATCGCACCATTGTTGAGTGATCTGCTGCTGAATTACCCACAGGGACTCTGCGAACAGGTGAACAGCATTTGTCTTGACCTGCGTCGATGCTTGATGGACTACGAGAAGCTGGCGAACGAATTGGACCCGCAATACCGTCAGAACTCGCCTTGGAGTCATCAGGCTGTAAACACGCCAATACTCGAGGTGCCAGACCTCGAAAAGCTGCCCGAGCGGCCAAAACCAAAGGGAATCATTTCGCGAATCACTCAGCATCTCAAGAAAGCGTCGCAAAGCCCGATGCTCACCGGCGAGTCATGGCGCTGGTCACTTTTCGAGAAGGGAGCATTGGAGAAGACGCTGTGTGAATGCATTCGGCATGGGAAGAAGCTGCAAGGCTTTATGCCTCTTATGATCCTCAGCGATCACTACATGAGCCAGCCAGAGATTTTGACTGAACTCCGACCCCACGACCGCGGAATCAATCCCCTTGAGTCACACTTCGCAATGAGCAGAGCAACACAAGCATCGGGAAGCGAGGCAAAGGAATTAAGTAAGAAGACGCAAGATCATAAGTCACCGAGTTACGACTTACCCATTCTAGCTGCTCGCCAACATCTTCAGTGGAACCAGCAACGAGTCTCACCCGAGCAGCCCACTTCATGCAATCTGGTGCCTGGATACCGTACCTTCACTGAGATCAAATTCTACGGCTCTCTCAATGACAGCAATACGGTGCTGGTGGCTAGCACAGACGGTGCACGCGACAATGAGGATGAGGTACATAAGCTGGCTGCACTGCTTTTGGAAGCTGGTCGCCATCATATTCGCACCCTTCCATTGAAAGGGTATTACAAGGGAAGGGATTCTCGGTATACCTTTCTTTTCGCCTATCCCCCTGCTGCATCAGAATGTCAGCCGTGTACACTTGGTGACCTACTGGGACCCAGCGGGTCAAAAAAGGCAAAAGTGTCTCTGACTACACGGTTCAAGATTGCGACAATCCTTGCCCAGGCAATCGGGACCTTCCACGCCTACGGCTGGGTGCACAAAAGCCTGCGGAGCACCACCGTGCGTTTCTTCTTCGACGAACTAGACGAATGCATCCTCGAAGAGCCATATATCACTGACTTTGCACTCTCCAGACTGGAGAGCTCGGATACGCGCCTCACGTATGATCTGGACCTGGAAAAGAATCTGTACCGTCACCCGGAGCGGCAGGGTCCTCCGACAAACAAGTTCATCAAGGCGCATGACATATACGCTCTCGGAATAATCCTACTGGAGATTGGTGTCTGGGAGTCAGCCAAGAAGATGTACCGGGATGCTTGCTTAGTGCAGAAGAAGGAGCAGCTGAGCCCGGAACACACGAGACGCGTCTTCCTCAAGCATGCGCAGCGTCGCTTGGATCACCACATGGGATCTGCTTACAGATCGGCCGTGGAGGCATGTCTGTCCGAAGAATTCAAAGGGTACTACGGAAACCAAGACTTCCCGGTGCTTTTACAGAATCGCGTCGTCAGGAAAGTTGATATTGGGATGTTGACAAGTGCGGCAGGGGCTTAACATTGCTGGGAGGAAGCAAGAAGGAGGCCATACCCCACCAGTTAAGCCAGAATCGATATTTCTTTCCTCCATGCATAAAGACATTACGTCAGTCCACCGCCTATGGCTTCACCACAGTCTCAAACGGCAGCGACCGATCCCACAAGAACGTCGTCTCCTCCTCCCCCTCCGGCACAGTCGTATCCGTCACATTGCACACCTCCCTTAACCCCCCCACCGCCTCCAACTTCCCCCTAATCAACTCCCCATACGCCCCCAACTCGCAGCTCCTCCCCGGCCCCCCCTCACACCCCCTGACCGGATACACCACATCATTCAACTTAACCCTCACAAACACCCCCTCCCCCCCACACTCCAACCGCTCAAACCCCACCGTCCCCCTCATCGTCACAAACCAACTCGCCCGATACGTCCTATTCCCCTCCACCCCTCCGCTCCCCAAATCCGGCAGCCCATCAAACACCCCCACCGCCGCCGCCAACTGACTCACCTGCCCATCATTCGTAAACGCGGCCATCAACCCCGGCGGCACCCACGCCCCCTCCCCATCCTCATACCTCGCCCCCGGCCCATCCTCAAACCGCCGCACCACCCCCTCCACAAACGGCAGCATCACCGCCCCCGCAACACCATTCCCCGGCCCGCTCCCATACCAATACCGCAAATCCTGCGCGTACTCATACTCCAGCACCTCCGCGGGCGTCAACACCCCACACCACGGCGACACCGCCCCAACAATCTGCGTCTCGAACCCGCACAGATACGCAAAAATCCCCACCTCGGCCGCCGAAAACGTCAAGTTCCCTTCCAGCAACCCGTTGATCCGCGCCGTCGCGCGCGGCAACCAAACCGCATCCCAAGCCTCCTTCACCGCGCCGCCGCCGTCGTCGACGTACGCAGGGCACAGGTCGCTCGGCGCGAGCGAGTTGGCCAGCGACGCGGGCGCGGAGCCGTTGACGACGAGGATCGCGGCGGGGGCGCCGGCGCCGTGGGCGAAGAGCTTGGCCGAGTCGAGCACGCGCGGCGAGGAGGCGTAGGCGTTGGCCCAGAGCGTGAAGGGGCTGGAACGGTTGTCGTGTGCAGGGGGATAGAGGCCAGCGTAGGCGCGGCGGTAGGAGGAGCCCATGGAGAGCAGCTCCTGCCGCCCGGTTGGCGAGAGCTGGGCGATTTGCGCCAAGGGGTTGGAGAGGACGGGCGTCCAGGTGTGGAGGAAGGCGAGGGCGGTGGTGTTGGTGGTGAAGTGGGCGGCTTGGATCTTTGTGGGTGGGGTGGGGCGTTTGTTCAGCAGACGGCGCGTTGGTGGGACGGGGGAGGGGGGTGTTTTTAATCTGCTGACCTTGGCTTCCAGCGCGGTCCACTCGGCGTAGGCGCCTGGGTCGGGGTAGCGGCTGCCGTGGCGCGAGACGAAGGCGGCTTGGGAGACGGTGCAGCCGGCTGGGGCGCCCGGGTCGATGTTGAAGATGTTGGGGCCTGAGGCCAACGTTCATGTTTAGTTGAACGTGGTGATGGCTCTGATGTGGAAGTGGTCATGAATACTCACCCGACCACCATTGCCCGTTCCCACCGAGGTGCTTGAGCGGATCGAAGCTCTGCCCGCTGACACCGGTCGTCGTCAGAACAACAGCGGCGGTGGCAAGCGTCGCGACCTTCATGATGGCGAAAGGACTGACGGACAATAACGAGGTCCTAAGTATCAAAACCCGGAACGACAAAAGGTAGAGAAAGTCCTCGCGGTGGAGCGGGCACTGTTATCGCGGCTCTTTATATATGAATTTACGCGACCTACTGTAGCCCAGCCGTCGGAGATGAAGACCAACGTCGCTGATTCCGGTGATTCGACCGGTCATGTTCCTGCTGCGATACGACGAACTGGGGAAGCGATGGTGATGTGCGGCAGGGATCAGGCCAGGCACGGTAGGCATGACCACGTTCTCTCGCGATTGGACAGCGGCTGATGACATGTTATGCGAGCACCTTTCGCTTAGGCTGAGAAGATGGTCAGTATCGGTGTACTCCGTAAACGCACCATGCTTTGACTTACCGTGCCACTAGACGACTGCCGCTCTCTGATGATGTTAGACTGGGTGTAAAATCACACATCACGACGAGATAGTCCTTGAACTCTTTAATTGGCCCCTACCCATTTAGCAACGAAGCTGTCCATCCACCATCGCAAGTGTTGCACTACCCCCCCAAAAGCCATTTCAAACCATTCTCTAATTCCCAATTAATCAAATCCGTTAGAAAGCTCGCATCCGCATCTTGATTGAACTCCTCCCTGCCGTGTAATCCGCCCGTGACTCCGTGAGAAGTCGTCCCTCCATGAGCAAATCCACCCCACCGACACCCACGTGGTGCGTGTCGCGTTCGATCGAAGAGGCAGGAGAAGAGAAGAGTCTAGATCTGGGTCCCAAAAAACGTCGGGATGGACTGGGTGCGTGGGAATGGGGAACAAGCTCTATGAAGCAATCGTGAACGCACTCGAGGGAGCTACTCGACGGCCCCTGATGATATCGTGCGCATCACTTGTTGTTCAAGCTAACGCCCTTGATGCGCTTAGCAAGTCGTTCGCTGTCCGAAGCCGCGTTGTTGGTGGAAGACTTGCCGTCGTTGCCACTACCGCCGGTGCCGTTTGCAGCATCCAAGGTGCGCTTGCGGCGAGCAGGTGGCCCAGACGGAGTCGATGAGGAAGGGGCAAAGGATTCAGAATGCTTGCGTTTGGATGGTTGCTCACCGGTCTCTTTGAGGATTGTCATCAGTGTCGCCCAGCCGCCCGTGTGCTGAAGTTGCGATCCATCCGATACGTCGTGCTCTGCTGCCACCCGGCACAAAAGGGCCTCCTCGTCCTGAAAATTTCTGTCAGTTCGTCACCAATCCCACTGGAACTTTGTTTCATTACCTTGCTCAGGATGCCTAGGCCATGGACGAAGTTGAGAAGGTGGAAATCTGCAACTGCGGCAATGCCTTCGGGCTTGGAAAAGTTGGGCCCGCCGGTCTTGGCGTTCAGCTGCTTCGCCAAGGCCGTCACCTCCTGGCTAATGCCCAGTACTTCTCTATTCTCTACGGGGAAAGCTGTTTGCGGGAACTTCGGGGTCGGGCTGGTGGGGAAGCCGTGTGTGAGTGTGACGAAAAGGTACTCAATCGGGAATGCTGGCTTTGCGTTCTCCTGCACGTTGGCGCCATACTCGTTCTTCCGGCGGTAGAAGACTTCCGGAATGTAGCGGCGGTGGCCGAGACTGTTCTCCTCCTCCTCATTCTGCACCAACATCACCGTCGGATCAGCCGAAGGTTCGATAATGTCCGCCCTGACCATTTCCACTGCTGCGTTCGAAGCTTGGTACGCCGAAATGCTGATCTGGCCCTCGTCGTCGCCGCTCACGACACAAGTGACAAAGTTTGAGCCGAACCGTCCTGTCTCGCTCCACTTCGATGGCCTAGGGAACTTCCCTTGGTACCTGGCGGCAAAGGTGGTTTCCAGCGATGAGAAGTAGTAAGAGTCGGCGTGTCGTTTGCAGACGACGGACCCATCACCTGCACCCGCATCTAACAAATCCGTGTAGATGACGCCTACTCTTTCTAAACCACACATCCGTGCAACTTCGTCAATCTCCTTCTCGTTGTCCCAATCATTCAACGAGATTCCATCCATCTCTCCCACCTGAGGCGGCTCGTATATCGCCTCCACCACGGCCTTGGTCCCGAGCGGAACCTCGGTGTACTCTTCATATCTCCCGTACATGAAGCCTAACCTCTGGCATCCCGAACTGCGCCAGAAGTCCAGCAGCGTGTTGATAAGGTCGGGAGAGGCGAGCTCGACGTGATCCACCATCCGGTAGTCCTGGGGCTGTAACGAGATGGCGCTGGGCTGGCATTTGCTGCAGATTCCATCGGGCCACGGCGCATGGCCTGACGGGCAATCCGCACGCACGCGGTAGTAGGGTTCGCTGAGCGGCGGCATGTAGGAGCTGCCGGACTCGGGCTTGTTCTTGCCGGCGTTGACTTTGCGTAGGTACGAGTGGAAGGACAGGTGCTTGATCTTCTTCTCGGCGAGATATGCTGCATCGTAGGGCTCTAGCGGCATGCAGTAGTCGCACATTCCCTTGGGGCCGTGCCTGCACATCTTCTGGTCCTTGGGTCTTGAGATCTTGCCATCGAGCTTATCTAACCGGTCATCAAGTGGCGACTGCTTTATGACTTCCCACGGGCGCTTGATGAGTTTTCCAGCACCGCCGATGGGGACGCTTGGCACATCGGAGGCGGCAATGGGCTTGCCGCTGAGACGGGCAGCGGTCGTTGGTGCAGCGGCGGCATTTCCGTTGGTCTCGGTCTGCTGTTCTTGGTAGTCGAGGAACACCTGCGAGCCGTGGCTACAGTGAAGACAAGTAAGTAGTGTGAACATGCAGTATGCGGCAAAGAGATGCCTTACGAGAGGCCGACGCGCTCAAACGTCACGCCCTGTAGCGTGCTGAGCTTCCGTGCTGACGACTTGTCCTGCGGTTTCGGCGAGATGGTAACGGTAGAGAGGTCGGTGTTCGGGGGCAGCTTCTCGGCGATCTGGGAGGCTACCGTAGTGAAGTCATCCTGGGCGTCGACAGTGAGGCGGAACTGGCCGCTGCGGCTCTGGAAGCGGAGTATCATGGTGGCGTAGGCAGCGGGGCGGCTGTGGATGCTGCTCGAGAGGCGGTCGATGGGGAGCTTTTGTAGTGAAGTTGGGGTGCAGGGGACGGATGCGCGCGGAAGAACGCGATGGGTGTCGCGCCGGGTTTGGGTGGGGGAGTTGGAAGTGAAAGCTGCGGCAGCGGAAGAGTCGAAGCTCCGCGAAGTTCGAAGGTGAGCTCTGGGGCGCCAACTCGCGTGCTACGTCAAGCGACTCCGCTGGCCGGCGTTTCTCCGGCAGGGCGGGCGACACGTTGCGTTCTCTCAAGTCACTCTGCTCTTTCTCGCTGCACAAAGCCGTATCCTCGCGCCTGCCGTCTGCCGCTCGTTCTGCCAAAGCCCGTCTGCGATGCGCATGTGAGACCACGATTCGCCCACGACAGTCTCACACCTTCCCTAATTCCAACGCCCGCGATCCGTCTTAATTCCCTTTGAACCGCACAAAGCACACAGCTCCAACCGCCGCCATGGTTGACTGGATCTCGCTCGCGGTCCCTTTCGCCTACCTGGGCCTGCTCATCGGGTCCATGGCCACGTTCTCGCACCTTTACCGCACCCGCAAAGCCTCGCGCGCCGCGTCGCTGGCACCGTGGTTCGGCCCGCACACGACGCGCGACATATACCTTTCCTTGTTGCACATCGATCCGCAGCAGGGCTCGCCCAAAGTCCCCGACTCGGTCCTGAAGGCCGCTCTCCTCCGCCGCGCCGTCGAGGACATCCATCGCATCGTCGAAATCCGCAACGCCAAGGCGGCCCTCCAGTCCCTACTGCAGCGCGGCAGCGTTGGCGACGACCTGTGGCAGCGATTCCAGCGCGCCGAAAAGGAGATTGAGGCCGAGCTGCGTGACGTTGTGCAAGAGGTGCGTTTCCCATCCGCTTTTTTGCTTTGTCTGCCAGCAAACAACTAACAACCCCCACAGGCCAACGCCTTCGCTCCCGGCTGGGGCCAAACCATCTTCCAGAACGCGTCGGAAGTTGCCCAGAACCAGATCCTGCGCACGCGCGTCGACGAGCTGCAGGGCCAGACGGCCACGGAGAAGGCCTGGTGGGACAAGAAGCGCGCCACCATCCAGGCGGACTTCATGAAGGAGCTGGACGAGGGCTCGGGCACCCAGACCAAGCACAGCGACGACGACGCCGTCCTCGTCGACACCAACACCATTTCCAGACCAAGCACCGCCGGCTCCATCATTTCCACCGCGAGCTCCAAGAAGAAGGGCAAGGGCAGGAAATAAAAGGTATCCTTGGCAGGCGAGGCTTAGGGGCAATTGCATTCCAGGCGCGAGGCGTTCGGGGCTGCGGGGATGGGGCTTCGCATTTGGCGGTTATCACGCTAGTAGTATGTATTGTCTTGGTGCATTGCATCATTTATTCTTGTAGAAAAAAGCTATAGTTCTTGTACCAACCGTGAAAATTCGCAAGACGCCAACCACCCCAGAGACAACCAGTGTTTGTACATGGAATACGGTCCACATAGAAAAAGTCTACCCGGGAGTGCACTCCCAGCACGCTTCGCTTGACATTGCAGCAGCTTACAACTGTACGGAGCAGAAGCGGCCAGTCCGCATGCGTTTGCCGTACTTTTGGTGCACGTTTGCGCCCGGATCGATGTGCCAACTCCACATGTACAGTGACGTGCTGCTGCAAGGCAAACCAACTTCCACCCTCGTCACACGTTTCTCCCACCACACCTGCTCCGTTTCTCGTTATGCAAGACCAACCAATCCGCGCAGGCCATTTAGTGCCTCGCCGACGGGCCCGAGACACCAGCACCAATGACGCTGGGAAGATCCTCGTTGCCCATGCTGTAGAGCATTCCAATTCCGTAGCTGAGAAGGAAAGCCATGACAATACCGAAGCCGGCGAACAGCCAGAAGGGCATGACGACGTCCTTCTTCTGGCAAGCGGGGCCGCCGTAGTACGTCGTCTTCGTGCTGCCGTCCTTGTTGGTCCGGACCTGGGCCTTGCACTGGCAGGTGTAGCAGGCCTTGTTGTTGTTGTCCCTGTCCGTGTACTTCTTGATGCAGGCGCCGCGGCCGCTGCAGCTGTTGGTCGACGACTCGCACGTCTCCTGCGACGAGAAGCAGGCGGGCAGGATGCCGCGCACGATCGTCGAGTTTTTGGACGCACTGCTGGTCAGCGCCTGCTTCGAGGCGGTCTTGTTGACGCGCTCGACGAAGTCACCGCCGGCGGCCGGCTCGGCGAGAATAGCCTCCGGCCGCTTGCGCTCGGCGCTGGCAGACCGCTTGGGAACCTCGTACTTGCCCCAAGCGTTGCTAGAGCGCTTCGAATGGCTGCCCGATGACGGCGGCATCACCACAACGGTGAAGGGCCAGTTCGAGGAGCACAGGTCGGCCAGCTCGCGGATGGTGGAGGAGAGGTCGTTGTTCTCCGAGTTCTGGACGTGGGCGAGGAGCAGGCCGTTACTGGCCTTGGTCTGGACGTTCTCGGAGAGCTTGCTCAGGGCATCGGCGATCTTCTTGGGCACGCTGTCCTTGTTGCTGCTTCTCGAAGACGATGAAAGATGTTCAGCCTGGAGGGTGAAGTCCTCGAGCAGACGAGCGGTGGCATCGGAGCCGGGGACGTCGGACAGAGAGAACTGGCCGATGGATGCAGAGTCGAAGACTAGGGCAGAACAATGTCAGCAGCTATACTGACTTGTCGGATGAGTGCACCATACCTGCAGTGTCCTTCACGCCCTCGACGACGACCATGATATGCTTCGTCTCATCGGTAGGCTGATCGTGATCGAACAGGTGGTGCCGGGAGCCGCCAAAGTCGTTGATGTACTGGATGGTGTCGTCGGCAGCATCCTTCAGGCTATGGTACTGCGAGAGGCCCAGCCTCTGCGCGAAGACCAGACGGGCGGTGTCGGGGTTCAGCGTGGGAGCTGTTTGGGCGGCGAGATGGGCTGGCGCGCCCAGGTCCTGAACGTAGACGCGGGCATGTTGAGCTGCAGCAATGGCGGAGCCAGCCAGGCCGAGTAGGGACGGGGCGACGAAGCTGCCGGACAGCCTCATGATGGGTGGTATACGGATGGAGATGGATGCGGGACTGAGCAGCTGTGAGCTGGCTGGCCGCGATGATGCTGGGTTGCGTGGAGCCGGCAAAACAAGGCGCCGATGCTGGATGGATGGGCGCCACGCTCCATGTCCATCATCCGCCGCCATCTCGCCGCCCTTCGCTGCCATATCTCTACACAGTACTTGCTCCGGCTTCCACGCCCACCACCGCTTACCTTAGCCCCGCTCGCGACCGTCACTGGCCACAGCCCATCTCACCCTCATCAACCGTCCGCCCTGCGCGCTCTGCACTGCAAGCTCCGTTCATGTCCGCTGCGACAGCCTCGCGAGTCATTCCTTCCCATGTTTAGGCCATCTGCCATACGACCGCTTTGCGCATTTCGCCACGCCGTCCCCGTCGTTCGTCGGCAACCTCTCGCGCGATATGCCTCCACTGTGCGCGTCCAGCCGGTGCGCTTCAAACGTCGTTTCTTCACGTGGAAGTATGTCCAGCCGATTCCTCGCCGCGCCTTCCCCCCGGAATACTACTAACTCTACGTGATTCAGGCGCCTGCTAGCTGGCTGCATTTACACGGGGGCCGCCTTGACCTGGATACATTTCGTCTTGGGTCCAACAATCGAGATTGTCGATGAAGAAGAGGGCGAGGAAGGCGATGAGGAAGAGGAGGGTGACTGGGATGAGGATGAGGAATACGACGATGGCTTGTTCATTCCGCTAGGTTGGACGAAGCCCATTCCTCGCAGATTCTACAGAGGTTCCGATCCGGAATGGCAGGAGTTCAGGAAGGTGGCTGGCGATTCGAAGCGGCACGAGCAGATTCGCAGTACGTACAGCCTCACGCGGTCCAGGATATGATACTGACGTGTGGCAGATAAGCTGGTCAGCCTGGTGCGCAACCACGTCGCCCGCGACCCGGCCGCGAAACGGCTGGGTCATGTGGATGTTACAAAGGGCCGCTATTGGCTTGACATTGTCTTTCCGGACGGCCCTCCTCAGGAGTATGAACGCGCAGGGTAAGTTCTGCCCCGCCAATAGGTGCGCAAAGTGTGTGTGCAGCTGGAAACATTCGTGGTGGCTTCGGTGGGTATCTGGAGACCTTGCTCGGAGGTGAACGAGTCGCAAAGAACGGCTTGAGCTCCACAACATGAAGGATCAGTGCCCGCGGTTGCAACCACGTTATGCTTTCTGCACACTTGGACAGCCGCCTTTTTGAAACGTACCGACTAACGATGAGCAGACTCGAGATTACCGACGACTACATCGCTTGGACAAGACGTCCCGTCAACAACATCAATTACCACAGGTTAAAACGCACCCTGTGGCCGATAGCCGTCGCCTCCGGGGCATTGGCCAGCACACAATATCTGTTGCACGTACAGATGAACAAATTGAGGGAATGGGTCGGACTGAGACCGAAGACGGATCCTACCATTGATGTTCTGGCGCGGCATCTGGAGGCGATGCAGCGGGCGAAGCAGGCAGGTTCTAATCGCCCGCTCGCACCTCCGAACACATCAGAACGGACCGTGGCCAACACTAACACAAACACTAACACAAACACAAACACAGCAGGAAAGAGCGCGGCGGCAGAAAAGCACACCAATCTGCCCGAGTTCGAGCCAATTCCGCCCCAGTCCATCGCGTTGACGATCTTCTCGGCGATGCTTCTGAAGAACTGGAAGGCCCCACCGCTGGAGGCACCGCGCGGGACCATTGTCGTCACCGGTCTCATCGAGGTCCGCGGCGACAAGGCGAGGACAGTGCTCGACGTGGCGGCAGCCTACGACCCCTTGATCGACAAGTATGTTGTTCTGAAGGCGGGAAGCAGATTGATACAAGAAAAGCAGCAGAGGCCGAGAGGAGGGCGCTGAGGCGTGGTCATGAGATTGGACGCGAGGGCGGAGTGCTTACATGTTAACGGCGCTATATCCAGGATAAGGGCGCGCAGTTCTAAGTGGGGGGAGGTGGTTCCAGTGCATTTTTAGCAAGGCGTTGGAGTCTGTCTGGTTCTTTTTACCAGATTTCGTCGCGGATGGGGGTGCTTTCTGGGACTTTTTCGCAGACTCTGAATTGCCTCCTTATTCTCTTCTCTTCTCGGCTTTTCATGGAGTAGCGCTCGGCCTCTATTCGGTAGTGCGTGAATGCTAGATATCCCTTTCACCAGGAGTGGTGAAAATGAATAATGTGTTGCTGGAACACGTTCTATCTAACTAAGTGGTTCTGCGTTGTGTTTCAATCGAGACTTGTCCAGATTTAGAACACATGTTGCGATGAAAAAGTGTTGTCAGTAGCGATGCTCCCAGTGAATCTTTGAACTCCGGATGCGCTGCTGAACACTCAATTCAAAAATGAGCACGCCCATAAAGCGAGAATCGAATTCTAGATATTCCTCTCGTCTGTCCAGCCTGGTATGCCTATGCGAGTGCCGAACGCCTGTTCCTTTTGTTCCATTGCAAAACTCCACCCTATCCCCAGCATTTCATCCGTCAGCCAGGATGCCCGCGATCCTCAAGCACAAGTCCAGAATCTCCAGGTGCTCGTCCGCGCCATCCACCAGCCTCTTGTCCGTCTCGGAGAAGACCAGGGTGATCTTGTTCTTCTTGAGGTCCTCGACCTTCTCGTCGTAGAGCACCATTTCATACAGCTGCCCGACCAGCTGCGACGCACTCCAGCCATCCGCGACCATGTCCTCGACCGCCTTGGCCACTTCGGTGTAGACCTTGCCCTTTGCACGCGGCTGCATGGCATCGTACAGGCGCTCCATCGTCGGTGCGGGTATCACGCCCGCAATCTCCTCCACCACCGGCACCGACACGGCTCTCCCACCACCCTTCCCATCCACCTCCATCTCATCATCATCGTCGTCGTCCTCGTCCTCAACCACCTTCGCCCCCCTCTTCGGCGGCGCCGCCCCCTTGACCGCGCCGACCAACCTCGCCGCGCTCTGCAAAAACGTAATCGCCTTGCGCAAATCGCCCTCGCTGACCCGCACCAGCGCGTCCACGGCGCCATCCCCCAGCGCCACGCCCTCGGCGCCCGCAATATCCTCGAGGCGGCGCGTGGCGGAGCCGGTATCGAGGCTCTTGAAGCGGAACTTGGAGCAGCGGCTGGCGAGCGGGTCGATGATGCGGGTCACGTAGTTGCACACGAGGCAGAAGCGCGTGATGCGCGAGTACGTCTCCATGGTGCGCCGCAGCGCCGACTGCGCGTCCTGCGTCATGCTGTCGGCCTCGTCGAGGATGATGATCTTGAAGGGCGGGCACGGGTGGCGCGCGCGGTAGGCGGCGCCCGCGGGGCCGGCGGGCGGGTTGGAGAGCTGCTGCCGCGCGAAGTTCTTGACCTTGTCGCGCACGATGCCGATGCCGCGCTCGTCTGAGGCGTTGAGCTCGAGCACGCGCGTCTTGATCAGCTCGGGCCCGTAGAGCTGCTTGGCTAGGGCGAGGATGGTGCTGGTCTTGCCGGTGCCGGGGGGCCCGTAGAAGAGCATGTGTGGGAGGTTGGAGGATTGGAGCGTGCGCGAGAGGACGGTGATGGTGTGGTCCTGGGCCGTGACGTCGGCGAGGGACTTGGGACGGCTGGGGGGTTGCGCGCTACGTGTTAGCTGCGAGGGGCGGCGGCATCATTGGGGATTGTGTTGCTCACTATTTCTCAACCCATGGCTGCAGGCTGCTCGTCTCGGTCTTGGTGCTGGGGGCTTTTGAAGAGCTCGCGGCGGCGGCGGCGGCTTGCCGGGCTTTGAGGTCGAAGAAGTTGGCCATGGCGGCTGCAGTTGGCGGTGCTGGTGGGGTGAAGGAGGGGTGATGGGTGTTTTTGCGAGACGAGCTTGGAGGAGCGGACGCGTCGGGCCCGCGTCGTCGCGCGTCGGGTCTACGCGTGATGACGCAATGTCTTAACCTCACCTCATGCTTTTCTCCCTCTGCTTTTGCTTGTCGTTATTCGCCGCCGCTTAGCCCGATGTTTGTCCATTTTCCATTTTCCTTCTACTTTGCCATGTGGAGAGTTTAGCAGATAGCACTGGACAACACCACTGCAGGCATACCCAGCGATAATGGACCACCGAATCCGAAACTGGAGGGTCCGTCGTACTGAGTACGGACGGATCATCTAGCTGGCGGTATGCTGGCCGGTTGTCGTATGTCTTCACATAGACGAAGTACTCGTTCCACAATCACGGTCTGTCATGGCCGAACCAATTGTCTTGGAGAAGAAGACCTCCAGAGCTCTTACGCGTTGGAAGTTGCTGCTTTTTCTCCTTTGTTCTCAGCTGACTCAGATTCAGTCTTTGTCTCCCTCCTCCGACTTACAAAACAACTTTCCTCCACCGCGCGGACCCCCTCCTCACGTTCCATCTTTCTGGTGCCACTCAAACGGCTTAAAATGCAATTTACTAACCAGACCGTGCCGTGGTGTAGGAAACGTGAGGCTTGCGTCTGTGCGGATGCGTGGCGGTTTGTTTGGAAAGGGAGGTTGGGTATTCGGCGCCTTTCAAGCCAGATGTGGATCATGCTGATCATACGAATTGTGGGTGGCTTGTGGCTGTGGTCGTGTGGTTTGCGCTGCCGCAGTCTGAAAGGCATGAATATTGTTGTAATTCCTGGGCTGGCCTGCCTCATTCGGCTAGCCTTGCTCGCTTAAGTGGTCAGAACAAAGAGGCGTGTAGGACGGTGAAGGGATCCGAAACAGTGTTCTAGACCACCATCGAGGCGTACAAAGGTAAGAGAGTAGACACGGCTGTACTCACAACAATAGGTTGGTGTTTGGTTTGTCGCGTACGAAACAAAATATTGGAAAGTGATTCAGCCTAGTTGAATCACTGTTTAATCTTCGTCAATAACTAGCTTTTCCCGTCATTCATTCAACTTCACCACAGGTCCACTCTTCCAGCAATCGCCCAACGACTCCTCCAATCCTAGCAGCAACATACTTACCAACCCCAACAGCGACTTCACTGATGTCGACAGTCAACAGAATGCCAATTGCCCTTTCGAAGGCATGTGAGGAAAACAGCACTGTACGGCATGAGCTGGAAAGAGAGCGCAATGCAAGCGTCATCACTCATGAACGCCTCATGCTCTTCAGAAGCCAATGGAACCATCAGACGGGTAGCGTGCTGTCATGTTCAGGTCCAGTTGGCCCACGCACCGGAAACGCAACGGATGACGACCTACAAAAGCTTCTGGACGAAATCATACAGCACACAGCAGCAGAACGCCAGGAGATGCGAGCGATACTTCAAGAGACAGAGGCAGAACTCCAAGAGGCAGTAGCAGAAGCCAAGAGCTACGTGTTAGAGCTCCATCGAGTTGAGAGGGACGTGTCTCATCTAAGGAAGATTTGCCATGCACAGCTTCGGGCCCGGAACGACTACTTGGTCCAGCAGGCGGTCGATATTGAGGCGCAGCACCGCATCTCCAAAGCTCGATGTGCAGAGCTTGAAGAGAAGGTCAAGGCCTTGGTCTGCTCAAGACGCTGCCAGGAGCGACTCTTGGGTGAGCGGACGGAAGAAATATGCAAACTTCGCGGTATCGTTGATTCTGCAATCAAGCGGGGCGACCTCCAGTACTGGGAAAAGCGTTGGGCCATGGATTTTGGTATCACCACAGCAGACTCAACACTGGGGAATATAGATGAAGTCGCGCCGAGGTCCGAATTCAACTCTAAGATGATGGCAAGGACGAGAAAGCACAGGGTTCATCTTGACACTGGCAAGTAATGAGGATCGAGGTACGACTCTACATCATCTCAGCATTCCTCCAACTACATATCTACACCCCGTGTCCACCACTCGCCACCATCCACCCGCCCCTCCACCTCAGAGCTCTTCCCCTTCGCTCACCAGACGGTCATACACCTCCTTGACCTTCCGCGCCCTCGTCTCCACCACCACGCGCTCCTCATCGTCCCACGCCAGCGCCCAGGCCCCATACTCGGACAGCGGCAGCCACGCCGGCGGCCGCTCAGCCGGCAGCCGATACTGCACCGCGCGCTTGCCGGTGGGGTGCTCGCGGAAGAAGTCCTCGCGGAAGCGCCCAAACTCCTCGACCGCATCCACCCACGACGCCGCCTCGCCCGGCGCCCCCACGCGCGCCCGGCTGTACCGCCACTCGATCCCGCCCGCGTGGATCTCGGCGTCCAGCCGCGCGTCAGCGTCGCCCGCCGCCACCCACATGCCCAGCAGCGGCAGCGGCATGTACCCCTCCGGCTCCGCGCCCGTGTTGAGCACGTCGAAGCTCGCCAGCGTGGGTGAGCGGTAGATGCGGTTGAGCCAGCGGCGCAGCTCGGCGCCGCTGCTGTCGTAGGGCCCGTGCCGGAAGGGCGTGGGCATTCCGGCGACGGCGCTTTCGGTGGTGAAGAGCTCGAAGCGGCACATGGGGCAGTGGCGCCGGTAGTGCGAGTGCTGGTCTGAGGCGGTGAGCCACTGGAGGAGGCACTCGTGGTGGAAGGCGTGCGCGGCGTGGGCGGTGACGATGTCGGCGGTTAGGGGCTCGGTGCAGATGGGGCAGTCTTCGGCCGCCGCGGTTTGGGGCGGCGGGCCTGGGGTGAGTGACTCGAGGTACTCGGTACGGGAAGGCATGTTTTCGAAGTGTGAGAATTGAATTTGGAAAGGTTGGAAAGGAGTGTGTTGCGAATCGTGTTGTGGATTGTGGGATCGGTTTGGTTGTTTTGGTTCTGTTCTGCGGGAACAAATGTAGGGACCGTGCGCGTTTATATAGATGTATATTGAAATGCTCTGTTCAAAATGGCGTTTTGATTCGTCTTTGTTACTTTCTTTCGATGTCCCTTGGCGGGCTTTGTTGGTTGCCTATAATAGATGCCGGCGGCTGCCGTCTTTGTCACTGAATGAAATAAGCTTTATCTCCTACACAATGCTGGTCGTTTTTGTTATTGATACCTTTATCCGCTTAATAGTGAAGCCAATGCATCACGTGCTACGGTCTCGAGTGCCGGTCTACGCAGTTCGGCCAGTCTCGCCGTCCCTTTGGCTGCGTGAAGACGAGCGCTTCCAATCATGCCGATTCTTCATCTCAAGTTGGCAAAGACCTCTTCAGATTCCGACGGAACCTTTTTCTCGACAGAGCTAGTCATATCGCATTGGAGCTTTACTCCGTTGTGATTGATCAATGTTGGCCTCCTCTCCAGCCATGATCTCCGCTCACCTATGAAAATCATTAGCAGAATAGAACCTCCCATATAATGACTGATCAACTAACCTCCCACCCTACCCATGGCTGCGACCACCTCGCCATCGGGAGGTGGTGGAGCTGACACTTTCATGGTGAGCCATATTGAAGGGAAACTGTGATATCCGCAGCTCATATACCCAGCTCGTTGGGATCACCGCCGCTGTCGCGCATTTCCACAGCCACATCGAATAGTGTTGCATGAATGTACTATGATCTAGATGCTATGCCAAACGAAAGAGCACCAATCGCGTAAAGTCAATCCCACCGCCCATATCTATACAAACCTCACAGATGCCACCGCAAACAACGACACCAACCACCCCCTACGCCTCACCCCCACCCTCCTCCTTCCCCACCTCCGGCACCGGCAGCGGCACCGGAGCCACAAACCCAACCCCCTCCCTCGCATCATCCGTCACCCGCCCCCACTCCAACAGCAACCGAAACAAATAAACCTCCATATCCACCCCCCGCACCACCCTCCCCACCCACTCCCTCCCCTCCCCCGCAATCCGCTCCCCCTCCTTCTCCCGCCCCTTCGTCTCCACCCCCACACCCCCAACCGTCCCGTTGAACCCGGCAAAATACGCCACCGTCGGCCACACCCCCTGCAGCCGCGCGTCCAGCGGCACGAAATGCAGCCACGGCGTCACCCGCCCGTGCCACCACTCCCGGAACAGCGGCGCCACCTTGAGCGGCAGCGACCCCGACGCCACGAACGCGAGGAAGCGCCCCGAGAAGCCCGCGCCGTCGGCGTCGAGCAGGTACCGGTGCCGCCAGTGGTCCTGGAACTCGGTGTGCTCGGTGGCGGGGAAGGCGAAGGCGGCTTCCTCGAGCGCGCACGTGGTGCCGGCGCAGCGTGCGATGTCGGCGAAGAGGACGTCGGGGGTCACGGGGATGCTGGTTGGGGGGGCGGGCGTGTAGCGGAGCTTGCGCTTGCCGTGGGCGATGGGCTGGGGGAGGGGGAGGGGCTGTTGGGAGGCGGTGCTGGCGTTGCTGAGAAGCGCGACGAGGCGCTGGCGCACCATGCCTTTCCAGGCGGTGGAGTCGGCGGCGGCGAAGCCTTCGGAGCTGGCGCCGCGCCAGAAGAGGGTGGGGAGCTTGTTGGCGTAGGGGGGGTCTGGGTGCGTGTCGGTGGGGTTGTAGGGCGCGCGGTGTTGGTAGTTCCAGGCCGAGGGGTAGAGTATGTCGTTGAAGCCGGGGGCTTTGCTCTGGCTGAAGATGGGGAGGAGGCGGTGCGTGCCGATGAAGGTGTTGGGCGAGGTGTAGAAGCCGTGCAGGTGGGCGAGGTCGGGCTGGTGGCAGATGTCGGCTGCGACGGTCCAGTTGGCGAAGAAGGCGCCGAGGGAGTGGGGAAGCGCGCAGGATGCGCAGTAGTTCTTGTGGTTCCAGAGCCACTGGGTGCGGGCTGGGGAGTTTGGGGGGCAGCTGATTGAGCCGAACTCGTCCCACGTGGAGCGTGAAGAGAGGGTGATGAAATGGTCGGAGGGTTGGGGTTCTTGAGGAAGGGATTCCCACCCGGCGGCACGGTCTGTAGTGAAGTCGTTGACGAGTTCGGAGGGCTTCTTCTCGGTGCCCCAAGCACTCTTCGCATCGGCTCGTATTGTCTCCATGGCCTCGTAGGGAACGGCAACGCGGCACTCGTTGTTGAGGTTGAAGGCCAAGTCCATGTCCGGAAGCCATTGCCCAAACTTGTCGATCATCTCCACGATTCCATCAAGCATCCCTCGCTGGTTGCGCGGTACGTTGGGGGCAATCTGGGCTTTGCCGCTCCGGATGAAGATTCCACCAACGTTTTTGGAGGGGTCGACGATGGCTTCCCACGTACGATGCCGGATTTCCGTAGGGCTAAGAGACCAATACGGAAGCAGATCCTCGTAGATTGAATCGTAGTCATCGATAATCAACGACTCGTGACTGGTCGCGTATGAATACCACTCATCAAAGTGTGGCGGTGGATGGCGGTTGTAACGGGCCGTGTAGTTCGCAGCTGCGGTTTCAACTGAGGTACTCGACGAAGCCCACTTGAGCCAATCATCGTGTCTTTCCTTGGCATTGTACATGAGCATGTCGATAGGGTGGTATCTGACTTCATCATCTCCGTTGTAGACGAGCATGAGTTGGATGAAGTAAAGAACGGTCAAGGTGGGGTAGAATCCCCAGTAACGTGAGATGGGCCTCGGCCTTGACGATGCACGAGAGCCTTCATCTGTTGGGGATTCAGGGTGCGCGTAGATGACGAGAGCAAAGATCATCCCAGTCAGGGCAAAGACCATGCCTCTAGGGAGTGGCGGGAAAGGATGTGAATGGTTCCACGTGGTTGAGAAGAGCGATGTGAAGGCCGATGCGAATAGGACCAGGACCGAGGTATGGAGCATGCCGATGTGGTGAATCTGGATGTCAATTAGAGGTGCCCATCAACCTCAATGCTTGATAAACTCACAGAACGAAGGGCACAAATCACAGTGAGCGAAATGCCCACCGCCAGCTTGATGGCGCTCCATGTAAAGTACATTGGGGTAAGGCTGATCATTTTACGGGCATAGCCGGGACCCCAGAAGTAGATGGTTGCGCCGATGATTATCCACGCAGCGGCGGATATCTGAAAGAAGAGAGGTCAGCCCAGCTTGATCATTGGCGTGTTGGCGGTGGGTTTGATCCGGTCGTTACACCTGCGTACACAATGGGCACAAAGAGGGACCAAGCACTGGGACTGAGGACTTACTAGGCAAGACAACCCAAGGCAAGTGCTGCCCTTATTTGATACATTGGAAGGTCTCGGCGAGGGCGGATCTAATAATTGGTATAACAGTACAGAAAGGAGACCGTCTAGCACAACTCCGGCGACCTGAAGCCTAGGTATCATGGAATATTCACGCAACGCCTGGGAGCAGATGTAGGTTGACGGTGCAGAAGTAGCGCGGGCGATTACAGCAGTGCTGGACCAAGACAGCAGAACGACAGCAATAAGAGACTTGAATTGACTCCCTGCCATTGCGCTGAACATGTCGCCGTACATGGTGCTGTCCATGTCATCCTCCTGGTCGCGCGGCTGGCGACGGTGACGTTGAAGAATCCACCAGTCGGCCAAGGCGACAAATATAGGCACGACAGTCTCGGTGGTTGAGACGGAGCACTCGACGCCAGACACGACCTGTCGCAAGACCTCGATGCGGGCGGCAAGGAGAAAGGCGATGAGAGCGCATAGCACCTTCAGGCCGAATCTGGGGCGATATTCTGGCCCCAAGTCCTCCACTGGCACAGGCGACGTGGGCCGTGAGCCATGGCCGTCACCGAGGTCGGACAGCGGTATTGGCGCATAGTGTTGGCTCCCTTGGGTGGATTTGCCAGGCAGGGGGCGTATCTTGTCAAAGAGCAGCAGAGCGGCGCCACATACGGTCAGGACTACGATGGAGGCGTGGACGGGACGGTCAAGGGCGAACGACTTGTCGAGCGAAGCAGTGAGGCGTATGGTACAGGCGAGCAGGCCTCTGGAGTGAGAGATGGTGAGTAGTAGTCCAGGAAGGAAGCGGGTGGCGGCATACGCAATCCAGAGAGCAGTTCCCCGCTCCATTGATGGTGTCAGCCAGCAAGTCGCATATTACACACGACGACAGCGCAAAAGGAGAGGCGGAGAAGACGAGGGCGCAGCGACATGGTCGGCGTGAAAGTGTGGCCGCGTACGTCGCATGGCCGTAGACCCTCTCGCAGGGATCCAGACGCACGGGCCACACGTTTAAGCTCCGTATCTTATCGCCGCGGAATCTCGCACTTTTTTCCTTCGACATTCGAGCTCTACCACGCGCCCGGTGCGACTCCACCACTCACAACCTCGAATATACCCAGCGCTGCCGTGCGCCTCTCTCTCGACTCTCGCGCCCTTCCCTCCCCGGATCACGCCTTCCACCACCTCCGCCCACCGCTTGACCCGCTTTCCGTCTCCCGTCCGCCGCGGACACGGCGCCGCAGTTGCCCACCATGGTCAAGAAGGCCATTGATTCCCGCATCCCCGCCCTGATTCGCAATGGTGCCCAGGAGCGCAAGCGCAGCTTCTTCGTTGTCGTCGGCGACCGCCAGAAGGACGTCATCGTCAACCTCTACCACATCCTGCTCAATGTCGACGTCAAGCTGAACAAGAGCGTGCTATGGGCCTACAAGAACAAGCTGCTCGGCTTCACCAGCCACCGCAAGAAGCGCGAAAAGAAGATCAAGAAGGAAATCAAGCGCGGCATCCGTGACGCCGACGAGAGCGACCCCTTCGAGCTGTTCGTCTCCACCCAGAACATCCGCTACTGCTACTACAAGGAGACGGACAAGATTCTCGGAAACACCTTCGGCATGTGCATCCTGCAGGACTTTGAGGCCCTTACCCCGAACCTGCTCGCCCGCACCATCGAGACCGTCGAGGGCGGAGGCCTGGTTATATTGTTGATGAAGGGCATGTCCAGTCTCAAGCAGCTCTACACCATGTCCATGGATGTCCACTCGCGCTACCGCACCGAGGCCCATGGCGACGTCGTCGCTCGCTTCAACGAGCGCTTCATCCTCTCTCTCGGCAGCTGTGACTCGTGTCTGGTCGTTGACGACGAGCTCAACGTCCTGCCCATCTCTGGCGGCAAGAACGTGCGCCAGCTGCCCCCTCCCGACCCAGAACTCGAGGGCAAGACCCCCGAGGCAAAGGAGTTGGAAAGCATCAAGGAATCCCTCGCCGACTCGCAGCCCGTCGGTTCCTTGGTCGCCCTCGCGCGTACCGTTGACCAGGCAAAGGGCCTGCTGACCTTTGTTGATGCCATTGCCGAGAAGACTCTCCAGAGCACCGTCACTTTGACCGCTGCCAGAGGTCGTGGTAAGTCTGCTGCTCTCGGTGTCGCCGTCGCCGCCGCCATCGCCCATGGGTACAGCAACATCTTCATCACCGCCCCGAGCCCGGAGAACTTGAAGACATTCTTCGAGTTCGTCTTCAAGGGATTCGACGCCCTCGAGTACATGGATCACGTCGACTACTCCATCATTCAGTCCACCAACCCCGACTTCAACAAGGCCATTGTCCGCGTCAACGTCCACCGCCAGCACAGGCAAACCATCCAGTACATTCAGCCCCAGGACGCCCACGTCTTGGGCCAGGCCGAGCTACTGGTCATCGACGAGGCTGCTGCCATCCCTCTGCCGCTCGTCCAGAAGCTGATGGGCCCTTACCTGGTGTTCATGGCATCTACCATCAACGGTTACGAGGGCACAGGCAGATCGCTCTCACTCAAGCTCATCCAGAAGCTCAGAGAGCAGTCCCGGGGTGGTTCTAAGAAGGGCTCCGGCCAGGTCATTGCAGACCGGTCAACGGGCAAGGAGGCTAAGAACGGATCGGAGGTCGCGACTGGTGGCCGCACCCTTCGTGAGATAACGCTCAACGAGTCCATTAGGTACGCACCAGGAGATGCCGTCGAAAAGTGGATGAACAAGCTGCTCTGCCTGGACGCAACCCTGCCGCGCTCGAGGATGAACACACAAGGATGCCCCGATCCGTCCCAATGCCAGCTTTTGCACGTCAACCGAGATACCCTGTTTTCTTTCCACCCCGTTTCCGAAAAGTTCCTGCAGCAGATGATGGCTCTCTACGTGGCCAGCCATTACAAGAACTCTCCCAACGACCTCCAGCTCATGTCCGATGCACCGGCACATCAACTGTTCGTCCTTGTTCCTCCTGTCGATGAGGGCAGCAACAAGCTTCCGGAGCCGCTTTGCGTTATTCAAATCGCCATGGAAGGCCAGATCAGCCGCGAGAGCGTCCTCAACAGCTTGAGTAGGGGCCAGAGGGCGGGTGGTGACCTCATTCCTTGGCTTGTCAGTCAGCAGTTCCAGGACGAAGAATTCGCCAGTCTTTCTGGTGCTCGTATTGTCCGTATTGCCACCAACCCTGACTACATTGGCATGGGATATGGCAGGAAGGCCATTGAGCTTCTCACAGACTTCTACGACGGCAAGTTCACGAGCTTGTCCGAGACGGATCCGGTGGAGGAGCAGACTATGGTCCGCGTGACTGACGAGGAGCTGGAGGACGCCAATCTGCTCCAGGACAACGTCAAGGTTCGGGACATTACCGCCATGCCGCCACTGTTTGCTCGGTTGTCGGAGAGAAAGCCCCCAGCACTCGACTGGATGGGTGTTAGCTACGGTCTGACGAAGGAACTTCAGAGATTCTGGAAGCGCTCCTCATTTGTGCCCGTCTACCTCCGTCAAACAGCCAATGACCTTACGGGCGAGCACACTTGCGTCATGCTGCGTACCCTCGAAGCCCAAAGCGCTGATCCCAGCTGGCTCGGTGCCTTCTCCCGCGATTTCCAACGCCGCTTCCTTTCTCTCCTGTCGTACCAGTTCCGCAGCTTTGAATCCCCCGTCGCCCTGAGCATCAACGAGGCTGCTTCGTCTGGCATCAAGTACGATACTTCTGCCCCGACCAAACCCCTCACGAAAGCCGAACTGGACGACGTTTTCTCTCCGTTCGATCTCAAGCGTCTGGACAGCTACGCCAACAATATGCTGGATTACCACGTCATCCTTGACATGCTGCCCACTATCGCCCATCTCTACTTCATCGGCCGTCTCAGCCCCGCAGTCAAGCTGTCCGGCTTGCAAACCGCGCTTCTCGTTGCCATAGGCTTGCAGCGCAGGATGCTCGAGGACGTCGGAAAGGAGCTCGACCTCAACAGCTCTCAGATCCTAGCCATGTTCATCAAGACGATGCGCAAGATCTCGAGCCACTTCCGCTCCCTCGTCGAGGGTGCCGCCGGCGAGGATCTGCCCGACGCGCCAGAGGACGCTGAAGACGATGGCGTCGACGGCGGGGAGGCGACCAAGCGCTACCAGCCGCTGGCACAGTCCCTCAACGACGAGCTGGAGGAGGAAGCGGACGAGGTGCGGCGCGCCGAGAGGGAGCGCATGCGCAGCATGATTGACGCGCTGCCGCTGGAGAAGTGAGTGAACCCCCCACCAACCTCTTTGTTCTCCAGGGTATCCGGCTAACCGTTTGTTCAATAGATACGAAATCACCACGGGCGACGCACACGAATGGGACGACGCCGAGAAGCAAGTCGCAAAGGCGACGCGCGGCGGCGGCAAGAGCACGACGGTCAGCGTCAAGGCCAAGAACGGCGGCGCGGCGTCGAAACGCAAGGCAGGCGAGGCGGTGGAGGAGGCGTTGAAGGAGGCGGAGTCGCTGAAGGAGGGGGGCAAGAAGGGGGGAAAGAAGAGCAAGCATAGGTGATGAGGAGGGGTTCGTAATGTGGGCTGGCTGGCTGTTAGAAAAAAGTTATTGGGGCGTTTCGCGCCTGCATTGGGTTTGAGGCGTTGATGGCGGCTGTATGGAATTATCCTTTGGAGATGGAGGTGTGGAGATTTTTATGCATCGTTTCTTTTTCCTTCGCTTCTGCATTGCGCGTGGGTTTCTGGATTAGAAGATGTGGGTTTGATGTTCTTGTTGTTTACTACTACTTTTTTTGTGTGCAGATGACTTCTCTTCAATTTTCCCCTTGCACAATGGACGCCCGGAGATCCCTACTAGCTGGGACCAACGACATGATGAGGCGGTTTCGAAGATTCTTGCCCAACCTAAGTACCGCGCTTGGCATGGTGTTTCTTTTGGTTAAAAGCGGTCTTGAGCGGCATTCTACTCAGTGGACAGCTCTCTTTGTTCAACAAAGGGAGTCAAACTCCCTGAATTTTCCGCTCATATTCTCACAGTTACGATATCAAAGGAAGTGGGAGAGGGGAGGGAGTAGGAGGGGAAAGATACTGTATGTACAGAACCTCCATGCTGAGGGTCAACGTGACCCAAAACTTTGAGGACGTAGGGAGTTAAAGTAGTCGTCAGGAAGGCTTCTGTATATAGATGCAGTTCTATATCCGGATGATGACTTCAACTCCCCATCTGCCCATCCGCTTCATCTACAGTTTCGGCCCATCTACTTTGGCTTGGGGAAGATATCCCTATACTTCCCCAGCGCCTCCTCGAACCGCAGCGGCTTCCTCCCCGTCAACCTCTCCACCGAGTCCGTCACCTCCCCCATATGCCCCCACGCCACCATCTGCCCGCAGCAAAGCAAGTCATACATACACAGCTTGCACGGCAGCTTCGAGAAGTCCCCATAAACATCATACGGCAACCCGCGCTCCTTCCACCACGCCTCCAACTCCTCATCGCCCATCTCCACAAACTCGCCTCCATACCCCGTCTGCGCCTTCATCCACTCAAACACGTCCCGATACCGCACCGGTTCCGGCCCGCTCACCGCATACACCCTATTCGCCTCCCCCTTCCCCATCAACAGCGCCCCGAGCACCCGCCCGCAGTCCTCGCGCGCCACAAACGCCCCCCTCGCCCCGCCACTGTTGCACAACCACCGATCGCCGCAAAACTCAAATGCCTGCGCGAAGAACTGCGGGATGTTGTCCGCGTAGAGATAGTTCCGCTGGATGCTGTACGCCAGCCCGCTCTCGCGTATCCTCGCCTCCGTCCACGCGTGGTCGCGCGGCAGGAAGGGCATGTCGGCCTCGTGGTTGAGCGGCAGCCCCGCGCCCACGAAGCTCGTGTAGCAGAGGCGGCCCACGCCGGCGGCTTTCGCGGCGTCGATGACGTTTTGGTGCTGCGCGCCGATCAGCCAGGTGGAGATGAAGGCGACGGCGGTGGCGCCGGCGAAGACGCGCTCGAGGGTCGCTTGGGGGTCGCTGTAGGAGAGGGCGAGGAGCGTGGCGCCTTTGCTTTGCCAGGCGCGCACGAGGGCGGGGTCGATGGTGGAGGGGGCGTGGCTGGTGAGGATGAGCGTGTCGGCTGGGCTGGTGAGGGTGAGGGCGTGGCTGGCGGCGGTGCGGCCGAGGTTGCCGTCGCAGCCGGTGAGGACGTATTTGGGCATTTTTTTTCTTTGGGTCTGTTTTTCTTTTTGCTTTTGTTTCTTTTGTTTCTATCTTTTTTTGCCGCCTGAGCGGTGGTTGATGAGAGGAGATGTCGATGTGGGGACGACGCTTGGTGAGAAGGGAGGGGGCTTGAAGAGGCAGAGAAGTTGTATATATGGAAAGCGAAAAGTGGAGATGACAGGAGACATTTCGAGTGCCGTAGCCACCTCACTGCTGTGTCACGAGAGTTGATGGCTTTAAAAAATTGGGGAGAGCCCTTGCGGGGTGATGATCATACCACTTTTGCTCCATGTTGCAGGGTATCTGTCCGCGTGTTGAATCTTTCGGGACTGGTGGTCGGGAGTTGGTTGCACGTGGGGTCAATACCGGCAGGACATGAAGAAGTCCGTACTTATGGTCCTCCAAGGTTTTCGGTCATGTTGATCCTTGGCATGGATGTTTATTGGATAAAAGCCATCATTTCTTTGCCTTCCTACGAAGCAGAGAGGCGGTTATATTAGGCCTTCGCACCAGTTGGAGTAACTGGGCAACCGTTCGTTCTTTTCTCCAATCCAATAGGGTTTTGTACCATGCCTTCGTTCCAGAAATTGGTAGTCGGATACGTGGGTGCTTTGTTCCTTGCAGGTGTTCCATGTCGCCTACCAGTTGGACCATATGCGAAAGTTCCTTCGCAACTTCCTCGTAGTTGCGTCTCTAAGCAACGATACTTTCTCTGACACTCGATGGACAGCTTTACAGATTTCAAGAATCAGGCGGATTAGATGGCTCATTCAAGCTTCGGCCTCTACGCCATGGATCTCAGAGGGTTTGGCCGGAAGACTGCTGGCGTCAATAATGACGGGTAGTACGAACGCGGAGGTGCGGACGGTGGCAGCTAATGTGGATAATTCAGAGACCATCTCCGTGCCCAAAGAACCAGAATTCCCGTCGCTAATGGTGCGGAAGTAAGGGTGATTTTGGCAAAAAGCCACGGAAATGCTGCGTAGAGATCTGAATGGCTTCGTCCAAGGTTAAATTCTCTTTTCTTTCTTCCTTGGTGAAGCTTTTTACCTGCAGTACACCCATTTAGTAAAGAGACAACAGATGAAAGGCAGAAAAGTTCTCTTAAATATAGATATTGAAACCTAATGATGAATATAGTAAAGCTATACCTGGGGATGCCATCACCCCGGCCTTCTGCTTATTTAGGTAGTTAGACCAAAAGAAGGAAAACAATGCGTATCGCCCTTCGGGATGAGAGTAGCGTTCAAGTTCCGCAACCAACGACTCCAGTACTGTTCACAGCTGGCTGCGGATCCACATACGGATAATGGACTCTATCTACTGATACTACTAAGTGTTGGATTCCAATTATCCTGGCAAGAAAACGAATGCCTCATGGTACAGTTTAACGTCTCTATCTCCCGGGACGTTTGTTTGGCGTATCTCACAAGTTGAGTGCGCCAGACTTCCTCCGTTTTCCAAAGGGTGATTTCAGTCCTGGCTCGGGGTTCTCTTCCTCATCGACGATTTCTTGAACCTCGGCCGTTTGGTACTTAGCCGCCAGCGTACTGCCGTTCTTGATGTCTTCTTGCAGGCCGGGATGGTTTGGCCTGACGCCCTTGACCCACACTTCGGGTACCTTCAGGGGGGTGGATAGGGTGGAAGATCCGGCTGAGGCTCCATGGTCGATGACCTCTCTCACAAACTCCGATGTCGTCTTCTTGGTCGAAACACTGTTGCACACGGCTGCCATGTTTTTTCCAACTTGCAGAAGGTTCTTTGTCACGACCGTGTGACCCGCCTCAACGTCCTTCTTACCCTTGTATCCTGTTGTCGCAATACGGTGTGCAAGGCGCTTCGCCTTCGCGAGCTCCTGCGTGTCTGGGTTTTCATGGTCGAAGTCGTCGAAGAACTGTAGCAGCTGTTCGGCATCATCTTGAACATTTTGGAGGGCCTCACCAGCGGGCTGTGTGACCGGTAGAATATAATAGTTAAAAGACGTACCATGGAACGCTGTTACTTAGTGGACCGATGCGCGCCATGGGTTATTCATAGTAAAGTTTCAAGGGTCCGAGGACTATAACTATAAAGTCCTCCCCATCACCTCTACTCTTTACTTCTACTACAACTGATACTAACCTACCCCAGCTATGACATACCTGGATATCGTCGTTGCTATTCTACTTTTCGTTTATCTTCTTGTCGATTTGGCTCCAGACAGACCACTGGGTTCCTTGCGCTTTCCGCGGTACGATATCAGCAACATGGTTACTAAAAGGTGGAAGTGGGCCCTCTGGATGCGTGGAACGCAAAAGACAGCCGACCGCCGCGCCCTCGCCATCCGTCCCGAACGTGACCAGTACACGGGCGCATGTCGCGAGGACGCCGCCGGGCATCTCCGGAGCCCCCACCTCATGTGCTCGTACTGCCGGACCACGCACCCAGCGCGGCTCTTCTCGCCAGCCGAGCGGCGCGCTCCAGCTCAGATGAGCAGGTGCATCGGATCCACAGCCAAGCTGCGCATATGGTCGCACGTCTCGCTCACGCACGGCGAACTCTCCGAATTGCTGGACCTGGGCGGCTGCCGCCACGACTGCCAGGACTACAGCTACCTGACGGATCCCGAACCTTTGTACCCGGTGCAAACCCACATGGTCGCCGAAGGTGGAAAGATGGTCATCTCTCGGTACCACTTCCTCGCTCAGGTAGCGGCGCCGGAAGGGGATGGAGACGCGGGAGCGCTGCGCGGCGTGCCGATGGTGCTTCTCAGAGAGTCGGCGGCGGCGGCGGCGGCGGCGGCAAGCGATGGCGATGGGTGGATATGCCGGCACATTCACGCTTCGGAGCTGCGGTTGGATTTGCATAGGAATGACCGCTACGGACGGCAGATTTTCATCCGCGGGAAGGCGCAGAATGGCTTTTGGGCCAACTGCGGTCGATGTCGCACGGAGATGACGTTGCTGAGACATACGAAGCTCAATGCTACTTGGCTGCTTACTGAGCGCAAGATTGGACGGGTGCCGCGCGCGGATAGCTTGGAGTGGTTGAAGGAGGTGGTGGGGGATGTTAGTGACTTGTAGGTAAAATGGGAACGTCGATTGAAGTACTTGCCACAGAACTATTCAAAGGGTTGACTCGCGCGAACTTGAAAGCGACTGGTGAACCATGGCTGGATAATCAGTGATGTCAGACCATGTGAGATGTTCCCAAGTTGGTTAAGTAACCGATCTGCATGTAAGCAACTGGCCTTCTGTGTATGGATCAATGTGAGACAGCCGAGCCTGCCAAGGTACCTACCTAGATTGACCCCGCTTCTGTGTCTGCCTAAAGTGCGTAAGGGCTAAAAGCTGGCCTAGCACCCACTTTCCATTTCAGCAGCACTTCATCATGGATCCCAAGCGTTGGAGCAATGGGCTGTGCGGCTTCTGCAACCAGTTTCTCCACGAAACCCGGGAGAAAAAACCACAACACGATGTGTGCCATCCAGACTGGCGGGCTATAGAGTATTCGGCACATGAATGCAAGCTCTGCGCACTGTTTTGGAGGTTCATCTCAACTTCTGACAGATATCGAAATCGCTTGAACCTCCGGCTTTCGGAACCACGAAGCAACGACTGGACGTGGCTTATTTTGAGGGCATTGACACGCGTCGACACCGGAGATTTGGAGGCTATCGTTCTAGCTACGCGAACGTCCGGTCTTGCTGAACCCATTGAAGCAGTCGGGGTTCTTGAGTTTTGTAGGATTGACGGAGTGCATTGTAAGCCTTTCGCTTGGGAGCAGCTTTCGAGGAGATGGCTAATGAGCTTTCAGACATGAGCTCGGGCGCTCTACCACCAAACAGCGATTGCGAGCAAGTATGGTTACTTGTCAACAGCTGGATGCACACCTGCCTGACCGAGCACAAGGAATGCAACATTGTCCCGCCAGCAACATGGAAACCTACGCGGCTGTTGGACGTGCATTCCTCCTACGATAGGGCCATTGTTTGCGAAGGAGACGAGATCCCGTATCGTCCCAAGTATGCGACCTTGAGCCATTGCTGGGGAGCTGGAGATCACCTCACATTGAACGAGAAAACGGTGACGAAACTCAAAGCTGGATTGCCAGTTGACGAACTAGATCCGACTTTCCGGGATGCTGTTCGCATTGCGAGGAGACTAGGATCCGAATACCTATGGATCGACTCTTTATGCATCCGCCAGGACTCTCATGAGGATTGGCAACAAGAGTCTAGCCGCATGGGCGACATCTATCGATTTGCCTTGTTCAACATTGCTGCATCAGGAGCGCATAATGCAAAAGAAGGCTGCTTCGCCCCGAGAAGACTGGACACAAAACTCCTGGAACGAATCCAGATTGGCAATGATGAGTACATCTGTGGAAACCTGATAAGTTTCTTGAGGGAGTTTGACAAGACACTATTGAGTTTGCGTGCGTGGGTCCTCCAGGAACGATTTCTTGCCCCGCGAACAATCCACTGGGGTCTACCAGAGATGTTTTGGGAATGCAATCACCATCTCGTCTGGGAGCGGTTCCCGAGAGGCCTCTTTAGGTTCGGCTACAAGTGGCCCGGCCCCACTTATAAGACAGTCAATTCATCCAATGCTCTGAAGGCCGCCGGAGAAGTCACATCCGTGGGCCTCGGGCAAGCGCAGAAAGCATGGAACAATATCATGTGCAAGTATTCGGCAGCGAAGCTCACATTCGATACGGACAAGCTTGTTGCCCTGACCGGAATTGTGAAGATGTTCCGCAGCATCCTCCAGGATCGGTTCTTTGCCGGCTTTTGGGAAAGAGATATGCAATCGGAGCTTCTCTGGACACCAAAAATTCCCTGCGTCGCATCCAATAGAATCAGTCAGCAAATAGCGCCGACGTGGTCTTGGCTTTCCCTGCGCGAGACTATGGTCAGCCCGCACACGTCTGGAGGTAATAGCAATCAGCTAATACTATACAAAATTCTCGAGAAAGGAGGTGGTGGAGAGGAGAAGCGCAGTGAATTCGTCGTTTCTGACGCCTTTCTTAAGGTCCGCTGCTCGCTCATCCCGGCCGCGTGCAGATACGATCCAGGAATCGCGGGCTGGTCTGGAGGCAGGCTTTTCTGGCGGCCCACCTCCGAAAAACCCGTGAGTGGGCAAAGTTTGACCCAACTCGACACACAACGGCCGGTCGGGATAGTTGATATATGGTGCATGCCAGTCTATCAAAACCCGCTATTCCTGCGTGGACTTCTCTTGGAGAGTGCTGAGGGAGAAGCATCGGGCGTATACCACAGGGTTGGAGTCTTCTGTGCACGCTATAGAAAAGAGATCGAGGTCATTTGGGAATCCTGCAATATGTTCTACGCATCGCAAACAACATCAGTGCAATTCGACAAGATTCCGCACTACCAGACTCCGCAAAAGGAAACGGATAAGGTGGACACAGGGGAATGGATTGGATCCAAGAACAACATGGCAGAAGAGGAGGAGGATGATCTTAAGCTGAGTTACCAGGACTGTGACGGAGTACCTCAGCACATCATCACTCTCAAGTAAACGAACTCCAGGAAACGCTGCAAGTATCATGCGCCACATGGCAGACCCAGGATCTCTCCGGAACAGTTGTCAACAAATCTGTTCCTCGAGACCACGAGATCATCCGCAACCTACGCAGAAGATGCAGACCCACAGCAACCACGCCAACCACCTTTCCTCGTCGCGGAGTGATCCGAATCCCCCGGAAGTCTCGACCACGCAAACCACCCCCTCACTCCTCCGGCACCAGCCCCATCCCCCCCTTCTCATCGAACTGCACCTCCCTCACCTTCACGCACCTCAAATGGTCCACACCCCCCGACAGCTCGCAATCGTGATAAAACAACCACCACCGCCCCAGCCACTCCACGACCGAATGATGCGTCGTCCACCCCCTCACCGGCTCCAACAACCTCCCCCTATACGTAAACGGCCCCGTCGGGCTCCCCCCCGTCGCATAAACCAGGTAGTGCGTATCGCCCGTCGAGTAGGAAAAGTAGTACACGCCATCCCGCTTATGCATCCACGCGGCCTCGAAGAAGCGGCGATCGTGGTCATCCGCCGCGATCGGCTCGCCCGTCTCAGGCGCCAGGATGCGGAGATCCTGCGGCGGGGCGGCGAAGTGCAGCATGTCGTCCGTCAGCTTGGCGACGCGAGGGCACAGCGCCGGCACGCCCGCGCCGCTCGGCTCCTTGGGGCCAGCCTGCGCGCCGTCGAAGGTCGTGCCGGCCGCGTCCCAGCACTGCAGCTGCCCGCCCCAGAGGCCGCCAAAGTAGAGGAAAGCGCGGCCGTCATCGTCGACGAAGGCGGCGGGGTCGATGCTGTAGGAGCCGGGGATGGGCTCGGGCTCCGCGCGGAAGGGGCCGGTGGGGGAGGCGGAGACGGCGACGCCGATGCGGAAGAGGCCGCTGTGGTCGCGGGCGGGGAAGTAGAGGTAGTAGCGGCCGTGCTTGGTGGCGGCGTCGGGGGCCCAGAGCTGCTTTGCGGCCCAGGGGACGTCGGCGGCGGAGAGGGCGAGGCCGTGGTCGGTGGCGGGGCGGGTGGAGGGGGAGGCGAGGGAGAGGACGTGGTAGTCGGCCATGTCGTACTGGTCGCCGTTGTCGTTGAAGGGGATGTCGGTTTCGCGGTCGTGCGAGGGGTAGATGTAGAGGGTGTTGTTGAAGACGTGGGCCGAGGGGTCGGCCGTGTAGATGTGGGTGACGAGGGGTTGGTCGGATGCCATTTTGGTGGATTTTCTCGTGGGGGAGGTTGGAGGGTGGTGTTGGTTGATTGATCTTTGCCCGAAGATTAGGTTGTGGGAGCACTGGGTCCCTTTTGTGTCTTCACTGTCTTCTGATGTCGTTGGCGAGCGGCGGGGTGGCTTGACTTTATCCGGGCAGCCTAATTACCCGATGCAGATGGCCAAGATCAGTACGGCTAAAGCTGCTGAGAGGAAACTCGGTTGTTTCGGCACGCGCCGGTAGAGCACGTTGGGAATGGCTAAATAGGTATATCCAGAGCTTCTTTGTAGTAGAGTCAAGGCCATATATGTCAGCAACACCATAGCCTGAACGTTCAAAGCCGCGGGTCATGATACTTGAAAGGGAATTGTATTGGGCGCATTTCAATCGAAGTGCGTCTATTTGTGGTGAAGTTGTAGATATCAACCCAATATAGATGAAGGCGGAAAGCTATAAATGTTCGAGTTAAGAACGAGTGAGCATCGAGAAGTGTATGAAACAGTGAAAAGACTAGAAAGTGAGCAGCATTGCCGGGTAGCGTTTTCGCGAATCAACAATGTGGGTCCGCGTCTGCATCCCCACGATTTGCAACGCCACAGCAACCTGCTCACCCTGACGTCCGCGCGCTCGCCATGAAAGCAATTCTTCACGTCAAAGAGTGGTCAAGGACTCATGACTGATCATCAATTTCCTACCGCAACCAGGGTATATAAAAATACCAAGGAATAAACAAAGAACTGGCATTGCATTCAGTAATCACATAGTTAACCAAACACTTCCATGCTGCGTGGGCATACTGCGGAGATAAGCGTAAATTGCGTCTTCGTACGCGTCACTGCATATCGCTATTTGGCTTCGACTTTTGGGCCAGACCAGGAGACTCAAGATCAGCGATCTGCATTGAAAACTTGAATAGCAGGCGCAACCGTCCTGAAAAAAGGCCAATCTCTGAACAGACTCGTCTGGAATGGCCGAGCTAGCGCGGAGCATGGAGATCCAGGGACAAGTCTCAAACGCGAGAGTGTGGCTGCGACACCGCTGACGACGATCAGGCCCATCTGTGGCGCAGATCTGTGCAGATTCCCCATCATTTGCGTGGTGATTGGCGTCGACATGAGACGTCAGGGGAGCCCTGCGCTCCACGCTGTAACGCCTTCCGGCTCGCCTGCGACCCTCCGCGTTTAAGCTTATGATAAACCTAGAAACCAAACGGATTAAACCCGCCTGCATCCCCCTGCTTTTTCTGCTTGCACTGATTTACCAAACCTTCCTGTCCCCCCACGACCTCTCCAAGGCTATCGCCATGACTCGGCCTCGTTCGGTGCCATGGTCCAGTCGGTAGAGTCGAAGGCCGCGAGCATCCTCGCCGGCAACATCATTCCCCAAGTCTTCGCCACAATCTTCGTCACGGCGCGAATCATCTCCAAAGCCTTCCTCGCGCGATCATGGGGAGCCGATGATTCAATGCTCTGCGCAGCATGGGTACAACGCACCACAAACCACCCATCCCAGTGCCCACCGCTCACCCACCCCCCCAGGTCACCTCCATCGCCCACACCATCACCTCGTGCCTCACGACCAAATACGGCGCCGGCGTCCACATCGAGAACCTCCCCATCCCAACCCTCAAAGGCAACCTGCAACTGCAGTACGCCTCGCTGCTCCTCTACAACCTCGCCCTCGCCCTCACCAAGACCAGCATCTGCCTCTTCTACCTGCGCATCTTCGCCGACGACCTGAACCGGCGCCTCGCCCTCGCCGCCCTCGTCTTCATCGTCGCCTCCACCGTCCCGCTCGAGCTGGTGTCGGTGTTCCAGTGCACGCCCGTCACCAAAGTCTGGGCCAAGGAGGAGGACGGCATCTGCATCGGAATGTTCGCCCACTTCTGGGCCTCGGTCGCCGTCAACATGATCGCCGACGTGTGGCTGCTCGTGCAGGTCGTGCCCAACATCCTGCCGCTGCAGATCCCGCGCCGCCAGAAGATGGTGCTGCTCTCCGTCGTCTCGCTCGGCTGGCTGTGAGCACCCCCCCACCTCCCCAAAACAACCCCCAGCTAACCCGCAACGCACCAGCGTCATCGTCGCCAGCATCATCCGCGTCGTCCGCATCCTCGCCAACATCGGCAACACCGACTTCACCTGTACGTGCCGCCTCCCTCCCTCCCACCACACGGATCCTGAACTAATCCGCCAAACCAGGGATCTCCGACGACACGACCGTCTGGTCCGCCGTCGAGGTCGACATTGGCCTGATCTGCGTCGCCGCCCCGGCCACGAAGCCGCTGTTCAAGAAGATGGCGCCGGCGTGGCTGGTGGCCGCGCTGGCTGGGGGGGACGTCGATGCGGTTGAGGCGCCGCCGCCGAGCGACGTGGTGAGGAGGCCGTGCAGCCGTGGTGGGGTGCAGCAACTGCAACTGGGGACGTTGCCGTCGCCGTTGGGGTGTGGGGATTTGGAGGGCGGGATGGGGGGGAGGGCGAGGTCGTGGAGTGGGGATACGGCGGTGGCGCAGGGGGTGGGGGTGCGGAGGAAGAGTTTGGATGCTGTGTCGATTGGGGGGAGTACGGTGGATGGCGGCGACGATGACGATGACGACTTGGAGCGGGGCTCGAGGTTGGGTTGGGAGAGTGGGGGGGAGGGCCGCGGGGCTGGCGAGGATGATGGGTGGAAGGGTAAGGATATGATATGAATCTTTAATGTTTTGATGAGGGGCAGGTTGTATGTATGATATTTGTATAGTGTAGCTGGCGTTCGATTCGCCAGTTACGATTAAGTTGTAAGAGCCAATGGCATTCATGCGGATGGGGGCTCATATATATATGTAGACGGCATCCTGATGAGAGCTTCAACTCCCCATATTGAGCATGGTTTCGAATTGGGGACTGGATCATGCTGTTTAATCTTGAGGGGAATTTATAATAACTTTTCAAGTCCCAGTGGATTACCCAAAAAAGCATTGACATCATACTCGGTCTAAACAAAACTGATGCGAGATAGGTGTAACCATAACAACTAGATAAAGGTGAGAGAGATGTGACCAGTAAGAAAGAAGGAACATAAATTGAATGCAAAATCATATCAAGCAAATTTCCCTCCACTGAAATTCTGGTTGATCGAGCGCTTCGCCTTCCATCAGCCCCTGGACCCAACACTCGCCCACTAGCTGGAATTTTCCACCTGGCGTGGGGCGGATGATGTATGGTATGCTTGCACCTAGGAGAATGCAAACACGATCTCCTGGCTTAGTTTTCCCGGGAACCCAGGCGAAGCGGTCGTTGCTCGTGCGACAAAAGATGTCAAGGTAACGCTGCGTGAAGTTCCCGCGAATTGTCTCCATCCTCTCCATTCCGCCTTCTCCTTCGCTTGGATCAATCCCACTTGCAAGTGCAAGGAAATAGTTATGGAAATCCATGTATTGACTGACTGGTCTCAGTTCCCATGTCATTACGGCACAAAACCGCTGGTATCTCTCATTAGCCAAGTTTGCTTCTAGTGGAGTAATGCCAGCAACTCGCGCGTTATTGAGCATGTGATAGTAAGGGTGGTCCCAGCCATGGGCGTAAGATGGCGGACCGAGGTGCTCGGCCACGAGGTCGATGATGTTTCCTCGTAGTAGAAGTTCGTTTGCCGAGCCACGGGACCAGATGTCTATTCCATCTACTCGACTTTGGTCTTTTCCGGACGCAGAGTAATCGCCCTCTTTACGAACGTGGTTGATGAAACCCCGTACTCCGCTAGGAAATGGCGCCCAAGATGGAATGTTCCAACTGGACTCGTCAACCCCGCCTCCATACGATAATGCCGCCAAGTCTGGTGCTGCAGTCAAAGCCCATTCTGCAAATTTGATGAACGTGTCTCTGACACTGAGTGTGTAATCTGCTTGAAAATTCGAGTCGGCTGCAAGGCCCAGTATTGCATAAATTCGATCCCTCGGATCCGTAAACTTGAAGACCGTTGTGCAACGGAATAGCTCTAGCATCAATGGCTGCCGAAGATTGGCGCGATCATTTCTACGCTTCTGAACATGCCATCGAACGAGCAACATGTTAGCCAGGTTATGGATTACGGTGGATTTGAGTCTATGTATGTTCGCCAGAGCTTCATCAAGGTAAACAATGGCTATTGCGGCATTCGATACCCGTTCCATAGGGATGGTCTTCTTTCCGAATGCCATTCTCGCTTGCTTTGACAGGACAAATTCCTGCACCACCCAGAGTCGATTGAACCAGGATTTTTCGAACATGGGAGCAAGTGCGTCGAAAAGTCCCCAGATCCAAGCCTTGAGCTCTTCTTTCTGGAGTCCTTCCTGGACCGCGATGAAGTGCCGAATTCTCAGTTCATTATAACCAGAGCTTGCGAAAGCCCTGAATACCCGATAGATATAGTCGAAAGCCAACCCCGCGTTGTTGTTTTCATCGACCCCGATCCAGATGACGGTTCGCCACGCTCCGGAATAGATCCTGCCCATGAGTGGCAGTTGGTGATTCTTCTCGAGATCGTCGCATTGGTCGATGCAGATTGCGTCGGCCCAGAGGCATCTCTCACGGTCCTCGTGGCGAAGGTGTCGAAGGGCTTGGAAAAGGTTTTCGGTGACTTGAAGAGTGCCTCCTTCACAAAGGATCGTCCTGGTAATGCTGGGATCTCCCCATGCGTACGAAAGAGCCTCGAATTCTGGGTTGTCTGACAGAATTGCATGCTCTAGCTTGCAGCAGATCTCGTCTGAGTCTTTCCCGGGAACGAGGACTAGCAGACGGATCTCTTGAGCTTCGTGCAACTCCTTGTGCTGATAGGGTTGTGCCATGGTGGACGTGTCTTTGTGGAGAAGATGAGGCTTGTACTTGTGGCAACGGGTTGCAAGATGATTGAAGGCAGTAAAAGAGCAAGGCTGAGGGCAATGAGGGTGTTGACAATTGAGGGTACACCGAAGTATTGCGCTCGTGACAAAAGGCTTCGTTGATCTAAGGGCTGTTGGGGCGCTAGAGAAGCTGTCCACAGACGGAGGACGAGGAGTGTGTGTGGGCGTGTCAGGTTGGCACAGGCTATTCTTAAGGCTAATTCTGAGCAAGAGCTTTCAGCCTTGCCGTACATCACACAAGAAAGTTGATTGGATGTGTTCGAGGCAATGTCAGCAGCCACAATCAAGAAAACAGAAGAGCTCGGGTTTAGCGCACGAATGAGAGTGCGCCACGCAATGGTGAGTGAGCAGATGATGCTGGGTGGCTGATGCTACACAGAAGATTGCGGGGCTAGTAGAAGACATTGTTGGTGGCGGAAAAGCTGCGCTTGTAGTACGTGACAGAGCAGTAATGGTAGTGGAGATACAATAATTGGCTTGTAATAGAACACTTGTTGCGGTAGAAATGCTGTAATATGGTAAGTAAAATAGTAATGGTGTAGGAAAGGCAGTAGAATAGGCGGGTTGCTTACATGTTTCTTCTATTGCACCTTCCATAGTAATGACTGGGAAGCAGCAGCCTGCACGCTGTTGGCAGGTGCGTTCGCTTCTTCCGCTAGGTCAATACATCACCCGTCCACCCCTCTCATCCGCGCCCATCGAGTGGGGCCCAACGCGGGGGATGAGAGTTTGAGTGTCTCCTGCGAAGCACCAGTGAAACGCAGAAAACTCCCGGCATCCTTGGTATAACCGCGAGCGTCTGTTGACTCTCAGCATCCGTTGTTGCTCCGCACACGGACAACCCGGAGCGTCTGGGTGGGCGAAGACAGCGGAGCGCTTGATTAGAGACGCATGATCATCATCGGTTCCTAAGGGGAAAAGACTTGTCTTCAGCACTATTTTACAGTCAATTTTTCGTTTTATGGTAGGCCTTTTGGCCTCCTTTTCTCCCACCTGGCTTAAAGCCATCAAAATTCCGACTCCCGCTCGAGCTCACCTTCTTCCCTCTGCTTCTTAGCAGCTTATATTCGGCGGCCTTCGCCGCATGTTATTCCCGCCAATCAGGAATCAGGAGGTATGGGCCCCGACCCAGCTGTCCGGCCCTGGCTGAGAAACGTTGACGGATGGTGAGGACCAGGTACTCGCCTCATTCGGCCTAGGGCGTTGTAGTCCTTTATGCCTCCTCTGCGAACATCATCATAGACAGTACAACAGCTTATTCGCGCTCCATTAGATGTCTTACTTGTAGTCGTGCAACGTACGTGGGTGGATATCATGGCGCATGACGATATCAGTGCCAGCTGAGAGACTTGGTACGAGAGGTTGCCATGAATCGAGAGCGCCAGTGTCCAAGGTGCACGTACTGCTTCCCCTCCGGCTATAAAGTGTTCTGAGAATCTATTCCGCGGGAAACCATGTTCGATCGATGGAAGGTGTGGGCCATGCGGAGAAGCAAACCGAACTGCACCACCACCACCGGATTCTTCCCAAATTCATCGCCTCATTCGGTGTCCGTCACGCGTTCATCACCCAGTTGTCCGAGAGCCGCAACGCGCATCCATGTCTGACGAGCTGCGATAAGCCATCCCGGCACTAGTGGACGACGACCGCAGCGGAGATGTCCGAACGCCCAGTTCTACCGGACGCGCAATTCCGATGGTGGGGTCTTGTTGTGCAGCTCAAAGCCGCCCAGGGTAGCGCACTGCATGCGAGCAGAAAACACCAGATGTCCGTATAAGAAGACGCGCAGAGCAAGATAAGCTCACCGCACGCCCTTTCTCCTTCAAATCTCCCCTTCCACGAAACTGCGTTGTCGCGCCCGCCCATTTTCCCCACTTTCTCACCATGGAAGCCGCCCTCCCAGCCACCGCATTACTCCCTCACACCCTCTTCCTTCTCCTCCTCTTCGCCCTCCTCCCCCTCGCCGTCTACCTCTTCCACACCCTCGCCTACGCCACCGACATCCCCCACATCCACGGCATCCCCTCACCCCCCGACCGCGCCGCCCCCTTCCACGGCCACCTCCGCGCCCTCGGCCCCGACCACCCAACCAGGCTGCAGCGCTGGGCGGTCGACAACGGATGGCCGGTGCTGCAGGTCGCGCTCGGGCGGCGGCGGGTCGTGGTGCTCAACACGGTGGCGGCGGCGCAGCACTTTCTGCAGCGGAACGCGGGCGCGACGGTGGACCGGCCAGTGCTGAGCGGGGGCATGTTCCATGGCGTGGTGAGCGGGACGCAGGGTATGATATGATCTTTCTGGTCCGAGGGAGGAGAGAGAGCGAGGCGCCGTTTTAGTTGACGATTGTTTGTCTGTAAAGGTGCCACGATCGGGACCTCGCCGTGGGACGCGTCCTGTAAGCGCAAACGCACCGCCGTCGCCGCCTTCATGACCCGCCCCGCCATCCAGCGCAACACCGCCGTCTACGACCTCGAGACCCGCGGCCTCGTCGAGGCCCTGTTCGCCGCGTCGCGGGACGGCAGCGGCACCGCCGGCGCGACATCCGTCGACGTCGACCCTCGTCTCCCTTTCCTGCGCGCCACGCTCAACTTCACCACGCTGCTGTGCTACGCCGCGCGGTTTGACGACGTGAACGACCCGCTGTTGCACGACATCTTGACCACGGCGCATGCCGTGTCGACGTTCCGCAGCACCAATGGCAACGACCAGGACTACGTCCCGCTCCTCCGCTGGCTCCCAAACCCCCGCCGCGCTCTCGCCCGCGCCCTCACCGCCCGCCGCGACGTCTGGCTCGAGGCCCTGCTGGACCGCGTGCGCGCCGCCGTCCACGCCGGCAAGCCCGTCGACTGCATCGCAGCGGGGCTGCTGAAGGGCGAGGGCGAGGTGGGGCTGAGCGAGGCGGAGATCCGGTCCATCAATGTTGGGCTGGTCTCGGGCGGCTTCGAGACGCTGGCCACGACGGGGATTGCGGGGCTGGGGTTTTTGAGCACGGCTGAGGGGCAGGGCGTCCAGCAGCGGGCGTATGAAGCGATCATGGCCGTGTACGGGAGCGTGGGCGAGGCGTGGGAGAGGTGTCTGCACGAGGAGAAGGTCGAGTATGTCGTCGTGCTGGTGCGCGAGATGCTGCGGTACTACTGCGCGATTCAGCTGTTGCCGCCGCGGCAGACGCTCAGGGAGATGGAGTATAACGGCGTGAGGATCCCGAAGGGGGTGACGGTCTACGTGAATGCGCAGGCCATCAATCATGGTAGGTGGGCGGAGCGGATGGCGTGGCATGGGTGCTAACGGCAAAGCAGACGAGACGGCCTACGGACCCGACGCTCATGTCTTCCGCCCGGAGCGCTGGCTCGACCCTGACTCCAAGTTCAAGGTCCCTGCTCCGTACCATTACTCCTACGGCGCGGGATCAAGGGCGTGCACGGCTATTGCCCTCTCGAATAGGATCCTGTATGCCATGTTTGTGCGGCTTATTGTCCACTTCAGGTTCACTGCTAGTGAGGAGATGCCGCCCACCACCGATTACATTGACTTCAACGAGAACAGGAAGGATGCGTCGGTTTTGCCGAAGAGGTATAGGGTGAAGCTTGAGGAGAGAGAGCCGAGGGAGGTGCTGCTGCGGAACCTGGAGCAGAGCGAGAAGGCAACGGAGCACTTGGTGCTGACTTGATGGTATGTAGAACCCTGGGTGGTGGGTACCTACGCTGGTGGGATAGTAGTAATAGCATTTCAAGAGGTGATTTCATGCCCTGCGGTTTGCTCGAGCGGCGCAGTTTGGTGTAGATCAAGATCGGCCCAGAGCATCTCCAAAAAGGCATCCCACGCCTGAACATGAGAGCGACCGGCTTTCCATCTCTCTGCAAAAGATGCCAAGAGAGCGGTGCATTGGAGAAGAGGGTCCATGGAAGATGCCGAGTTCAGTATGGCGGGCTGGGCTCCCTGTTTGCTGAGGATCAAATACCCGCCCCAGACTGCGCCAGCCTGCAGCACGGACTCGGCCGTTGCCCAGATGCTGATGATTCGGTGCTCCCTGTTCAGCTTCGAGGTGCACGCTATGAAGGCCGAGGCAGCACCGGCAATGTTGCCAAGTAGCTCTGGCGAGCAGCTGTGCGGTCCTGCCGAGGGCGACGTGAATAGCGGGTGAAGGGCGAGGTAGATCTGGGCTTGCGCCAGGGACATTTCGGACGGGGGGGTGCTTGCGGGGAATCTGAAATCAGGAGGTATGAAGTTCTCCACCTCCAGGGGTGACGGGTCGGTTTTCAGCGCAAAGTGCTGGCCAATGGAATAGAGGGCGCGATAAACCTGGAGGGAGGGTGAGAGAAAAGTATCCTCCGGAGAGAAGTTGCCCAGGTGCCGAGGTGCAGAGTTGCAAAAGAGCGAAGGCCTGTGAAAGTGTCCGGCGACGATACTGTGACGGTTAGCAAGGGGAGCATGAACAATTCACTGCAGTCGTTACCTTTCGAAGGCAAAAAGACAAAATCCCATGCGTTGGAAATCATCATCTTCCGTGTCACTCTCCTCACATAGTCCCACGTACATCCGAGTTGCAGAGTCGACGATCTCCCAGATTGAGCCACGCGAGGCTCCCGGGGACGCTAGATCGAGCAGGGCTAGGAAGCAAAGGGAGAGAATGGTCTGCTTCGTCTTCAAGGGACTAGCTCCATCGGAGCCGTAAGAACGACTGATGAGGTCAAAGAACTTCTCAACCCATAGTGATGCAGTGATACTCTGCTCCCTGTCCAAGTCTCTTGCAATAAGTGTGGACGAGACGGCAAGCATGCCGTGTATCAAGAATTTTTCAGCATCAGTCCCAGATTGACGGAGGGGACTCTCGTATCCGAGAAGTATGCGTTGTTGGTCAGGAGAAAGAAGGGGGAAGATGGGCTGGACGGCCTTTGCGTAGTACTCGATGAGGGCGCGCTGGAGTTGTGGGTGATGCAGGGATTGGGTTTCCAACTTTCCGGGGTTTATTTTGAGGTTCAGGGTTAGAGGAAACGAAAGCCCCTGTTCGTTCTCGCCGTCATGAAACTTTGAAATGAAGTGGGGCAAGTACTGGTGGTTGCTGGAAAGCTGCCTGCGGACCAGGGTGTTGAGCAGATTGTCCAAGAGCTCGGCTGAACTGCCGGGGCCCAAGTAGGAAGAGGTGGAGGCGTATCGTGGGCTTGGAGTATCTTGGTTCTGAGGCGGCGAATTATAGTCGTGGGAGTGGGGTTGTGAAGTGTGGGGAGTCTGAGCGCCTCCGGGAGACTTGAGATGGCGGATTTCGGCCTGGAGTTCTTCAACCTTGACGTTCAATGCATGAAGGTAACTGGTGGTTTGTCAATTGGCAAGCTTGAGGACGGAGTCGGGCACATGGGTACCTCCTTGGAACTTCGTGGCCAAGAGAGTCGTCAAAGAAGAGGCATTCGGTATCGGCGAATTGGCAAGAGCTACACGACGGCAGCTGGAGATCGCACTGGCACCAAATTGTGAGCGCAAACAGGGCCATGAGAGGCTGGAACAGATAGCGCACCTTGATGCGTCTCTTGCGACACCGCTTGCATGTCTGCAGCGCCATGTGACGAGTGGATGGTAGATGGTGATAAGTAGATGCTGGGGTGGTGGCGTTGTCGGGAGCGGTTGAGTGGGCCGAGGCGATAAGGAATTAATTCGTGGCCGGTCGCCCACCCAAACCTCCACCACTCCACAACGCCCTCCCGCGTCTTCCCCGGACCCGACATGCCTCCGGTCCGCACCAACCACCGCGTCACCAAGGCCTGCTACCGCTGTCGTCACCGCAAAACCAAATGTGACCTGCGCTTCCCCACCTGCGGCACCTGTCAGCGCGCAAATGTTGCCTGCGTCGGCTACGATGCCGTCGAGGGCCGTGAACGCCCGCGCAGTGATGTCGCCTTCTTGGAGGACAAGGTTGCGCGACTGGAAATTGAACTGCAGCGTCTCCGTTCCGAGCAGTCGGTCGATGCATCAAAGCTGGTCGACACGGCCATCTCCGCCCTGACGCAGTCGCTGGCCAAGACCATCAGCGAGCCTCAAGCTTCACCTCACCGTGCCATCACCCACTCATGGCGCACCCCCGCTTTGACACACCATCCGCTGGTCTCCCTCAATTCTCTAGTCTATCTCTCCCAATCCCCACTTCCTGCTCTGCCTGTGGGAGATGACCATGTTAAGCCGAACCACGAAAACACGCGCAGCAGCACCATTTCACTCATCCCCCGGCATGTCATCGACATCATGCTCAAAAATTACACCGAGTTCTACTTGCCACAGTCCCCTTATCTTGAGGAGTCGGACCTGCACGCATCGTGTGAGCGGATTTTCGCCCAAGACGGCGGTGCTGCATCGCATTTCGACATCTTCACCGTCGCCATTGCCCTTGCCATAAGCGTGAGCATTCTCATCGCTCCGCCTTGGTTGTCAGCAACTGACAAAAACAGGCCACCACGCTCGTTCGCCATGATGAAGAGCGAGCCACGGCCGCAGCAGAGGAATTCTGGAACACGGCCAAAAGTCAGCTTGTCTACATCAGCGACGACCAACCTTGGCAACGACTGCGTACGCTGCTCTTGCTAACCCACTATGGCTTCGTCAACCCGCCTGCTGTCAATGTCATGAGCACCTCTGGTGCTGCTCTTCGTCTCGTTGTGCAGCTTGGACTCCACCAGGAACTCCCTGCTCACGAGCAGCGAAAGCTCGGCTGGGCTACTGTCGACATCCGTCGGAAGCTCTTTTGGGCCACATACAGTCTCGATGCGTGAGATGTCCCATTCGATACCTTATGTTCTATGCTGACTTCGCCATAAGTGCCTGCCATTTTGTTATCGGTAGAGCTTTCGTTTTCCCGCGTGGCGCAATAACAGCAAAGGTGAGCCCTCACGGCACCCACTTCATCTTCTCTATGTACTGATAAGACATAGTTCCCTGAGTCAATCTTCGGCGACCGCGATCTCTCTGGCGCAGAGCAGTCCCCAGTCACGCACATCTGGCCGCTGCGCCAATATGAAGCAGAGGTGTCTGGGATGCTATCCAAGACCGGTGCCTCTATACACTCTGCGTGTCCCCTTCCTGCCGACGTGTGGCGCAAACGTGCCTTGCAACGCATCGAAGAGTGGTACGCCGCCACGCATACAAGCGGAAATGGTCGTCCTGGGGAGAAGATTGAATTCCGCGAGTTGATGTATCAGACCAATCTTTTCCGGCTCAATTGCCCTTCTGTGCTGTTCCCGGACCCAACTCCAGAAATGCGGAAGAGCAGCTTGAATGCCATTATCGCCATAGCCAGCGTCTATTCACGCAACGTACGCCTGGGTAAGCTGTTCTACATCTGGCACGCCCTGTTCCAACTGTTCGAGTCGGGCATCTGTCTCCTCGAGACCATCATCTCCGCCGTACGTCTAGCAGCTGCTGGGAAACCCTGCTACCTGACCGGGTTTGATGCGGCAGTCCTCACGCGAACAGTACGAACGATACCTCAACTTCTGCGCAAGATAGCCCAGAGGTGGCCGAGGGTGTCGACGCATGCGAAGTTCCTTGAAGATCATTCTGGGGTCACGCTTGATTGCTTGAATCACTGGAGTCGTGGCAACCTTCCCGCAATCACCACTATGGATCTAAACGCAGAAACCACGCTGCGACGGATCTTGGTACCGCTCGAAACACCTACACCGCAGGCGCCAATGACAGACCACCACTCTTCAGAAACCACACCACCTCCACAGTACCTGACACTGAGCGCTCTTGGCGAAGACGAACAGCTGCCTCCGGGATTCTCCGACGCGTTGCCTAGCATGCATACATCAGTCGACAGCCCCTGGAACCTCGAGCTGTTCTGGAACAAGTCACCCAACGGGCTGGCACCGAGTCTCAACAGCGACGAGTTGAGTTGGGATTTCCCAGGTGTGGAGCTGGATCAGATCTTTGCCGCCTTCAAGGACGGCCAAAGCATCTGAGAGTAGATGTGGCAGGTTTGCTTCGGCATGTGGGTTTCGTTTAGTGGTGATGGTGGTGACGGCGGCGGCGATAAGATGGCCAAGTGGTAAGATTAGGAAGTAACGAGAGTACTACATTACCCATGATTAACATACTCGACAGTAAGAAAGTATACGTCTTCCCCAGCCGTTATGCTTAGCCCTCCGAGATTACTTTGGAGAGCCGCCGGGTAGCAGTCATGACTTTCCTCAGTCATTTTGTATGTACAAGGTCTTGAGACAATATTCGCGCAGCAGCTTATACGTCGAGACATCCCCTTCAACTCAAGTCAGTAGCTGTGGGTACTGCCACCCCATGCTACGGATGTAAACTCTCATAGGTTCTGTTCGAGATTCCAATTCCGATAGTTTATATCCGATGCTCTCATACCGAAGCAACTACAGGAACATTTTCCGCGTGTATCCGGTAGGGTTGACGGATTTATAGGAAGTCAGGCCACTGCGAATTCCGACATGTACATTCCAGTTCGATAGTTGGCCAAGTTCGGGAATCCCGAAGGTGTCATGACCCCGCCTGCCGAAGTGGGTATGATCAGCTACTTTGGAAGTAGGATAGGCGAGGATCCCGAACTTTATACCGATCCAAAAAGGATAGAACATTAAGCATGCTGACGACTGCTGGCGCTATTGCGGATACCCATGGTTACCAATATTCCTCTATAAATACAGCAGGTAGGAACAGGTTTCCTACAGTCCATCCGAGATCTTGCATACCCTGGCCATGGCCTGATACAAAGGCTGCTCTTGTGTGTATTTCTGTTCTTTACGTTGCAGCACTTGGTACTTTCGTCGTCCATCATGTCCACCGCAAGAGATATTTCGGACAATGCAACCCTCTTTATGACAGACCTGAATCCTACCTACCGCAAGAGCGCTCACCCTTCCACGGTCAGCTCCGCCCCGTAGCCCGTCACATCGAGGCCTGTACTGACGTACACGCAACCAGCCCAATGCCCCATTGACCGCCGCGCCCGCTCTGAAGCACGAAACCCGCGTGTTCAAAGACGAGCGAACCGTGCTCGAGAAAGACGTGGTGATAGAGATGATGAGGGCGATGCGACGCAGTTCAGGGCTGATCGGCATGGTTTTGGGGAGGTGGGGGTTTGGTTTGGGAGGGTGTGGGGGGTGCGGCTGGTGGTGCCGGTTTGGGGGGCTGGGTGATGGGTGTGCCTTTCCCATGTGGATATGGTCGGTTGGCAGGTAGAGTAGGTAGGGAATCAATGCCACCCTTTCTGCACAGATTAGGGTCCGTGGTGAGCAGTGCACCACCGAGGTGGAGTAAGGGGTCGGCGTTATTAGAATAGTAGCTCTACAGCTCTAGATATACTAATTTCTAAGGTTACAACAGAAGATCCAACAGAGCGGGTAATGGAAAAGCACCAGAAAAGGGAGCAGGAGAAGCCGTTAAGGGGAAGCTGGATAGTGCAAGCGAACTAGCTACAAGCTTCCACGTAGAGAGACAGACCGGCCAACACAGATTATAGAGCAACGGCCATCATTTGCGGTGCCAGATCTTGTAGTGAGTGTCTCAAAATAGGAGGCGTTGGGTACGCCGACGGCGCTACTGACACGAGTTTTCTGCCTCGATGATCCATATCCAAAACACACTGATACAACAAGGACAACAATTCGATATTTACTTCCCACCCGCCAGTTCGGGCACCTAATATGTACAACAAAAAACCAAGCCCAGCCACCACACACTCCCACCTACCACCTACAAGCTGTACCTCGACTTAAGGTTGCGCCACCAATCCCTCACCATCCACTGATCAAACTCGGTAATCTCCATGGCACTCCCCGCCAGCATGATGAAGTTCGTCACACCCGTCGGCGTCCAATCGTAAAAGTCGTCGAGCGCAAACGTATGCCCCAACTCGTGCAGGTGAATATGCACCGAATCCGTCTCCATGGCCTCGATAAAGTACTCGCTCCCAACGCGCTGCCCCCAATCGCCACCGGCGCCACCATCCATGCCCTCAGTCAGCCACAGGCTCATATCGTAGTGGTGATCGGCGCCGGCCGCGCATTGGCTGTAATCGTTGTCCTGGTGGAAGAAGCGGCCGCACCCTTCGTCGCATTGCGGGATGCCGTCGGCGTCGGTGGTGGTGTAGACGTCGATGCCCGACACGTCGCCCTCGAGCAGCGCCTTGTCCTTGACGGCCCAGCCGACGACGTTGACGTCGACCGTGTCGTAGGGGAAGCCATCGAAGCCGGCCAGCGCGTCGATCCACTTCTGGAAGTCAGTCTTGACCGTGGCTTCGATCTTGGTGCGCTGGGCGGCGGTGACAGATTGGGACGAGTCCCAGCGGACGCAGTAGTTGATCTTGCCGTTGCCGTCGATGACTTGGTCGCTGGCGCGGTGGTGGTTTGTGGTTAGAGAAGGGGTGTTTGAGATGAGGGGGGCGGCGGGACTTACAAGCCGTAGTTCTTGAAGCCGAGCGGGTCCGAGTAGGTGGAGATCTCGTGGTCCCAGACCTCCTTGAGCGGGGTGACGAGCTCCGAGGGCGGGTCCCAGGTGGTGGTGTTGGCGCGCTTGCTCATGGGCTTCGCACTGCGGGCGAGGACGTGGCGCTCCTCGAAGCGGCAGATGCCATCGTTGGCCTTGACGGGGTGCGCCAGCGCGCCGTCCAGGGCGGAAAGGGCGGAGATGAGAGAAAGAGCGGCGGTGGTCTTCATGGTTGGTGAATGAATGTGTTTGGAAAAGAAAGAATGGACTGGTCAGAAGCGATGGTCAACAGACTTCTGGTTCTTCGTAAACAACTGTGGACAGGCGATCTATTATATATCTACAGTAGTTCAAGTAAACAAAGATCAAACATAAAGGTGAAATGCCAACACCTTAAGCGACGGCGGTCTAGACGGATGGGGAAGTGGCTGGCTGTACAGGGGGGCTTGGCTCCAATCCAGCCGTCTCGCGACACGAGATGCGAGTGGGCCTTCGATGTTAAACGGTGTTTTGAAACGCCAAGCTCCGGGTCCAAACACTAGGCAGCGGAGAGATGGGCCATATCCCGGGCCGTCCAGGGCGCAGAACGGCAAGTCGGCCGGCATGAAACCACAAAACGGAACGAGGTGGTGTGCCCTCATTCCCCTTGGGAGCTTGGCGTGGGGAATCTATGGAGGACCGTCCTCCTTGGAGTTGATACGAGCATGAGGCGATGAAGTTGTTGTTGAGAAAAGGAGACGGGCGTCGGCATCGGCATCGGCATGCGGCCCGTTCGGAAACCAAAAGCACCGTCGGCCCGTAGAGCCCGAAATCTATGACGTATAGTGTCCGGTTTTAGCTCCATTGCATGTCTGTCTTACCTCAAACCCAAACCCAACCACAGCTGACCCGGTGCACATCCACCTCCATCCAGCAAGCCAACCATGAACGAATACGAGGCACGGCGCCAGGCCAACATCAAAAGAAACCAGGTCCTGGTCCAAGAGCTGGGGCTGGACCGGCACAACATCCCGACCAAGGCCACTCCCTCAACCGCATCTCGAAGCATCAAACGCCGGAAGCTCGAACCGCCCGCACCGCCCACCCGCTCCTCCGCCCGCATCGCCGCGGGGGCCCGGCACAACTACGACGACGATCCGCAAGAGCACCGGACCCCAGCCCGATCGAGCAACAATGCATCCCGCCGCCGTCAACCTCGGCCCACCACCACCACCACCACCGCAACTTCCCCCCTCCCTCCCCCCTCCCCTCGTCCCGACGTCGCCACCATCCAGTCCGGCTGGACGTCCTGGACCCCCGTCGCCCCGCCCCCCACGCGCGACGCGGCGGGCACCTTCCACTTCGCCTCGCACCCCGGCTTCACGCCCAACAAATCGCCCGAAGAGATGCTGCGCGAGGGCTGCTTCGGCGGCTCCTACTTCCGCCCCCTGCGGTCCAAAGCGCTGGGGATAGTGGTGCGGGAGGACTGGCGGGAGCTGCCGGGGGCGTGGACGGCGGGGTTGGATGTGGGGCGGTACGTGGCGAGGTCGGAGTACGACGCTGCGGTCAACAAGTTCGGGGTCGCGTGCGGGCAGAGCATCGAGGAGTGGGAGGCGGCCGGGTGGATTGCGCACGAGTGGGATGTGCGCGGGTGGTTTCAGTGGTATTGCCGGTTTTGGATGGGGAGGCGGTGTGCGGATGATGAGAGGCAGGTGGGGCGCTGGGCGAGGTGTGTGGGGGAGAGGGGGAGGTGGCGGAGGGCGTTGTTGAAGAAGTATGTGGCCATGGGTGTGAGGAGCGTGTTTGATGATGGGGATGGGGAGGGCGAGGTGGGCGAGGTGAGTCCGGTTGTGCATCAGACGTGCCATCACTGGGCGTATGAGGTGCGGCAGGAGGCGTTGGATAGGTTCTGGGCTGAGGGGTTGTGAAGGATGCGGTCTTCTCTCTCTCGTGAGGTCTAGGAATACTTGTGATGGCCGGTCAATACGCCTGCGACAAGAACGGCGGTTAGGAAGTCCAGTCCGATTCACATCATCCCCTTTAAATGCACTTCGAATACGCTCTCCAGCATTCGAAGGGCCAAGGGATCTCGTTGCAGCGCCCCGGTGCTGAACGATGTATTTGAGCATCGCTCTCTGTCGCCACACCCCTCCTTTTTGGTAAGCGTCAAACCACCATTAGACACGAAAGGAACCACACATGTATATACCCAAAACAAACCCCAAGCGATGCCAAGCCCTCACTTCCCACCCCCAGCCTTCTTCGCAATCTCCTCGACCACCGCCGCCGTCACCTCCTCAGTCCTACTCTTCCCGCCCAAATCCGCCGTCACAACGCCCCGCTCGCACACGTTTTCGACGCACTCGAGCAGGGTGGCGGCCGCCTCCTTCTCGCCCAACCACGCCAACATCTCGGCGGCCGTCCAGAAGGTGGCAACCGGGTTGGCGACGCCCTTGCCGGTGATGTCAAAGGCCGAGCCGTGGATGGGCTCGAACATGGAGGGGTTCTCGCGGGTGGGGTCGAGGTTGGAGGTGGGGGCGATGCCGATGGAGCCGGCGAGGGCGGCGGCGAGGTCGCTGAGGATGTCGGCGTGCTGTTGCTGTCGTCAGCGCCTTTTTGTGAGAGAAATGGGACGGGCAAAAACTCACCAGGTTCGTCGCGACGATGGTGTCGATGCTCGCGGGGTTCAGCACCATCTTAGCCGTCATCGCATCCACGAGCATCTTCTCCACCGCCACGTCCGGAAACTCACGCGCCACCTCCTGCGCAATCTCGTCCCACAGCACCATCCCATGCCGCTGCGCATTGCTCTTGGTTACGACGGTCAGGTGCTTGCGCGGGCGGGCGCGGGCCGTCTCGAAGGCAAAGCGCATCAGCCGCGTAACGCCATGCCGCGTGAAGATGGACGTCTCGGTCGCAATCTCCCACGGCTTGCCGCGGTGCGAGCGCCCGCCCTGGCCGGCGTACTCGCCCTCGCTGTTCTCGCGGACGATGACCCAGTCGAGGTCGCCAACTTGGCAGTTGCGCAGCGGCGATTGGGTGCCCCGGAAGACTTTGGTCGGGCGCACGTTGGCGTATTGCTGGAAGGGCTGGCAGATGGCCAGGCGGAGGCCCCAGAGGGAGAGGTGGTCGGGGACGTCTGTTCTGGGTCGTCAGTTGGGGGTTCGGTCTGTGCACGTGATGTGTAAATGAGGGGGAGTAAGAGAAGCGTACCGGGTGCACCGACGGCACCGAAAAGGATGGCGTCATGCTTCTTTAGCTCATCGAGGCCGCCATCTGGAATGTATTGGCCCGTCTTCTTGTACGTGTCGGAGCTCCAGTCGAAATGAGTGAAGTTGAGCTTAAAAGTGCCCAGGGTTTCGGCAAGTGCATTGAGCACCGTGATGCCGGCTGAGATGACCTCGGGCCCGATGCCGTCGGCGGGGATCGAGGCGATCTTGTAGGTCGGCGTTGATTCTGCGGTGGACATGATGGTTGGCTGCTGTTTGAAGTGGGAAAAGAAGAAGTAGCTTGATGGGTGTATTTATGTAGTTGGGATGGTCGGTATATTGATTAAGCGGCACGCTGTTGTAGTCGGCTCATTTTTTAGCCGTCGCTGCGTCGTCACGCAATTCTTGCTCTTCCCCACACTTCACCCAATCACGGCACGGCGTACGTAGTATGGTTTTTTTTCTCTAAAAGGTGCGGCTATAACTGAGAGAAAGCTTGGCCTTCGGATGGCCGAACAATTCATGTCTGCTCCGAGAGAATGGTCACCGCCCAGAACAACCGCCCACACTTAACACGTAAGTGCTCCCCGACGACGCCTTCGTTGTTATGGCAAGCGTCCCTCAAAACAAACAGTTTCTTTGACTCCAGTCTACATCAGTTACGGAAACGCAACTAGTAGATAGAGCGGCTCTAAACTCTCTAATAGAAGGTCAAATACTGCTGGCTCATCTTCTACTTCACCGCCGCACCAGTCCTTACCATGTGCGCCATCACCACTCTTATCCGCACTTTAGACCTACTCTGCGGCATCTCTTCCCTGACGCGAGACTCGGAATTGGTCACGAACTTCCTACCTGGAGGCAGTCCGCTTTCCGGAACCGATGGAGCCAGACTCTGCAGGATGTTTGGTGGGGATCCAGGACGTAAAGCCGGATGACGAGATTGGAACGATTATGTTTAGCGATCGGGAGGACTTGGAATCAAGCGGGAGACTGCGCTGGAAACGCACGTATGATAAGAGGACCGCGGTTTCACTGATATTATTATAATACTCCAAAAGCCTGCCAAGTCCTACTGCTTTCTCAAAACCCCAAGCAATTCCTCTCCGGGCTCGAGCACGGCACTTGGAGTTTCATAATGGGATACATATATAAGGTCGTTGAAAATTGCCTGAGTGGTGTCGAATCTACCTCCCGTGCATAACTAATTGTCGCACCTCGTTCAATCGTCGTCGTGTTCCCTCTCGTCGCCCTCTTTGTTAGTCAACACCTACCTCCTCCTCGTCGTAATTCTGCCCATCGATATTCCCCAGCTAGGTTCCCCAAGGCGCGGTCCGCCGCAGAGCCGGTCGGGCCCGGAGTGAGCACTCACTTCAGCCGCAGCTACATATTCTTGGTACATCTATGTGTTTATTCTGCATGCATTGTAGCATGCGCCCCAACTCTGATTCAAGCATGCACTTCTACCAATCCAGCGCCTCGCAATTATCACACATGAGGGCCCACTTCGGAAGGCCTGCGCGCGCGAAGGTTTCGGACTAGGATTTTGGATCAAAAACAACTTCGCGCTAGTCTTCCGACATATCACCTCCTGTATGTATGTGCACAATGCCCGAAGCCACCCAAGCCAACCAATGTCTCACCAATCAGCTGGCAATATGCAGCCACATCAACTCAGAGCACTGGCGCATAGGTACACGTCAACACGCATTTGCTGATCATTGACGACCCATCTTCGCTTACACCTAAGGCACTCGATTATCGATCAAGATATTGAAGCTCCGCAACATAGAGGTTCAAACGAGATATATTGCGGCGGGCTGGCGGAAAAACAAGGGGAGCAGAGAAAAGCAGGCCACATGCAATACGAAGCACATCCAAATCAAGATCCGACGCGGAGTGGCGTGCTGCCTATTATTGACCGTGTAACCCGTGGCTGAGTGTTTGCTCGGTAGACATACATTTGTATGTACGTTTCAGCTGCGCGCGAATTGGTTCGCCCCTGATCTCATGCATATCAGCTCACATCCAGTGGGGCGTTTTTTGCAGCAACCTGGCTGAGTTTGTCCCAACGAAAACGAAGAGAAAAAAAGAAAGCACCGAAGTGAACCTAAAGATAACCTCCCAAAAAAAGGAAAAATGATCCTCTCGAACATCCTTCCTGGCGCCGATGGCCGGATGAAAAGGCCAGATCTCCGGCAGTCCGATCGCATAAAAGCGCAAGCTGCTGCTCCTCAGCCGGAGAGCTTTCTTAGTCCTCATGTGCGCAACTCCACGCTCTTCATCACATCTATTCAGATCTTCGTTTTGCAGTACAAACCTGTCTTCCAAACCCTTTGGTCATTATTTTTGCCACTTTTGGCTTTCCCATGGCCTCATCAGCCGCCGACGCAGGCGAGGTTGTGTCCGATTCCACCAGCAACGGTAGTGCAACAGGAAGTGGAGGAGATTGTTTCCCGGAAATTGTCTTCTCCCTGCCTACGTGTGAAGAAGCAGATCAAATACAACAGTTTTTTTCTATCAGCGACGTGGTAGAAGGGAACGATCTTCCGCCTCAATTCATCTGTACGTCAATAAATCGTCAAATGCTGCTGAACTTTTACTCATCGTTCAAGGTCACGCTCCTCTCGATTCAATAGCAGACAAACCTCGAATCACTGCCCCCGATCTGGAAACCGGCCCCACTGCGACCGGATACGATTACACATCGTCTGGAGATGATGGCACTACCGTGACTGTAAATGCATACGGAAGTATCATGCAGATCACTCGGTCTCTTGGGTATGGACATTCTGGACTGTTCTGCGTCGATACCAGCGGTGTTTGCGTACCGACGTCTCCCCAGGCTCGGTTAGAACAACTGATGCAGCTGTCAAGAAATCCCGAAGGTGGGATTCGGCTCGAGGGCATATCAGAAGCTGTAGGGCTTACACGACGGAAGCCAAAGGTGGAATTCATCTTCAATCGTTGGCCACGGTTCACCCCACATTCAACCACAGTTCCAAGCAACCCCGAAAACGCCGAAGGGTCGAGCACAGATGAAGAGAAGACACATCCCCGACTGTCTCTCCAGTACTTCTGCCACAAGGGTACCGTGTTCCAGAGATACATATTCAATCACAATCCCGGGGCGCCTTCCGCGCTCCACGGCCGATACCTGTACATCCGACGAGACTTCCTCATTCGAAACTTGGACTTCGTCAACGAGTCGGCATTCAACAACGCTGATGAGGATAACAACGCATATGTCTGGTTATCTGGACTAAATGGCTTCAGCCAGATTGCGGTCCACAGAATGGTTCAAGAAGATGCTAAGGAGATTGGGATTGATGCGAACGAGTACGAGGATTCGAATGGCCCAAAAGCAGTCGCATTGATTGTCACGGCTTTCGTCAACGGAAAGATCCAAAGACTGTATCGTTTCCCGTCATTTTTGGTTTTGAACGTAAGTTCGGCGACACAAGCAGAAATGGCAATCTCGACACCGGTTACCATCACGATCGCCTACCGACTCCAGACCTTGACAAGCACCCAATATTGGAGACAACCGTTCACTCCTGCCTCTGCTTTGACATCAATGAACGAAGCTTTTTCGCCAAACTCGAACACGACATTCCAACGCCTTCGATGGTCTTCCAATGTCCACATCAATTTCATCACTGGGCGTAATCTTGAACACATCCTTTCGGTCTGCAGCATGCCAGTACCAAAACGCCTATGTTCCACAACCGATGAAGACGAGATGGATACCACGTCTCTCGCATTGACATGCGGAGACGTGGCAGGACATCGTATAGCGATCACAGCATCCTTGTGGGTTTTCCTTACGCGATCCTAAGGAGACCAAGCTGATCCAGGTCACAGTTTCGCTTTCGAATTCCTCATTGAGATATTGAAGTATCTCTGCGACAAATCGAAAGAAATTCGCGACTACTTGCCTGAGTCAGAAAACTGTCGGTGCGAAGACAATGTGATCCTGCAATTTCAAAAAGAGTTTCAAGAACTATCTAAGTGTGACACCTGCCTTAGATTCGATGCGTATATTCGCGAGTTGCGAGTTCGGATTTTGAAGACTCTGGAAGCACACCTCACATGGACCAAGAGTAAACGAAAGCAGAGAATATCTGTCGTTCCCCATTCCCAGGGCCGCCCCGGTGTTGAAGGCTGCGATTCCACAGTCGTCTGGACTAGGGACTTGTCCGTGACAAACATCTGGATCACCGGAGAGGAGATAGATGGCAGGAAAAGCCAGGGCTGTCTCTCATCAGCTTCCTTGACGGACATCCCCTTCGAGATCATCAAATTTCACAGTTTTCATCGATTCTACAAGGCAAACAAAGACTCACTCACGGTTGTCGAGAAAAAGATCGAGAAGGATGTTGACAAGCAAGAAGCACTGGATGGCCATCTCGGGTCGTCCATAAGTCTTTGGTTACAAAAGTTACACGAGAGTGACAAACGCTGCCACTACACCTTCAATCGCGTACGGAAAGATGGAGCCAAAACGTATCACCTGGCAGATCATGTTTGGATTTGCAGGGCAATCAAATGTGCTGAGGAGCTCAACCTGGACAACCACCTCAAACTACCGGACGATCTACCTTACCTCGAATACCTGCAATGCGAAGAGAAGGAAAACCAACATCAGGCAGGTGATCTTGAATCTGAAGAGGCAGTGAAGAAATGTTGGTCTGCAGAGCTCCAGAGAATTATTCTCAAGCGATTCACCACCCGTAACCCTTAAACCCAGCAACGGATGCTCGCAACTTCTCGAACCCCTTCAGAAAGCAGGTTCCTCTTTCATGCAAAGGACACAGCATTGTTCTACGCAATGACGATGGGTTCTTCGATCGAGAGATAAGGAAGAACAACGGGCGTGTCAACTGGACCAACAAAATTTCCGTGTGGAAAGAGACCATTGTAGCTCAAGCGGAACACGAAGAAACCCAAGCGTTGGAGTGGGAGAAGCCACTATGGTATGTCTTAGCTTTCATCATAAGCTCAAAAAGGAGGAGAATCAACAAGACATCATCGGCAGATGAGATGCTGAACACCACGTCAAGGATCCTCTTCGCATTGTCCTCGTCTAGCGGTCTCTTTCCAGGTTTTTTGGACGATAAACGAGAGCCAATCCCTTTTGAAGATGGGCTTGAAAGAGACAAATACTGGCACTCGACCTTCGAGATTCCATATGCATTGTGGATGTACGGCAAGGCCCACCTCGAGACACCGCAAGGGCCAAAGAAGTCTGGTGACTCTAGAGGATCCCAGCCACAAGGGAGTCAAGTCAAAGACGGTGGCCAGCTTCGTCAACGGATGACGAAGAAGATGGATTTTGCGAGCTTTGACAATTCAATCAGCAAGAACCGCCTTGTCGAGGTTTCGGACGACTGGCTGCGAGAGCCTCCTGCATGCTTGAATTTCGACTCCAAGCCTGATTTTGCCATCAAGGAGCATCCGTACCTTGGACGTGTTATCCGAGATGCTGTGACTCCACCTTCCCTCTATCCAATTTCTGCGCTCACAGGAATGGTTTTCGACGTTCCCAAGAACAGTTCGAATCCAGGAACCGGCCAATCGGAACTCGAACTGCAGAAGTCTCCTGAATCAAATGAAAAGATTGAAGGAATTCTTGCAGCAACTCGAACGGCTCATACAGCAAGAGGTTGATCTGGCTGCCAAGAGCAGACAAGAGCACGGCTTTGACATGTTACCTCGCATCACCAAAGATTGAACGGGATAACCTGTCTGCGTTCTTTGACAGGCACGCTTCCTATGGAAAGCACTTCTTTGATGCCACGTCGGCAGTTCTGAATGAATGGTCCACATAGCTCCATCTTTCATACTTCAGAAGAGGCGATTGGGATTTCATTGAGACAGGGATCCCAGAGAAGAACCAGAGCACCATTCCAGACCTCAGCTTCATTCTTGTGGACCCTCAATGGGTGGATCTCCGCGAAGAGGCCAAAGGTACCAAGATTTTTCGTTCGGTCATGAGCTTCCGCTTCGTTGGAGATTTTTTTGACCGTTACTGGACCTGTCACTTTTTGGAATGCGACCGCGTAAAGGCTCAATCCGAGTCCGAAACAATGAAGACCCTCGCACTACGCCTATCATACTTGGGATGTAAAGGGGTGGATGATCAAAAAAGACCTGGAAGACCGAAGCAGCCCTGGCAGCAACTCAAAGTCCTCGAGCTTCTGCTCTTCGACTACATCCTTGGAGAGATCCATTCCAGTACAGAGGAGCTGTTGAACTGGGTACGAAAGGTCTACTTTCTTGGAAAAGACGAAGTTGTGGACGTTGATGGAATAAAGGGGATGTCTATTCTTCAAAAGCCTTCCAGCGTCTGGGCTTCCAACCCCTTGAACCCCCTGGCCGAGGCGCTACAAGCTGGTGTCCAGTCGTCTCTCGCAGAAAACAGCAGCGATGTATACTTTTCCATCGCTGAGCGTTGGAGGTTTATGGAGCAAATCTTGCAAGCCATGGAAGAAGACCTAACCGGAAATCTAGAGACCATCTCTCTCTGGAATAGCCGCGAGAAAGACAGAGGTCCTGAAAGACCGCGGTGGACAAAAAGCGATGAGATGACGTATCGACAGGTCATCAACGAACTCCAAGTCATGAACCAAAGAACGACACGCAACCTAGATGGCTTAAGGGCATCGATTCAAGCTTTCCGGAAAACCCTTACTGGAAAAATGGACACGATGCGTTCTGATTTGGAGTATCAGGGCTCAGACAACATCAACATGTTCACATACGTCACCGTTATATTCCTTCCCCTAGGTTTCGCAACAGGGATTTTCAGTATGTCAGGCAGCCCTGATCGGCCAACTTTGGTGGGGATGATCGAGTTGGCACTGATCGCCATGGCCATCACGCTGTTCGCCTTGTCAAATGCAAAGACGACTGGAAAGGCCACCGTCGGACCGATCGTGATGATCTTTCAGAAAATCAACAATCTGTTCCTGGCGCCGTTGTTGGTCCCGCTACTAGCCTCGCTGGTGCCCCTGTTGCTCAAGCCGCTGTCCATTTTGGGAAAGCCGCTGTCCATCTTGGGCAACTGCTTCTTATTCATTGGAGCCATCATCAGATTCTCTCTTACGGTGATATTCTACTACTTCGTGGTCCATCAGTTCTTCGTTTCTTTCCCCAGGGCGTGGAACGAATGAGGAGGAGTTATTGGAAGATAGTGGTCTTCAACAGTGAAGTGATTGCCAAACGCATGGCATTGCCAGATCCCGCAAAGGTTGCTCAAGGTCTTGCACGAGGTGACTGAGGAGGTCACGGTGGCTAGTAGGACTTTGAGGTAAATTACATCGTATGGAACGAGTAACGAAGACAGTAACTTTACTTCTTGACATGGTGTTAAAGAGATAGGGGGCCCGTCAGTATATATCCCATTCGCAGCTAGCCAAACTCAAAAGAAAGTTTAACTCTGAGTGATCCTCAAAACATCTCAATCATGTCAAATTCAGATAACCAACCAAAACTAGACCTAAACAACGTTGTGGCTTGCAGCCACCGCGAATCTGGGTTATTAGTATGATTCGAAGTTCATGTTGGACCGAATGCGGGCGTGGACTTCGGCAACTGCCAGGTGTGGCGCAAGTCACCAGTTTCCCATGTCGCGTGTGCATCCAACTATCGCGAACATCCTGCGCCGAAATCTTTATTTGATCCTGTGGGTTGGCTCGTTCTCCAGCACCACTACGTCATAGATAACATGTTACGTTTGGGCTAAACCTTGATAGTTCAGTTGGCACGTTCTCTTTCCCCGCGTGGTACTTAGATCGAAACCGTCGCATGTTATGACATATAATAGAAGAATCACCGTGGGGATTCTTATTGGGAGTTATCTGTCTTCTCCCAATCTACCGTCCTCGCCCCTAGAATGCTCGAATTTTGGGATATTACTTATCAGAGGTGAGGCATTACCCACGTCTCTGTGGATGTGCTTGTGACCTGACCTTAAAGTGTTTTGACTCAACTGAGAGAACTCGTATGAAGCATACTGAGATGTTCCTGCCCGTCATCCGCTTCATTGGACGGTAATTATATTTCTAGCTTTGTAGCTAGTGGTTTTTTGATAGAGGTTTGGCTAAGTAAAAATCAAATGGGTGGGGAACACACAAGGATGTAGTGTGATGCAAGGCTGAGTGGGGTCCGTGGTACCTACCGGGTGCAAAAGCTGCTGCCTACGTGCCTCAGCCTGCTCACGGGCCAGCACCAACATCACCCCTTTCTCTCCCACCCGATTCAATCCACAACAGGCTGAGCTACTAAAATCTTAGTGACGCCTTGGAAAGCTTGTGCAGTGCATCATAACTTCTGGATTTGCAACCGTTCTTGCTGCTAAAGGCAGACGAGATTAGACGCGTGTCGGCAGGATGTCTACGCAGCTAACAGCCAGGCTGCCCTTCTAATTTTGTAACGTTAGCTTGCAACCGGCAGTGATGCTTACTCAACTGGGATAGGAACTTGTGGGAATCTGCACTCCAAGACCTCGGACTAGAAGAAAGGAAAACTGTCAATAGCCATACCAAAACTACAACACTGATCGACCTACTTGAAGTTATCGAGGAGAAGCAGCAAGACGCTTGGAAGAACCGAATCTCTATTAAGCGATCAATCGGACTAGGTACAAGGGGCCTGATGGGTATAATCGGCGCAATACCAGCCTGATTGATATTAGGCAGCAACCGTTACCTCAGCGATCGCACAATACCTACTAGCATAAATTGCCCGTGCGAAAAGCGAACTTAGCTGCCATCGTATGGGAGATCGTAGTTTTGTTACAAAAACAAGGACTTCGGAGAAAATTCAAGGGGTCGCCATCCCTAGTTTCCTGTGATAGATTAGTATTCACTCTACATATATGTACTTTATCCTGCGAAACTTTGGGGCTCGAGGACACGTCGGAACATGGGAATGGGGTACGCCCGGCCGCCCGTCTTACATTTCTGACACGCATTGGTGTCACACCTACGAAAGCAATCCCTGGCCTTGCCGCGGCCTGAAAAGATGACTATGTTCGGTCTTTCCATCAGGCCGAGGACATCCCTCCTTTCTCTAAATCAACCCTGAAGACGTGAGCGTTCAGATCCAGCTAGATTACTGGCTGCCTTCTTTTGCTTCGTGACCCTCCAGTCGCGTTTCTAGTATAGATATCACAAAGAACCATGCATGATACAAAGTTGCTGCAATGATTAATCTACAGTATATCTACGGGGGTGGAAGAAAACAACCCCTTTCTCCATCTAGTTCCTCCATTTCTCAACCACTTTCAACAACACCAAAGCCAATCACCCTTCACTCCCGAAACCTCCTCAACTCCCCATCCCGCTCAAGCACCTCCCACACCGGCTCACTCAACGCCAAATAAACATCCACACCCGCCGCCCCCTCCTCCCGTGCCCCCCGCCCCTGCTCCTCCGTCGGCAAAAGATACCCCAACCCATCCACCAACGAAATCCCCGTAAACGGCGGCGCCACCAGCGCCGGCGCCACGGCCTCCCCCCGCGCATCATCCACATCAAACCCCGCCCCGCCATACAAGTCGAACTTGCTCCACTGGCTCACCATAAACCCCGGCTCGTCGAACCGGAACCCCAGCCGCACGCGCGACTTGTCCGCCTGCGCTTCGAACCACCGCATCGTGCGATCCGCCTGCGCGCGGCCGACGGAGCGCGTCAGGGCGTGCAGCGCGGCGGCGACGCGCCACAGCGGCCCTGTCGCTAGCGTCTCGTGCGCTACGCTCGTGAAGGGCGTGATGACGGCGTTGGGGAAGTAGCGCGGGGGGAGGGCGAGGCGCGAGCGGGAGCGCATGTTGACGGATGTGAGGAAGGAGCGAGAGAGCGTCGCGGCGGCTTCGGATGGGGTTCTGCCTTGCGTGGTGAGTAGGTGCAGGCGCGCGTGGTAGGTGCGCTGCCAGAGGTGGGCGGGCAGCGCGTCGAAGGTGGAGACCCAGTCGGTGTTGTGGGGGGAGGTGGCGTGGGCTTTGAGGCGGGTGAGTTCGTGGGCGGAGAAGCGGAGGACTCGGCCGGAGACTGGAGGGGGAGGGGGAGATGGGGAGGCGGGCTCTGCTTTGCTCTCAACCACGGCGGTGGGGTCGGTCGGTGGCTCGAGGTGGAACATTGAGGGCTTGAATGCGAGAGCTGCTTCACGGTCCTCTTGAGTCATGTCGGCCAGGTAGGGCTGGAGGTGAGGGGGGTGAGAGAGCTCGCGGCCGCTGTCAAGACCTCGATAGAGTTCGGCCAGGTCGCGCACCAGCTGGAAGTATCCATCGGAATCGCAGACTGTGTGGGGTAACCGGATGCCCAGCCCGACGCCGCCGCATGCGAATCGAGTGTGTTGGATGGTGAAGAGGGGATCGCGGCAAACGGCCTCGAGCGTCATATCGAAGGGCGGCAGCAGAGCGTTGCCGGCACCGGGAAGGCTCGGCAGCGTGATGCGGCGAGGCGTGCCATCGATGCCGGAGGAGCGAAAGGCGTCCAGGCGTGAGTTACATTGTGCTTCCACAAGCTCGGCTCCGGTGCCCAGGCTGGTGATGTCGCGGCTGCCGTCGCTGTGGAGGCGCAGGCGGCCGGTGAGGTGAGGGTAGTGATCCAGTAGCTTTGCGAGGGCTTTTCGTAGGCGTTCAACCGGAATCAACTCGTTGTTGAAGTCGAATGGCTTTTCGTAGACGAAAACTACGGCGACGGGGATGAAGGCTGCCACCTGCGTGTCCATTGGCCCGAGTTTCATGGGCAGTTCGAGACGTGTGGTTGATGCACCGTTGGCGCATTGTAGTGTGTGCTTTGCGGTGATTGTGATGGATGGGTCCGCTGAAGCAGCAGCTGCTGCGGTGCATGTGGAAGTGGCCATCGGAGGTGAGAGAAGTGGTTGTTGGCTCCGAAGCGTGGAGGTAGGAGTGAAGTGGCCGTTGGTTCTTGAGGCGTCGGAGTCTTGAACCGCAGTTGTCATGTCGAGAAAAGCAAGAAGGGATGCTTGTTAGTATATGTAGTAGATGTTTTAGTTGCACCGATTCGCACTTTCATAATGAATCATACTTAGCGGTGCTTAGCTTATCTAAAAGCGGCTAGATGTTTGGCTAAACCCTGAGATTGAGCCAATCGCCAGGAAGAGAATTAGACTAGCCACTGGACAATAGCTAAGTTTTGTCAAACAAGTTTTGTGATGTACTAAAATGGGACGAGCTAATAACTGGGGCGGAAAAGATGGAAACGGTCGGTATATACGTTTGTAAAACATGATTCCATCAAGGGGACAACTTGGCAAGAACCTGAAGTACACATCCGCCTGGTTGTTTGACAGTATCGCAAAGAAATAAACATACATTGGTATCGTGGGGATTGAAAAAAAAAAGAAAGAATTATGACTGCTTCATTCTGATGGAAACAGTGTGATGGCGATTAAGCAATATCCCCTATGTCTGGCGTCTTCTCGTGGCTCGCTTTACCCGTTCTTCGCTCCATTTCGGTTTCTTTCTGCACCTCTACGGAGCACAAGTCAGCAGATCTTCCTTTGACAATCAGTGCGACCAAGGATCCGACTTACCAAAATACGCGACGACGGCAGAGATGACGGGAAACACCAACAAAATCATCGGCAAAATCTGGCCAAAGCCCCAGCTCGTGCCTCCAGACGACAGGTCGCAGTATCCCATGTCTTTCCGTGGCACGTTGGCAACCCTTTGAGCAATGACGTACATCAAAGAGATGCAGAAGAAAATCAGCTGCCAGTAGAAGGCTCGGCCTGTGTTGCCTAGAACAAGGAACAAGAATGCGGCTTTGAGCGCTTTCCGCACGCCTTTCCAGAACTTCCTCGGCCCAACTTTCTCCAGGCCGTTGAAGCTCTTACGAACCCAGTGCGCGGGCGACCACCAGCTGTTGATACGCCAGAAGCTCTTGAAGTGAGCCTCAAGCGCGCTTCGCCAATTCTCGAAGGTATTGATGATGGCAATCCAGTACGGATAGAGAACAGCGATGACGGCGACGATGTAGAAGAGAGCAAGCAGGAACTTGTCCGACTTGACATCGCATTCCGTCCCATAACTGAGCTGCACGTAGTCGCGGCAGTACTTCTCCTTCCAACTGATGTCGTGGTCAAGCGCGAGGAACAGGATGGTCGGAGGACCAAACGGGACGGCCAGGCAGATGGTGACGGTGAGCAGGACCGCGAAGACGGCAATCAGCCCGAGCCTGATGAACGCCGGGACCCGGTGCTCGTTGAGGTGCCGCTTCAGTGTCACCACGGCGGCCAAGTGCGAGCTGCTGGACAGACAGGCCATGTAGACGATGAGGAAGAAATGGTTCTCGATCAGCCGGTACCGCCACTTGGGGAACTGGCTGGCCTGGTCGTTCTGCCCGGCGCGCACGTAGCCGCTGACCAGGATGGCGATGCCCGTCAGGATTTGCTGGTCGCCGAGCGTGATCATCACGCGCGTGAGCACCTTGCGGAAGAACTCGCCGCGGGCCCGGGCTTGTATGCTGCATTTTTTGAAGAGCCATTCATTGAGAGAGTGGGGCAGAAGGCCTTCGCGACCATCGGGTCCGCCTTTCAAGCCGTATCCTGCCACGCCGTCCAGAAATGGAGCGCAGATGGCTAGAAGGGTGGTAAGGACGGCGGCGACTACTATCGATGAGACTACCTGTGAACCGTGTTAGTACTGGAGCAATAGACCGAGGAAAATGTCAGAGCGTACACCTCTGCCAGCGACGTCCGGATCGAAAACATCGTTGCAGTTATCTTTCCCGTAGAACTCCGGGTAGGAAAATAGAACAAAATAATCACGAAACATGGTGTAGCTGCATCAGGCTCTGAGGCCAAAAGATTAACGGGTGGATGTGAGATGCGTTCTTCTTTTATTCTGCAGCACCTTTGGGCAAACAATTGCTTGGCCTTGTGGGGGCCAGTTACTGTGCTATGTTTGGAAGGGCGAGATCGTCGCTGCGGTTGGGGGCTGAGTTAGTAATGTGTGTGTGTATCTGTCAGCAAACAATCACACCCTATTGGAGATCATCGTTTCTCTATTCCAGATTAGGTGTTTGTTTGAGGCTCTTCAGTGGGGCTGAGCTTTGCATGGGGGCTCAGCCTATGCGCGCAGCATAGTCTGCTGACGTCAGCCGAGACTATAAGCAGCCACTGGTGCGTACATAGTACAGCACCCTAGTTCTTATCGTTGCCTCACCCGAAAGTCTGCCTTACCTACCTGCTGGCCTCTCTTAGACTCAATCTGCTCTTTTTCTTCTCTTTGACTTCAGCAGCGCGACAGTGTTCAATCCCGAGGATTTGGCCACGCTCTAATAGGTACTCGACACTTAACCGGTATTGTCTACATGATCAACAATATCATATCACAAGCCTCTGCTATGTTATGGATGACCAAGCAGGGTGGATTTATCGGATCCGTTTACTTGCAACACATTCCGTGCAACCTCGCACTCTGCTGAATTTCCTTTGTACTACAGAATGAAGTGGGTTCTGCAACCTGGGAGGCCTATTGCACTGGACACCGTGGCGCTGCAGTCTGTCATAAAGAGAGCGATAAATTCTCCCTCCAGTGCTGCTTACTCCATTTTCCGTCCACCCAGGAATCCACACTCTAACGCCGGATGATCCACCATGCAACGTCCGCGCCCAAGAGTGGCATGCTACGTAGCATTGCTAATCTACCTTGGCACATTTCCGTTGACGGCGACGGCAATAATTGGGTTTGGTTTCAACAACGCCGGCGGTAAGTACTACTGTTTCCGAAGTGCGGTGATTTGCCCACTAACCCTGTCACAGTTGGCCCTGATGGCCCTTGGAACTTTGTCGAACTCTCCGCAGACAGCCCCGAGCAAACCATTGCTGTGTACCCAACACTTCCGGGAGTTTCCATGCTTGTAAACAAAACCACTTGCCAGGAACAAATGTCCCAATGCCCACCACCGGCGACTATGCCAATGTGGACAGAAGAGTCCGACACAAATGCATCGATGAACGATCTCAAAAGTGCGGTATTTGATACTACCGAGTTGAGCGGCTTGAATTGAGGCTACTTTACAACCTTGATGGGACTACGAGGAAGATATCATCTCATCCCCCAGGGTTATACCTTGAGAAAGCTAGTGACGTACGTGGATAGAAGCGCCACTGCTGTTGCGGAAGACATCTCGGTTACTTTCCCGAACAAAAAAAGCTACACGCTGGCGGTTGGATACGTAAGCGTTCGCCCAAAGGAGCTCAAGGCTGGCCGAGGGTTGCTAACAATTGCAGGTATCTTTATACGGAGGTGAATCCTTTACTTACAACCTTGCAAATGGTACTGCTTCAACGTTAAAGCCCATTCTTCATAATGGCTATGACATGGGAGTTTATCAGTCTATAAGTTACGGCCTCCACATGGGGTCTGCCATCCACAACATATATGGAAGAATGCTCTGGGGTGGGTACGACCAGTCCCGTTGCACTGGCGAACCCATCACCACCGAGTCGAACTCGTCCTTCTTTTCCTTGGCCGATATATCCTTTGGCGTTACCGAAGGCCGCTCCGCATTCCTCAAAAACACATCGGACTCTGGGGAAGTCGTCAACCTACTTCGAACCAACGCTTCAGACGACCTGGCTCTTCCGCTACCAACCCGGCCGGACCCAGGCGTACCATACATGTACCTCCCCGGCGCAACCTGCGACGCGATCGCCGCCCACCTCCCCGTCACCTACAGCCCCGACTTCGGCCTCTACCTCTGGAACACCAGCGCCCCATCCTTCAGCGAGATAATCGCCTCTCCCCACTACCTATCCTTCCACTTCCACACCTCCGCCTCCACCACCTCCCCCCCCCAGCCCCATCCACATCCCCTTCGCCCTCCTCAACCTCACCCTCACCTCCCCCCTCGTCGACACCGACACCCCCTACTTCCCCTGCCGCCCCCACCCCTCCCCCGCAGACACCAACGCCAACGCCGCCGGCGCATCACCACCCCACTCAGCCATCCTCGGCCGCGCCTTCCTCCAAGGCGCCCACCTCGCCCAAAACTGGCACACCCGCCGCACCTGGCTCGCCCAAGCCCCCGGCCCCGCCTTCGCCCCCGAGGCCATGAAGCTCATCGACCCGGCCTCGACCACCCTCGCCCTGCCGCAGAGCGCCCAGCGCCCGTGGGCCGAGTCCTGGCTGTCCGTCCTCAAGCCGCTCAACGGGACCGCGGCGGCGGCGACAGCCACGAGTTCGGAGGCTTCTGGGCCGTCGGCAGGGCTGTCGCCTGGCGCGAAGGCTGGGATCGGCGTCGGCGCGGCGGTGGGAGGGATCGCGTTGCTCGCGGCGGTGGTGGTGGGCGCGGTTGGCTGGTGGAAGCGAGGGCGGCGGCGGGGTGCGGCGACGGTTCAGCTGCCCGCCGTCGATGAGGAGGCGAAGCGGCTGCCGTTGGGGCAGCAGGAGTTGGAGGCGGTGGATGCGCAGAGGCAGGAATTGCCGGAACGCGTGGAAGAGTTGCCGGGTGGGGCGGTGAGGTTGGAGCTTCCTGCGTGATGCTTGACGAAGCTGGACGAATGGGGGCACGGGTGAGCCTGAGGAAGGCTGTGCATTGTTGAGCTTGGGAAAACGATAGAAAATAAGAAACGGAGGACTCGAGTCACGCGGCGTGGTGGAATGTGCGTTTCATGAGATGTCAAAGTTTGCTGTTAACTAAGTAGTTCAAATCTGACCATCCACACATGTTGCACGGAGCGAGAAGAACACAAATTACTTCGCCGCCCGCGTAGGCGCACCCATGACGAGTTTGGTGGTAATGCCAGCCTTGATCTCGTTGTACGAGGCCCGATCACCGCTCTGCATCGCCGCGCACGCGGCAGCTCCGAGATCCATGAAACTGCGCCAACAACGAACCTCCTCGCCCGGGTTGCGCTGAATCGACCACAGCACCAGTGCTCTGACATCGTCAACCATGTTGAAGAAATCATCCTTGTGCGCCCAGTATTGATCGCAGGTGCCCTGGGGATCACACGCAAACACGGCAGTTGCGTAGGCGATGCCAACGTTGAATTTCTGGAGATCGCATTCTGCCACGCAGCTCGGAACAGTCTCGTCGAAGAACGGCCGGAGGATGGTGTGGTCGTAGACTCGATCATTTTCCTTGAAGGCGAGGCGGAACCATTGCTGAAGGCGGCGGTCAAATGTCGCCTTGAGAGTTTCTTGGTCTTCGTCGGTGCGCTTGCGCTTCCCGGTTCCGCGCACCTCGCCCTCGACTTCGGTAGTTCCGATGTGGAGAACGCCGCTTCGATCAGAAACACAAGAGTCCTCGGCCAGGATTGAATTGGTTGGAGATGCTATGCGACGGATGAGATCCGAGGGTGGTGTTCGGGGCACGAGAAGGGCTGCCTGGGGGTATGGGGGAGGGTGCTCTGCGAGCGAGGGGATGGCCGCCTTGCCGCCACGAGGCTCGGTGATTTGTGCTTGGCCTTCGGCTTTCTTTCCACGGTTGCGGGGTCTCAGGCCGCTCTCGACTTGCTCGCGGGTGACTGTCATGACTTGGCGACCACCGTAGATACCCGTGGCTTCAGGGAGCCATTGCTCGAGCTTTCCAGTTTGCAACACGCTCGTTAGCATCCGCAGCCCTGCTTCTGCGTAGTCGCTTAACGCCACGTAAAGAGTGAATGATTGAGACTCGGAAAGGGAGAAGAGGCCGCTGAGAAGGTCAAGAGTGGTGTCGGAACAGGCTGTGAAGCGTTGCTCTTCCTTCCAGGGCGTGACGACCACACCATGCTGGCCAAGAGTAAAACCGACACGAATGATGCGGCCGGACTTTGCAAGACGGGCATGGGCAACGGCAGCACGGATCGAGTCGTCCTGGATGTCAGAAACACTGATGGTTTGGACGTCAATGTCGGGCTTCTCTGCATCTCGCGCATCGAGTGGGACCAAGAAATCAAAGCCTCTCAACTTCCGATTGCCGCCTCCTTTAACCATTACTGACAGTCCCAGCCTCGCAAAGATTCTTTCCTTCTCCTCATCAAGTAGCACGGTGAATATCAAATTGGGATCCTGCTCATTGAACGACGTCGCACATCCAAGACCACACACATCATCGGCATCGTTGCGCCACGAGGCTACCGCGACTTCCTTGAGGACCGGCATCGGACTCGGGGCAGGCATGTCTTCTGTTTCCAATCAGCAGCAAACAAGTTGCAAACACAAACCTAACCCCCGCTGTTATGCAGGTTGCCCACCCACCCAGGCTTTTGGAACGAAAGTTCAGAGGCAGCCTTGGCTCGGGTGGAGAGCGACGCAGGATGTCGAGCCGAAGAACCGCCGCCTGACCAGACGTCGCGCCGCAGAGCAGAGAATCCAGGCCGTGCGCCGAAGGACCGCTGCCGGAGAGGAGCTCTCGAGGTAGTTCCAGGCGTTGGCGCCGAAGGACCACCGCCGTAGAGGACCAATCGAAGCAGTTCCAGGCGTGGCGTCAAAGAAGCCGTCTGCCTCGACAGAAAGCTGCGCAAAGCGGTTCCAGGCGTGATGCCGAAGAACTACTGCGCGTCAGACTGCGGAGGGGTGGGATTCTCGACGCCCGACCGAGAGACTGAGACGGCTGGCGGGGGGCTGGTCGAAGCAGTTCCAGGCGTCGTCCTGGCGTCGCGGAAAAAGAGATGGTTGCCCTTGTGACGCGTCGCGGGCGTTGGCAAATGCAGCCGTAAGGATAGCGGATGGATATCGTGGTGTTGCGGAGGTGGACCGTTGGCTGGCGTCGAACGCGACCGGCGGCACCAGCCGGATGACTCAGCAGCACGTGACGTCGATCGCAAGCCACAAACCCCACCCCAGCTGGAACTCCAGCTGGAACACCAAGCTTCGGCCCTTCATTTTTGCGCTCTTCGCTCTCTCGGGCACTCTCGCACTACTGTCTCACTCTCTTCTACTGATACGATGCTGCCTGCTCAGTGTCGGATTCAAGGCCCAGCCGGATTGCACAGCACATAGCCGTATCTGTATTCATAACCTGGGATATAACGCAAATCGTCGTGCCGTCATGGCTTCCCCTGGAATACGAGCTCTTCTCCTGTGGCGATCTGATACGAACGTTCAGACCAGGATTTTCGGTACCCGTCGCATGATCCATGAACTGCTATCGGGCCATTTCCACAAGAAGACTCTCCATGTTGTGGGATCTGCACCTGTCGTCACTCAATAATCCTGGCCTCCATTCCATATCGTTCTGAGTCGCTAGCGCACGACCGTCACATCGCAGTCCTGAGATTGCGACGCCCATAACCCTACTCGACTCCGCGTGTAAGGTGTTGATTATTTACTGCCGAGCTGCCCTTCGTCTAACCCGCCAGCCGTTGACGTCAAACGTTTCTGGATAATTTCGACCTACTACCTCCACCGACCCTTCCCCTTCTCCCATTTTCACCGCCTTTTTCTTTTCACATCCGGCCGGCCCGCAACTCAGTTCTCATGAGCGGTACAGTATTCGATGCCAGCACCACCACGAGGGGTGCAGGGCCTCTTACCACCGTTTTCAGTAAGGCCACTTGGAAATCGGACAAATAAGAGGCTGACTGGCTCCAAGCAACACCCGAATTCTGCGCAAGTTCGGCATGGTATGTTCTCGCTCCTGTGATCTTCGTGCTCAGTAGTGTAACTCTCACCAAGGAATTATTACGACATTCCCCCGCTGTCAAGTTCGATATGCATGCCCAACGGATTTACCGGCTACTGGAACTACAAGACAGGGTTCGTGATACAATTGGCATTCATGAACGTGCAGTCACCTAACAAACTCCGAAGATTCTACAGCCCCGGCATTTGCCCCGAAAGCTACACCCAAGGATGTGCATGGCCGACCTCCTTTGCGGTCGTGAGCAACGGCACACCCTTCATCGGAGGCCCTTTGGAAAGCAGCGAGACCGCCATCGTCTGCTGCCCAACGTAAGTTTCTTGATCGCTTCATGAGCTTCTCAGCCGCTGAAGGGCTACACAGAGGATACAAGTGCATGAGCGACCTCAGCGACGAATATGCCTACAGCAAATGCGTTGCCACCACTTCCTCCACCTACGTACTGGCCGAACCCACCGTCACCCACGTCACCACCACACCGCTTGTCTTCGCCATCCAGGTCCGGTGGAGATCCTCAGATCTGAACATGCTGGAGACCAACCCGACACGATCCGGCGAGGCCATCACTCCGACAGCAGCGACGGCGTCGTCTGGCCAGACGAGCAACGACAGCACCGCAACCGTGACGTCCAAAGGGAGCGGCACAACTACTTCCACCGGCGAATCCACTCCTTTAGCAGACGACGGTAGCATTTCCACCAACACGGCCATCGGTATCGGGGTTGGGGTGGGTGTCGGAGTAATCGCGGTGTGCTTGATAGCGTTCTTGCTATGGAGAAGGAGATCGAAGAGAAAGCAGAAGGTGACATCCCCGGACGGCAAAGGGTTCACGGAACTGCAAGATACAGAAATCGCCCGGCGGAACGACGCTACAGAACTGGCATCGCCCGAGGGAACATGGAATGATTCAAGTACGCTGGGAGAGTTTACCATGGTTTCTCCGCTCACTCCACGGCCTGGAACGGCTACGGTGGCTGCTGGGGCAACCGAGATGGAGGTGCCGGATAACACGCACGAGCTTGCTGGCCATGTAACGGACTTTGCGGAGATGCCGGCTAGCAATGAATTTGTTGCCGAGTTACCGGGGGATACGCTCGGGGATTCGAGAAAGAGGTGGAATTAAGGTTACCAGTGTACTAATGAGCAATATATATACCCTTTTCACGTTCCCAGACGACACCTCGGGCGGTTACCGGGTAACCATTCACAAGACCTCCATCACGAAAACAAAGTTGAATGCAACACTCAGGGGCCGGCATCGGTGCTATTTTCGCAATGCACCAGACTAACGTCAGCAACAATGCGGTAGAAGGTTCTAAACGCGTGCTTCGTGGCGGTGCGAAGAGATTGATTCTAGAAAGCACGCCACTTGTTCGGGTGAAAACGGAGTGGCGATGACTCCGACGTCGGACAGATACGGAAATTCTGCGTTATCGCTCAAGGTAACTCCTACCAATGCATCGAAGCAGCGAGGTTGGTATTCTTGGTATGCACGCATTCAATATCGCAATTGGAGGACCTCTGCTTATGGATTGAAGAGAACATAGTGAATACTATCCAGATTACATAATAATCGTACAAATGAACAAGAGCGAAAGCTCCTCAAAAAACCATCTACAACTTTTTAAGGGTATACAAATAACCTCTTTCATGGGGTATTTTCAATATCTTTTCCCAAACCCCAACCCAAAACTCCGATCTAAATGCAAACTTTTCCTCGTCTAGGCAACGCAACGAAGAACAAGAAAACCAAAGGCTCACACCATCTTCAACAGCATCTCCTTCACCTGCGGCTCCTCCTTATCCTCATCCTTCCCCGGCCACAGCACCATGCCCCGCGCAACCGCCCTGATCTGGGCGCTCGCGACGAAGAACCACATCACCACCAGCAACACCGTCATGACGCTGGCGACCCACAGCACGGCCTCACTGCCCAACTCCTTGCCGATATTGATGGTCGCAACCGTGAAGCCCACGTTCGGGAAGACGTAGCTCCACCAGGTCGGGGTCCAGCGCACGCGCGGCACGACCATCAGGCAGGCCAGCAGGGCGAGGCAGAAGAACCAGAAGGCCAGGCTCCAGAGGAAGATGGCCATCCACGTCGCCAGCACGACCAGCACGTCCTGCGCCCCGGGATGCATGTCGGCGAAGTAGGTGCCGGTGGCAGGCAGCGCGTTGGCGTTCCCGATCAGCGCCAGCGCCGTGAAGCTGGGCGGCCCGACCATCATGAACATGCCGGGGCGGACGTGGCGGGGGATGGGCCCGGTGTGGAAGAGGCGGAGCAGGAAGAGGGCCATGACGGCGCACGAGACGATCCAGCCCAGCCCTTGGAAGGAGACGCCGGCGACGACCATGGCGAGGGCGTGGTTGGGCGGCTGGTGCGGGGCGATCAGCGCGGAAAGGGTGCCGCACAACATGACGGGGAAGATGGGGAACACCCAGGTGGGGGCGACGGCGTCGGCGTGGCACTTTGCGTTGACGGCGGGCGTGGTGAAGAGGACGGTGTAGAGGAGGATGGCGACGAGGAGGGTGCTGGCGGCGTAGAGCCAGAAGATGACGCGCAGGGCGGCGATGAGCCAGGGCCCGGTGGCGGGCACGCCGTAGACCTGCGTGTTGCCGATGATGGTGGACAGACTCAGCCAGAAGGCGGGGAAGAAGAAGGCTTCGGTGGCGTCGGTCAGGGATGCTTTGAGGGCGCGCGGGCAGCGGATGAAGCGCGTGACGATGCAGGTGCAGAGGAGGGTGAAGAGGACGAGGTCGAAGATGAAGACGATTTTGCCGATGGTGCGCAGGCCGGAGAACTGGTGCGGTGTCTGGCCCAGCACCATGGCCAGGCCGCCCGTGCTCATGGTGGTGGTGTACCAGGCCCAGGTCAGGTGCTGGATGCGGTCCATGATGCCGATCGTGGCGCCATTCCCGGTCGATCGCAGCGCAGGCGATTGGTCGGTTGTTGTTGCCTGCTGGCGGTGCTGCTCCTTGTTGATCTCGACGTCATCTTCGACCGACTTCTTGTGCTGCGGCAGCGAGAGGACGCTGGGGTTTTGCGAGGTGAGTTGCTGGTGCGGGGTGGGGCACTGCGAGTAGATCCACCGCGGCGTGTTTGCGCCGCTGGAGTATCCGGGGGTGAGGGCGGTTTGGCCGTCGGCTTCGGTGGTGTAGCCGGATTCGAGGTTGATGTCGGGCCAGGCGGGATTGTTGTGGTGGGCGTGGAAGAGGTCGGTTGAGGCCCGTGGCTGGGCGGGCTCTTGGTCGTGATCAGATGCCATGGTGGACAGGCAGGAGTTTGTATGTGTGTAGTAGAGGAAGGAGATTTGCGGCTCATTAAGAAGAAAGTGCCACGCCTTTTGGTGGAGCTTATTGTGACGACAAGGCAGAGAGAAACTGTCCGATCTCTCCCGACATGCCCCGGTGTCGGCCCGCCAGGACGAAAGGTCACCCGACGATCACCCCCTGCCGTGACATGTCCATTTATACCCTCAAGACATTCGTGTACAAAAAAGCATTTTCCTGCAATATCGACTCCTGGTTCCACTGCCATAGTGTGTGAGTCCCCACCACGTCCTGAACGCCACGCTTTGCTTTGTCTGTCGTCGTCGCACCATGCCTGCCCGACCCGACTGACAATCAGAACACCTCGTCCCACCCACGCCCGATTACCTCTGTGACTCTTAACCACCATGGCTCATATTTCTTTATGTTTATATCGATTCGCTGCTCGTCGAAGAGTTTCAGCCGCTTGCCCTTGGCGTTGTTTTGTTCTAGCTCCTGCGTCGACGTCCTCAATCTGGCCGCCACGTTCATCACTGGCCCTGTCCGGTCGCCACGTCCGCAACACCACTCTGTTATCGCCAAGGATCCGATCATCCCACGTCAGCCATGTCTGCCATGGCTCCCTACGCTTGTTTTTTTTCGCTACCAGTCCCACTGTTGTTCTTAATTCAGTCGGCATCGGATGATATTTGTCGGTCGAGAATTTGAAAATGTTGATAGCATACCAGGTTGAGGTGTACGGCCGTTATCTCTCTCGAAAGTCAATGATACAGGTTGGAGTGTACCTACCTTAATTCTACTCAGCTATTAATCTAGTTACTCCCATCCTACCTGTACACGCGACGCCTTGCAGTTTACCCCACACTATCCCAGGCATGAAGTTCTGACCTCTGTTTTGTTCCCCTCCCAACAACACAAAACATCAAATCGTCATGCAGCAGTTATGCATCTCCGTAGTCCAGGGCCCCTAACTTGATCCAATAGCCCCGCTCGCACCTGTCCTTTGCACCAACCGGCCTCCAGAACCTCAACATCTCCGAACGACCCGATTTACGATCCAGCGGTTCAAAGAGCGAATACGGAAACTCGACCGTGCACTCCCGCAGCCGCGCCCGCAGCAGCTTCCGCACCATCTCGTCCACGGGCGCCACCAAATTCTTCTCCGCCTCATCAACCATCTCCGCCGTCGGCTCGTCCCCAAGACACAGCATCGACCCCCACATGGAGAGATACAGCCTCACCAAGCACGGCAATGCATGGGGCAGAAGCTGGACCAGATCGGTGAAGGCACGCTGCGGCGTCAACCGCATGTGCCACACATCCTTGGGCCACGCCTCGAAACTCCACACCATCTCCACCGCCGTGATCATTCCCAGCGTCTGCCCGAGCAGCAGCCGCGGAAGATGCAGCATCAATGGGAAGCTGTCCATATGAATCGTATTCGTTCCATACAGCACCGCCATCCCCTCCCCGTACGCCCGCCTGCACGCCCGCAGCCACCCCATCGCACCCACCTGACACCTCGCCACGTGCTCCTCCCCTTCCCCACACCCTTGCCCCCATCTGCACCCGTCCCGCCACAGCGCGTCGTCCTCGCCTCCCCGACTCCCGCCCGGCGGAACGCGGTGGCATAGCGAGCTCCTCCACCGCCACGTACACTCGCCATTGGTGTCTCGTTCGCGCGGGTCGGCGCTGGCGATCAAGGGACGCGCGAGTTCGAGGTCCATGTGCACGGCTCGATTTCCAAAAGCGAAGACGAGGATGAGATGACGGAGCTCTGCGGGGAGGCGCTGGAAGAATGGGCTGTTGGCGGTGGCGGATGTGAGGTTTGGTTCTGATGGCGGTGGTGTGATGGCGCGAGGGCGGGGCGAGGGGAGCGAGGGCAGGGCCGCGAGGGGATCGTCGGAGTCGGGGGGCGCGTTGGCTAGTTTGTCGCGGACCCGGCTGGAGACTTTGCTGGACATTTTTGTGGTTGGGGTTGAGGGTTTTTTTTTGTTTTGTTTGGATTTGGGGTTGGGGTGGAAGGATGGTGGGATTTTTAGTGGTCTTCCTCGCTGTAGTGGCGCTAGGCTGAAACAGTCTAGGGTAAGTTACCCTTTCTTCTTACTTTGTCAAGAGGAGACGTAGAGTGGAGTTGGAAGAAGGTGTTGTATCTCGCTGAAAGTGCATGGGTTAAAATTAGCAGGCGTATGCCAGGTCCCCCACTCATCCACCATTTGCTCTTCACAGGTCCATCATATCCTTCCCAAATCAAATTGGCAGATCACCCCGGCCCTCTCACTGATACTTTTCATCTCTTGTATCGCATAATAGGTCCACGCCCAAGTCCCTCCAAAGCCTTCGTTCCGGTTCTTTAACTTCCAAACCACACCCTGCAAGCCCCGCCTTTTCCCCAAGCTCAACCACTCCCTGATCAGCTCGACCACCTCGACCGGCCTCCACTCCCAAGCCGGCCAGCTCGCCATCTCATCACTGACTGTCAGCCACTTCAGCCCATCTGGCAGAACGCTTCCCAGATATCCGCCTGGCAACTCATCCTCGGCGACTTCCTTCTGCAAGCTGGCCAAACTCCATCCCACCAACACCACCCACGAAACTTCCAAATACTGCAGCTTCTCAAACCCTCTCAACGTTCCCAGCCTCCCGCTGACACCCCACTCCACTCCATTGTATCCAACCTCACCGCCCCCGGCGCACCTGACACTGCCCTTGGGAGTGATGAAATCAAGCTTCACGCTCATCGTCCGGAGCTTGCTGTGCCCCACAGTCCGGTGCAGCCACGAGTCGAAACCACCTCTGCCACCCTCCCCAGACCCAGGCACCGGCCCCAGAAGCCCGCGCAGCGCGTCCCCCACCTCACCAAGCCGCACGACCGTCTTCCTCTTCGAATACGGCACCGGCCACATGCTCGGATACGCAAACGGCACCGTGATGGGATGCACCAGCCCGACCCGGACCTCCTCCACACGCGCGCAATTCCTCGCCGCAACCCGCAGCACCTCGGCCAGCCGCGCGGGCGGCATCCCGCACCCGCTCAGCTCCAGCGACTCCAGCACCGACGCCGCCTCCGCCTCCGCCTCCGCCGCCGCTACTGCCGCCGCGCCCAGCTCGGCCGCGCTCCCGTCGCAGAATTCCACGCGCTTCAGGCTCGGGTGGCCCGCCGCCAAGGCGCCGCCGGCGGCCCACTCCGGGAAGGTCCACTCCTCGTTGCGGTACCAGCCTTTCCTCCCGTTCTTGCCCCGCGGCCCGCACGCGCGCACGATCAGGGTTTCCAGCTGAGGGAGGGCGGTGCGGAGCCAACTCGGCCCCGCAAACGCCGCACACGGGCCGACGCCCGCCCAGGTGATGTCGAGGGAGCGGAGGTGGGGGGTGAGGGTGAGGCAGAAGACGGCCGTGTACTGGGCCGCTCCGCAGCGGAGGTAGTGGTGCCAGTGTATGAGGGCGTCGGCCGCGGCGGAGAGGTCGTTGGGGAAGGTGCGGGCGTGGGTGGAGAGGTGGGAGGCCGTGTAGAGGTGGTCGATGAGGGGGGCGAGATTGGTGTATCTTTTTTTTTTCGGGGGGGGGATGTCAGCGTGTGCGCTTTTCTTGGAGGTTGCTGGTGCGGTTTGGGGCACGGAGAGGCGAGGGTTGAGTTGGGGATCTTTTTTTTGCTGGCGGGGCACCGTACTTGTGGTCGTATGAGTTGTCGCACGTGGCGAGGCCTGGGAGTGTGCGGCGCGGGGACACGATGGTGGTTGCGGAGGTGTTGGTGTACGTGAAATTGCGGACGCGGGCGCCGAGGGATGGGTCTGCGAGGAGCCGGAGGGCGAGGGTGTGGGGGTCAGGGTGGTAGGATTTCGATCTTTTGGAGTTGCCTGGGACGGGTGCGATGGTGATGGTGGAGTGGATGCAGGAGATGGCGACGGGGTGAAGGGTGTGGCAGGTGAGGGCGACGGAGCAGAGCGTGACGGTCGGGAGGTTGATGCATATCGACTCCAACAGTTCGAAGGGAAGACTTGTTAGATGCGATGGTTGGAGCATCTTGTGCGGATGGGAATTATGGCCGCTGTTCATGGTTTCGGGACCGTATATATATATGTCGGTCAACCGAATGCTTTGTGGCACGCTGAGCAAGATTCAAAACTTCTCACCCTGTTTGATGGAGAGGAGCAAGGTTGTGAAAGTTGAGGAAATAAGGAAGTGGTCGTGTATGACTCTTACCACAGAACAGTGCGCTAAGGGAACATGGCCTAATTTTAGCTCAGCTAGATCGGGCTAAAGCGTGGGGGCCACAGATACGTACAGTTTATCAACGTCTCCAGCGTTGCTGACGATCACCAAAGGCGAAGAACATATACTTACAGCAGGAGCCGACTGAAATGCTATATCTCGTGTTGGGCAACTTTGATATTTCGCTACTACACGAACAGTTGTCTAATCCGTAGATGGATTTTTCATTCCGCTGGCATCAAAAAGAATATGCTCGCGACATGACTTACGTTCGTATCAGTATTCTCCAGTATAGGCAATTCACTCAAGGCCACCCCAGTGGTCAGAGAAAATGGTCGTGGAGATTTCCTTATACATGACTTTTGGAAAGAGGAGAAGTGTCGTGAAAGATGACATCACGGCAGGCTTTGAGCGCAGAAATGATATAACAACGCATTGACAGCGTAGCGCAGCAGAACTTGGAAGATGCACAACGTGCCGTGATGCAAGCCACGTGTCGAATCAGCAAAGACTGAGGCTTGGTTGTCGCCCAGTAGCAGCAGCAGCATGGATGAAGTACATACGGACCGATAACACGCATGCGCTGAACTAACCTCGCCTCTTCTCTTCCCCCCTTACCGGATGCAGTCCGGTACCTTGCCTACCCTAAAGCTGGAACGTAAGTGCATGCTTTAATGGAACTTACACGGAGCGCACAGGAGCGGAGATCCATGACGTATTTCAGCCTCTTACGGATTGAACGAGAGACATACTAGGATGATAACATCCTGTAGGTGCAACGAGTGTGCGCCGCCACATTGGCTTCCCATCAGCAACGGAGTCCAAACCACCTCTCCCCCGAGTCGACAATCCGTCAGCTTGATCCGGTATGTCGTGTGTCAGCCTGCCTCCTTCGCAACTGCACTCTCAAATGGAGACCGTGTGAGCTACAGGCGCCACAAAAGGTCCACGCAGCTTTGGGGAGCAGCCTCATGCACCGCGCGCCGGAATGCCCAAGATCGGTCCCGCTCTTGCATATGTTCAGCCGCAGCTTCCGATGCCACCCCGAGACGGACCAAACTATGGTATAGTGTCCGCAGTTCGCGGATGTAAATGTTGTCATTCTAGCTAAAACGGGATTGGGACTAAAAAGTATTCCATCTGTTGCTAGATAGTGCGTCGGCCATCAAACAAGAACCGTATATACTTGCGGCACATAAGAATCAATACTCTAGTAAAAGTTAAGTTAACGTAAAAATTTCTTTTTTTAGGCAGCAATGCGATCTGCACCTATTATTTGACTACGGCTAGAGATCTTTTTTTAGCATCATCGTGCTTTTAAGATGGCATTAGGCCGCCTAATGATACTGTACGTCCGCTCGTCCTCAGCGTGGCGTATAAGCAGCGTGTCCACTGAGATGTTTGGGCTGGTAATCTGTACTACGCTCCTCGATCTGCAGTTTCGGGGAAGCTGTCCCTCAACATAAAGAGGTACCACCTTAGCCTTGGAGGCAGTATGAGACCACTTCAGGTGTTCCCCATATAACTTTCAGCCCCTGGCTTGTTATTAATCTTTAACATCTGTTGAATTTTTTCCTTTCATCTCTACAAACTTTCTCAAGTATGTTCTTGGTCGTAGCCCAGATGTAAATAATAGCTAACCGGTCGCTGACAGCTATGGCAAACCAAATTGACGACTCTGCACTTCCGTCTGCTCACCTACTAAAGCGGGATGGGAGCACGCGTAGCCTTGTCGACGATGAGGAGATCAAAAAACATTCCCAGGTTCTGACGGCATCTCCTTCCAAGATCTGGCTGGTTAATTCGGCATTTGTCATCTTCTCCGGCATTGTACCTGTGCTTGCCTCGATTTTCTGGCTCGCGCTCTCCAACACAGACGGCGGTTTCAAGGCCTTTTCCGGAGAGAAAATCGGTGGATAACTAAAGCCAATCCCAAGCCAAGGCTGTGGATGTTGCTTGCAGCGCAGTGCTGGGACCCTGCCTCTTGACGGCCCTAAATTACCTCTGGTTTCGCAGTGCTCGAGTCTCTGTCGTAAACGAGCATCATCTAGGGAGCCACGCCGGCATTCCTCTGGCTAGCCTGCTCGCGGTGAGCACTTCAACAGGAGGCAGCTACGATTTCCGGAACCTGGCTGCGCTGTTGCGTGGAAACACGTGGAGGCTCACTCTTTTGGCTGCCCTCACGTTATTATCGGCCATCGCAAAATCTGCCGTCTCAAACATCATCGCATATGAGGCATATACGAGAAAGATTGAACAAACCAGCCTCCTCCGGTCCCTCTCAGATCGCAGTATCAACTTAACAACATTTATAGATCCGTCGTTGTCCTCTGGTTCGATGGATGCACAGGGTTTTATGTCAACTTTCAGCACAAGTCAGCAAAGTGACGTGGCTAACCGAATATCCGGACTGCTCACCGGCTTGAGTTTCGAAGACGCGACATCAAAGCTCGACAATGGCACTTATATCAGCATGAATTCAACGAGGAGTTCCATGGATAACCTGCCGCCCACCGTCACTAGCCTACTCAATGTTCCAGGCTTCCGCCTTACAGTGGACTGCGCAGTGACAGATCAACCGGGGAAACTCGATATTGTCATGGGTAGGTATCACAGCACAGAGATTCACGTTCGCTGGGAAAACGAGTGGTTTAGAGCCTCGTATCCTGGGGTTGTCGAAGATATTCAAACTGCATACCTTGAGACAGATCAGTTTGCCGCTTTCCGCCTTTCAGACAACACTGAAGTATACATCGGGTATTTTGCTGCCTTTGACACCAACAACACCATTATATCCTCTGCATATGGAGATATAAAGCCCCACTCAGCAAATGTAACATCCACGATATTCGGCGCTACCAAGGGTGCCATAAGCCATTGGGGAATACGGTGCTGGTTGAACCGTCAGGATGGATTTCTCAACTATACGCGCATAGACGGGCAAAAATGGTCCATATCACAATCAAAATTCTTCAGTAAGGCGGTGAAAGTCCCCTCATCCTTGGCCAACTGGCAGACAAACCTCAACTATCGCGCTCCTGGCTCCACATTACCTGGAATTGGCGCCGCGCTTGCGCAGTCTGCAGGCCAACCTCAATACTCTGTAAGATGTCATAATGCGTCAGATTACTGCGGATATCAATGCGACAATGCCACGGACTTCTCGAAACTGGCTCTAAATTACCTTTACGCGTCGGGCGAATCGGAGTGGATTCTCTACGAGGTCGCTGCGTTAAATTCCACGCGAGACGGAACAGAACTCTGGTACAATGTCAGCAGCACAGCCGCAAAGGAGTACTATCGCATCACCTACATTCCGGCAATTCTGGTGGTCAGCATCGTCAGCTTGTTCGCCGCGGCAGCAGCAACCGCAGCCATGGCCGCGTACAGGTACAGGACGTACAGCGCCCGACAATTTCGGCAGGTGGACGTGCTGCGTCTTGTGGTCAATTGCTTAGACGGGCTGCAGGAAGCCAACGCGGAAAAGGAAATTGCGGGATTTCCTCGAGCCAAGCTTGAGAATTGGGCTGCACATTGTCGAGTTGTGTACGAGAAGGACAAAGAAGGCGAGCAGACTCGGGTGAAGCTCCGTCAAGCTACCCCTGCAGGTTCATGATTTGGGCACCTGAGGAATGACAGGACTATATTCAACTTGGCTTTGGTTCGATTGAACACTTGGGCTTTTGGTGTTCTCGTTGGTCGAATTCGCCATTGGCGCCTATATCATCTCTACGAGCAATGAAGTACTTCCACTTTTCTCGAAAGGCTCCCGCCCACTTCATCTACGAGAGTTACGGCCAGCAAATCAGGCTTACCCTCACGGCGATTGAACCCACCGACAAGTAAGCACTAAACGATCTTTAGCTAAGCTGCGGATTCGAAGCGGAAGGATTCCGCTCCCATCATCACCACAACCACTACACATATATACAAAACCAGCCATCCATCAGCCCCAAAGAACGAAAGCAGCAATAATGACAACCCACACCGGCACAACAAACGCCTCCGACGGCACCTCCATCTTCCACTACACAGCCCGCAACTCACCCCACCCCGCCCACCCCTCCCTCATCTTCCTCCACTACTACGGCGGCTCCCCTTCAACCTGGGCGCCCCTCCTTGCCCAACCCGCCTTTGCCTCTTTTCACACCGTCTGCTACCACGCCCGCGGCTGGGCTCCCAGCACCGGCCCATCGACGGACGATGCGTACGACATCGCCGCCATGTCCTCAGATCTCTCCGCCATCCTCTCCGCAACCGGCTGTCTGCGGAATGATGCGAGGTTCGTGCTCGTGGGGCACTCGATGGGGGGGAAGGTTGCGCAGCACTACGCCGCCACCACCGGCGCCGCCCTCCCTCAGCTTCAGGGCCTCATCCTCGTCGCCCCAGCGCCGCTGCGTGGCCTGGAGTTGCCGGCCGAGGCGAAGCGACAGCAACTTGCGGCGTACCAGAGCCCCGAGAGCGCCGAGTTCGTGTTGAACAACGTGCTCACGGCGGGGCCGGGCACGCTGGGGGAGGAGGTGATGGCGGCGTGCGTGCGGGATTCGTTGAGGGGGAATGAGTGGGCGACGAGGGCTTGGCCGGAGTATGCGCTGGGTGAGGACTTTGGGGAGCTGTTGGGTGGGATTCAAGTGCCGGTTGTGGTGCTGAGGGGGGATGGGGACTTTGAGCGGGAGATTGTGGGGGAGCTGGGGGTGGAGGCGGGGTGGGTTAATAGGGTGGTGGAGGGGTGTGGGCATTTGGTGCCGCTGGAACGGCCGGTGCAGCTGGGAGAAATGCTGCTAGAGTTTGTTGGCCAGATTTCATAGGTTAAGCGGATCGTTAAATTGGATCCGGCGGCGGGAGAGTTAGGGGTCAAGGGATATCGTAGTGGTCCATTGGAGGGCCCGCTCGTTTGATAATTCAATCCATGTTCAGCGTCTGGAAGTCCAATAGCAGGTAAAAATATTCCGGAAATGTAGTTCACTTCCCCTCCTGCCCTTTGGCAATCCCATCCGCAATTTTCTCAGCAAGCGCATCTACGTATCGTTTAGTATCTTAGCATCCACAGAGGAGAGAAGCCTTACAGATCGTGCTCGACGGATGCCCGGGCGGCAAAATCGGCATGGCACTAGCATCCACAACCCTCAACCCGTTGACGCCATAGACCTTCGCCTCGGGATCCACAACCGCCATCTCATCGTCGCTCTTACCCATCTTACACGTACAAGCCGCATGCCAGATAGTCATCAGACTATCCCTCACAACCTCCAGAATCTCCTCATCACTCTCCTTGTCCAACCCAGGCCAGTACTCCTCGCCAACAACAATCTCTCGCATCGTTTCAGATGCCCAGATCTGGCGCAGGCGGCGGAAGAGCGCGACGGCCAGCTCCTGGTCCGCGGCCGTGGTGAGCCAGTTGGGGTTGATGGCGGGGGCATCGTTCATCGAGGCCGACTTGATGGTTATGTTTCCGCGGGAGGTGGGCGCGACGATGCCGCCGAGGATGGTGGCGTACTGCTTGCCGTCGAGAGGCTGCTGGAGGACTGGCAGGGCGAAGTCGCCGATGAAGCCGTTGGCGCTGATGAGCTGGCGATGAATGTCAGTGTGGGTTGTTTTAATTGCAGCGATGCACGCTTACCTCCACTTCGGGCCAGTCCTCGGGGAACTGGGATAGCGCGTCGACGGTTGACTGGGAGAAGTTCTGCCGGAACTGCTGCGGGAGCTTCTCCCAGCCGAGGAACTCGACTACGTTGGATGAGAGGACGCCGTCGGCGTTGGTTGCGTAGTCTATCAGTGCGTCGGCGAGGGCGAGTGGGTTGTGAAGGGTGTAGTCGAGGGTGTTCAGGCTCACTTCGTAGGCGGGGCCGAACATGATGTGATCCCACATGTTCTGGCCAACACCAGGGCGGTTGGCAATGACTTCGATTTCATGTTGCTCTAGAGTCTCCCTCGGGCCGATGCCTGAGACCATGAGGAGCTGAGGGCTCTGGAAAGAGCCGGCTGACACAATGACTTCCTTGGAGGCGTGGATGGTGTAGGTGATGGCAGCAGACTGGACCTTGATGCCTGTCGCAGTGTTTTTGCTGTCGAAAAGGATCTGCTTGGCCATGGTATTGGTATACACTGAGAGGGTGGGGTTTTTGAGGGCACTCTTGATGTACGCATCGGATGCGCTACGCGTTTGGTCAGACGCTCTGATGGTTGTTTGGGTGTAGTGCGTGCCCAGCAGCTTGCCGTTGCTGAAGCCACTCGTCTTCTTCAAGCCGACCGCTAGAAGTGCCTTCTCCATCCAGGTAGAGAAGGGAGACACATAATTCGTGTATCCAACTTGGACGGGCCCGCCGGGGTTGGTGAAAGCGTTGGTGTCGTACTGGGTAGTAACGTTGTCTCCACGCTTCTCATTGTTCGGTTCCGTAAACGTGACAGCCTTCTGAAAGTATGGTTCGAGGTTACTGTACGTATAACTGTCGTCACCTACTTCGTCTGCCCACTGCTGGTATGACTCTTCAGAGCCCCTGTCGTGAATAAGCGACTGCTTTCGAAGGGATAATTCGTGGCTACATACCTGTGGTGGATCAGAAAGTTGAGAGCCGAACTGTGAAGGTTGCACGGTCAGTTGCATAGTAGTGGGCCACAGGGGTTACCAATGACTTACGAGCCACCAAGACACTTGCCGCGAGCATAGTGCACCTCTCGGTCATTCGCACCAGCCTGTGGCTCAGTCATGAACACCCAGTCGACCAGCGGATCCGAGTCCAAGGGGTTGGCACCAATCCCCACAATACCACCTGCAGGAGTGGAGCCAAGGACAGGCTTCCCGATCTCATAGTACAAGCCCGCTTCGACGATGGCCACTGAGAAGCCAGCTTCGGCGAGCCGCACACCGATTGCGTTACCACCTGTCCCGCCGCCAACGACGACATAATCATATGTATTCTCCACACCCAGAGCGCCTTGGATGGCGCCAAGAGTGCCCTCGATCAGGCCTCTGTCGCTGAGAATTGTCTTGAGTGTGTCAAGGTAGGGGTTGACCAGAGGGTCCAAAATTGGCAAGGCACATGCTGGCTGAAGGCCGAATCCGGCCAAGATGCCGTATGTGAGAGTACGATGCCCGAATAGCATGAGGGAAAATCGTAGGAACAAGCCACTGCGGAAGAAATGTAGAGGAAGAGAGAGAATATAAAAACCTAGAAGTCACAAGGCGGAGCACCAATACTGTCTTTACCACGGGTCTATGTTCTGGCCCCCAGCAACGTATTGCCTGTCTAGGGTTGTGACATGGGTAGATCCCAGTGCCTGGTAAGCTTGGAGCTGCATATCACGTTTCCGGTTTCCCTGTTAGTGGCCCAGCATGCTCTAGGCTCTAGTAGTAACAGGTAAACCAATCTTACGCAGGGACTTTTCTACAAAGAATTTGTCGAGTGAAGAGGAGCAGTATAAATATATGCCAAGTAGAAATCGTCTTGCGGTGAAGGCTGTTCAGCTGCATCTGCATGCGGACGTACGCACTCTAATATCTCTAACATCACGTTTAGAGAATGAACCGGGAGGGGATAGGTGCATATTGGACAAGGGTGCGCACGTGTGGGTCATGTGTGACATAAAGATCGTCATTGGTCCCGATCGGCAACGGAAGGATTTGAAGTGTGTTAGCGAATGCAGCGTGATGCAGTCCAGATTATCCGGTCACATCTTGCTTGTTCAACTCTCACCCATAGATACTGTTGGTGGAAATCTCTCCTGCTAGTGCGTCGAAGTCCTACAATGAATGTTGGGGTACCAATGTTTTATCCGCCCCCAAGAATCTGCCGCTGTGGGACACACATACAACGTAGATATTGCGCTAAAATGGGGCGCGTCATTGGGGCCGTTCTATGGGGCCCTGTGTGCAAGTCCCTGCGTTTGTGATTCGTATGCAGTAGTCTGTACTACGCCGCAGTGCTAAGATGATTTAGTACCCTTTGTGGGGGCCGTCTCTTTCAAAGTCTATGTTGAAGTCGACAGGCCAGAGAAATTGTCTACTACACGAAGAAAGCTTTCTCAGCACAATAAGTAGCCGCCCTGGCGCCCGGTCAGCTTATAGAAGCGCACTCTCGCCGAAAAGCCCCAATCTTTGTCCTGGTTTTCATCTGACACCAGTTTTGGGAGTTCGCCGGATGGGAAAATCCATTAGCACTGAAGCACTATGCAGAAATCGCCAAGCTACAAGGCCGGACACCAGAACACGAGCGCTTTTGGACGCCTGCGTGTCTTAGTGTTCCGCTTCTCCATCTTTATGTTCTCAAACATCGAGACGGTAAGCTCCATCCCCTCCTTGATCTTACTCCCCTATCAGATTATAAGTCTCCAAGATCCGGAAGAGATGGGAGATGCGATGAACCTCTCTAACAAACCAGAACCCTTGATTTCTCGCTTGGAGTTGCCCTTGGCTATCGCGATAGCGCTCTGAAATATTGCGACTTCGTCGAACGGAGGATCGGCCAAGAGTTCGAGATGCGACCGTCTCCCAGCCCAAATGAAAGACCAACTGCCGAGAAAGCACGATATTTGCATTTCCCCTACAGCTGCTCTGGCACCACCAACGAGGAGCAGAGCTTGACGAGGTCATTAAGCCCAGGGCTGACTTGTAAACTTGGCGTTTTTAGGCAGTAACGCGATGCAGCCTATCACATTATCAGAATACAGTCGGAGTTGGAATACATCCAAAGACCCTGTATTCATGATTTTAATCCCTCCAAAATAGCCTGCGGATGCACAAAGATGCGGCTCAGCGCTTACATGTGCTGACACCGCCTCTGGGCACAGCCTACAATGTCAGTTCACTTTCTAGTGGACTTTTAAGCCACCAACGTAACTTTGCGGCGATCAACAGGAAAGCCGGCGCAACATATCCAACTATAAATCCTCATCCGCTGTTAGTATATGCATTCCTCAGTTCACAGTAATTTCATTACTGTGTTGATTCATTATACGTGAAGCGTGAGTTCCAGTTTGGAAAGCGGCAGGTTTTCTTTTTCTTTTTTCTATTTAAAGTCTTACATTTTTTTCCAGATACTCTCCTCTCTGACTCTCATCAAAAGCTCGCGACATGCCGCGAGGCTCAAAGACGACATGCCTGTTAGCAGCTACACTCATACCGCTGCAAAGCTATGTGGCTACGGGTCTGGCTACTACGGGTGCGAATGTGACAGGCTTTGCTCCCGTGAGTGGTCCACAGCCATACAACCATACAGATTTCCCTTAGCTTGCTGAAATCAAACAGTGCGACGCACTTATTCAGGCAGGCTTGGGCGACAGCCTGCTCTTCGCCACAGACCCAGAATACGAACCACGCATCGCCACATGGTGGGCTCTGAACACCCGGCTACGCCCGTGGTGCCTTTTGCTACCGCAGAATACGGCAGAGGTATCCACAGCCATGGCCACGCTGTCGGAAGCAGGCAAAGGTGCTGGCGACTGGCACATTGCCGTCCGCTCGGGCGGACACAGCCTCGGCTATGCCAACAACATCGACACCGGAGTGACCATTGACTTGGGAATGCTGGACCAAGCCACTTACAGCCATGACACCAACCTTGCCAGCATCGGTACTGGAGGCCGATGGAAGGATGTCTATGCCAAGTTGCATCAGCAAGGCGTGCTGGTGACCGGCGGCCGTGACGGTGGCGTGGGGGTTGGTGGGTTTCTGCTGGGCGGCGGCTTGACCTATTTCATGGGCCGTCACGGCTTCGGCTGCGATTCGATCCAGAATTACGAGGTTGTACTTGCCAACGGCAGCATCGTCAATGCAAACAGAGACGAGAACGCGGATCTGTGGAAAGCTCTGAAGGGCGGCGGTAGCAACTTTGGGATCGTCACCAGATTCGACATGGAAGCCTTGCCGGACAATGCTCTCGCGTACGGCATACGCTCCATGAGCGCCAACTACTTGTCGGACCTGGTTGACGCACTTGTCGACTTCACTGACCGTTTTCAAGAGCATGACGACGATGCGCTGGTTGGGATCATGATGCACAATACGATCAACCAAGCAGATGTTGTGGCGCTTGCTATACATGTCAACACCCAGGGCATCCACAACTCTACCGGTTTTGACAAACTGAATCAGATTCCGCCACTCCAGCCTGATGAGACCCAATCCGTGAGCCTTGCAGCGGCTGCCGAAGGCTCGCAAGTCGCCGCCGGAACATGGTATGTTATTCATCCCCTGCACGCAAGTCTAACGCTGATGAGGACTCAGGAATGGCCAAGTCACCATATCGTTCAAGAATGACCAAAGAATCTTGGCTCATGCCGTTGAGCTGAACAACCGATTTGTTCAAGAACTAAACGTTGCTGTGGGAGCAGACAACTACGAATCAATGGTCTTCTTCCAGCCCTTACCCGCATTCTTCAAGGATATCAGCAACCGCAGCGGCGGCAACATGCTTGGGTTGGACTCTCAAGAACACAACGCCATAATCTGGACCGGCTACGTGGCTGTGAAAACCGACCAGCAGGCCCTGGCCGTTGCACAACCCCGGATGGCGGCCATGGCTGCCGAGCTGGAGAGCTTTGCAGCTTCGCTGTCTGGTGCGAATCGACTGGTCTTCATGAACTATGCCAACCCGGGGCAAGATCCTCTTGGGAGTTACGGCGAGAGGAGTGTCGAGCATATCAGGAGCGTGGCTGCCAAGTACGATCCGAAGGGTGTGTTCCAGACACGGGTTCCAGGGGGGTTCAAAGTATCGCGGGTGGCGGGTAGTGAAAGAGGAACCAGGTAGTGGTGCGTTCCAGCAAGCGTAACCGCTACTTCGGTTGCACTAAAGCACTCCCTTGATTTGATTTTCCCCATTTTGCCGGGGACTTCTTAGTGTCTCAGTATATAATCATTCCCGATAGGTATGAAGCATCTGCTCATATTATTGGCTAAACACAACAGTGGTACACAGATAACGACTTTTAGAAGGGGTTTGTTGCAAAGTTTCTCCTCGTCTCTCTACTGTCTGAAAGTGCCGTGCACATGTTGCCACCTATCTATCGCGCGACCTTCTTTGCACCACAGATGCTCACTTTAGAGGAAGCGTTGAGATTTCTCCGCACGGGGACCAGTTCGGCCTCTCGACCGATGACATAGCAAGAGAGTCGCAAACGGAGGTCGTAATGGGGGTGGCAAGTAAAGCACAAAGGCCGAAAGGCTGCTTGAAAGGGTACACGTACTGATGTTTGACTTTGAGTTCCGCACTTGATCCACGATGAGATCGGTCGCCTGGTGCAAGCGTTCCACTCCGTCAACAGCACCGCCGCCAAAGTGCAGTAGATGGCGTGTTCTGATCTATGGCCCCCCCGTGACAAGCAAATCTAAGAATCTAAGCCAAGGACCCAGCACTGAAGGTCTACTTCACTGCAACAGTGGATAGCTATCCAAAGGAACTCTTGTAAAGTCTATACATTTATCTGCTGCAAGATACCAAGAACTTAAGAAAAGCGACGCAAGTGCTTCTCGCAGAGCAGTGCGAAAGTAATGCCTGCTAGATACATAACAGGTATTGCGAGCGCCGACACTCGTGGCAGGGTGGGCAATGAATCGTGCAGAAATCTGATGATCATGATCTAACTAGCCCCTCCCTGGGGTGTATATGCTACCCACGCTAGTGTGTCATGTGTCGAGGGCTCCTTCCGAAAGATATCGGGGGAAGGACCCTGACAACACGTCCCTTTCTCTCGTGGGTTTGCCTAGTTCTCATCTGTCCACTCCTTCATCGACTACTTTAACGTCAGACCTCCGAGTACGTAAAGTAAAAGTGCTCTTATTAAAACTTCTACCGTCAGCAGTTGCGGAAACAGAGCCGGCCATCATTCTCAACCGGCAAGTAAGACAGGAAAAAGCCCACTCGTGCAAATTACTCTAAAAAAGACATTTACCATTAAGTCATCATCTTTGTAGACATATGTTAAAAAGAACACAACTTGATTTCCTTAAGTTAGCCGCTCTTCCTCTTGAGTGTGGAGCCCGGCTACTCCGCACTACAGGCCGATTTCGATATGATGAAACCCTGGTTCTCATCGTCCTTAACAAAATCTGCAAGTTCCTCCTCATCTAAACCAATGTCTTCTAGCTCCAACTCCAGCTCTTCTTCGTCTGAAGCATCCTTTGCCCGCTGGCCGACGAGCGGCTTCCAGTGGATCGTTTGGTCGAGGAACGCAGTATCGACCGTCTTCCGCTTGAAAGATCGAAACTTGACCCTTCGGTAGGCCAGCCCCCAGATCATCTCACCCGGAGCCGTGAAAGATACGCCTTCATCCTTCTGCTTGGTCCACTCTGCACCCACACCAGGGTCCAAGATTCCGAAGAGGTCGACCCCGCCGGTCAAGGCTGTGCTTACCGGCGCCGTTACATCAAACCCAGCGCCGGTGCCTCTGTTGTGGATCTGCAACACCTTCGCATCCAATACCGTCATGACGCCCACAACCATGTAGCATTTCTCTCCCGCCTTGACGCCTTCTTCCAGCCATTCGCGGGCTTCTTCGTCGGCGCAGATCTCAGCAAATTTCTTTCGGTGCGAGTCTAGCTCGTATCGCCTGACTGCGCTGCTTGACAGATATGTTCCGCCTCCAGAGCCTGGTTGGACATGGACATTCAAGAGTTGGGTGAGCGCCGCGGAGAATTTCCGACTGCGTGATTCCTGGACGAAGCCCGAAAGGGACGTTGCAGTTGACAGAAAACTCTCGTCATCTTCGATTTCGACAGGCGGTTTGAAGACGTCGATGTGCGGGTCCAGCAGCGAGCACACGAGGCTGCCGACAGGGACTGCATCGACGGGCAGAAGTCGTGGAAGTACCAGGTAAGGAGGCGACATGGCCTGGGTCTGCTCTTTCTGGGCTGCTCCGGATCGCAGGTGTGTGGGTGTCTTTTTATCTACACTCATTTTCTTCTATGCGCGGATCGAAGATAAGTCACTGTCTTATGTGTAACGATGATTGCCTAAATGTTGGCCCCCAACCAGGCTGAGAGCGGGGTAACATCTGTCGAAATGTTGCGTTATCGAGGAGCAACACCACCCACCCTACAAGGCACCGATGACCATAATGGCGGATTCGTCACTCGCAGAAACTCAGGTTGATGTTCCTTTCCATCTTTCAAACGCCAGCGACTTTTTCCGTGCTTACAACAAGAACAAAGATGAAGCGTCGCTGGAAGGCGGAATCCGCGAAGCAGAAGTGGTGCTGGAACATGCTCCCAAGTCATCCAATGAGTCTTTGGAGATGACGTGGAAGCTGGCTCACTACCTTCGTCTACGTTATGAAGAACAACAAGGAGACAAAGCAGATCTCGACCGGTCCATTGATCTTTTCAGGACATGGCTGGGGGATGCACCAGAAGATCATGACGAGTTGCCGTTCATGTTATGTCTGTTGGCCGGGGTTCTCTCCTGCAGATTCAAAGCTGCGGATGATCGTCGGGACCTCGATGAGGCACTCGAGCTCGCACATCGAGCAGTACGTCTATCTGCTCTGGACCCCAGCTACCATCTTCTATATCTCCGAACTGTCCAGGAACAACTCGCCCAGATGTGGAAAAGCTTTGCCGAACCTAGTGTCCTTGACAGGCTGATCCAGGCCAGACGAGATGTTTTGGAAGAGTCGACAAACCGGAATGACAGACAACGTTGGCGCGACATTGATGACCTCGAAAGAGGACTCTTTGAGCGTTTCGAGAAAAGAGGGAACGTAGCGGACTTGCAAGAGGCATTACCACTTGCGAGGGCCGCATGCGAAGGTATGCCAGACGGGTTCCCTCGTGGATGCAATATGTTTTCCCACCTCAGCAGTGTTCTGGCAACATCGGTTGAGGCGGGACTTCTGCCGTCGTCTGGATTGGATGAATCCATTGAGGTGCTGCATACCGCGGGCTCCATGACGCCAATCGAAACGAAAGATCGTATCGGCTTGCTGGTCAATCTTACCAATAGGCATAGAACTGCATATCAGAATGGAAGAGGCGTCCGGTTCTTGCATTTGGCTATTGGGTTCGGGCAAGAGGCTCTGGAACTGACGCCACTCGATGATCCGGAGAGACCGAACCATTGTCAGGGACTGGCAGTCTGCCTGACGACCCTCTTTGAGCAAAGTGGGGAGCGACGCTGTAGGTGGACTGTTCGAGATAGTGGGATGTTGCTGACTCGTCCTAGTGCTTGATGAAGCAATCGAGATGTACCGGGATGCGCTCACATATAATCATTTACCAGACGAAGACAAAGCAATGATCTCGAATAACCTGGCGATCGCATTACAAGGCAGGTATGAGACTTCTACGGCAGGAGTCGACTTAGAGGAAGCAGTTTCGGCAGCCCGCAGTTCGGTCGCGTGGAGGCCGGTAGGGCACTTACATCGTACTGTGGCGTTGAATACTCTTGGAACGTCGCTTTCAAACCGCTACGCTCGCTCCCAAAATCTGAATGACCTGGATGAGGCAATCGAGGCCGCCAGAGAAGCCGCACGATGCTCTTGGGACAAATTAGACGCGGGCATGTATTTCAGTAACCTCAGTACAAAGCTTGCGAAACGTTACGAAGCTCGAAAAGCCGACGAGGACAGACTGGAATCCCTCAAATTCGCTAGGAAAGCCGTAGAGGCAACCCCGAGCTCGAGGCAACGGATGTATGCACTTTACACCCACAACCTGGCTACGAGGCTTTACGAGGAATACCTGATTGCGAAGCTTGCAACCCCCTCAGCAGAGAAGCTCGAAGAATCCATCCATCTCTCAGAGCTTTCTGTACGACACACCCCCAAGAGCCACATTGACTGGCCTGACTACGCCTACTGGCTGGGATGGAGACAGATGGAATTCGCAACACTTGCCTCTGATGAGAAAACAGGGTGGCTGCGATGGGACCAAGGGATCGACACTTTCAAGGGTTCTTTCGGAGCCGAGGGAGCTTCGCCGATACAAAGAGTGGACGCTGGCCGTATGGCTGCACTAATGTTGATGTTCAGAGCGCGGTGGCATGAAGCCGATGAGATCAGCCGGGAGGTCCTGAAACTCCTTTCTCACGCCAGTCCGCGGTCCATGTCCCGAGCGGATATGCAACATCGCCTTTCTGGCTTGTCGAACCTGTCCACCTTTGCCGCCGTCGCAGCTTTGCAGTCGGGACAACAGCCTGTCGAGGCTCTTGCACTTCTTGAACAAGGCCGAGGATTAATAGCAGGAATCCTGATCGGAAGCCGCAACGACATCTCATCCGTGCAGACTACCGATCCGCACACAGCGTCGGAGTACAGAAAACTCATGGACGAACTCTCCCAGACAGTTGTTCCCTGGTCCGGAGAGGATGTGGTCCGGTACCGCCAAAAACTAACGAAGCGTCTGGAGACTTTGGAAGACCACATTCGCACGCTCCCCGGTTTGTCTCGTTTCCAACTACCCGCTTCAGATGAGCAGCTCAGGGAGCTTGCGTCCGCTGGTCCACTCGTATGCTTCAACGTTACCAAATTTAGAAGCGATGCCTTCGTCATCACCACAGAAGCAGTCGAAATCCTTCCCCTGCCGCTACTGCTGGAGGGTGACTTGAAAAAGCACAGCCAATACCTAATAGGCAAGACACGCATTACCATGTGCGGACTGACACAGAGGAACGACACCAACGTCCAGCTTTCGACGACACTGCTTTGGTTATGGAACGTTGCCGTCAAGCCAGTTATGCATCACCTCAAGTTCCCAAGCCGACCTGGTGCTCCTGCCGCTGATCTTCCAAGGCTCTGGTGGGTTGGCAGCGGACAGATGGGATTGATGCCGCTGCATGCCGCTGGGTCAGGTTGGGAAACCAGCGTCGAAAACACTGCTAGCCACGTGGTCTCTTCCCATGTTCACACTTTGAAAGCGCTGGCATACTCCCGAGACAGATCCCCAAGCCCAAAAGCAGTACGCCGCAGCATCCTTGCCGTTGACTCCCCTTCGATTCCAGAACAAGGCTGGGCGGAACTCAACACCGCGCCGGAAATGGCCGCCATAAGCAGTGCAGCAACGCGTGCCGACATTCCCAACACCACGCTTACCCAGCCTATGGTGGAAAGCGTTCTCGATGAGATGCGCAAAAACACCATCGTCCATTTCGCCTGCCACGGAGATCCAGACCTGGAGGATCCCTCACAAATGTCCCTCATCTTGTGCAAGGACGAGCACACCATAGACCGCCTGACCGTCTCCCGCTTATTCGACGAGAAACACGACCACGCTGAGCTTGCGTACCTTTCAGCTTGTTGCACAGCGCAGCAGAACTCAAATGGCCTGCTCGACGAGGGCATACACCTTGGGAGCGTGTTCCAGCTGATGGGATTCCCTGCAGTGGTGGCAACCTTGTGGGAAGCCGACGACAATGCCGCCGCGAAGGTGGCGGAATCCTTCTACCGACGCTTCCTGGGAGAAGACGGCGATGATTGTGTCGCGAGATGCTTGCATGATTCACTGATAGAGCTGAGAGCTGACAAGCTGGGTAGAAGGAAGAGAAAGAGCGAGGACGTTTTGGCTTGGGCTCCATTCATACATATTGGAGTTTGAGCTTACCAATTCTCCCACCAGGTGATGCGGTAACAACTGCAATCCTTGGACATATAACGTCCCTGACAACCATGGAATTGTAGGAATACCAAATTGTCATCAGTGCTTAGTTGTAGTTCCGAGTAGCCTGGCCCAGCTGAGCGCTGGACTATAGCCATGTATATGGATGCTATCATGATGTAGAATTGTTCCAGTTGACCATGTGGCGAGATGGTTGCATGACTACACCTAAAATAGAGATTAAGCGACTTGTAAATGCCAAGCTGTCTGGCACCTCTAACTAATCTAGGTAGGTAGCCGTGAAACGCAGATGCAAATTGCACGGAGGAAGCTCCCTGTATATGTCCACCAGTAAGGACGAAACCGTCCCGATATTAACAGCAGGTCCGGACGGATGGGGGTGGAAGCCGGAGAGTAATATACGAGCGAGGCTTGGCGGGGAGGCGAACCCCACACGGCGTTCATGCGTTTCTCCTGTTTCAGGACCATGCGGCGACGAAACGGGAGGTGCGAAACATGTTTTTGGAGCTCTGTGCTTCCCAGTCAAGCCACGGACAGCGCGGCGGGCCGTGACTCCGCCTGTTTCTCGTGCTGTGCATGTTTCAAGCGGACCGCGGCGGCGGCTTGGCATGATTGAATCTCCGCTGCGTGCAGGCGTCGAGGGGTCCAAGACTCCGCTTCCACGAATTGTCACAGATCTGACGGTACGAAGCGATGTCTACATATAGACGGGCATTGCAGTATTAATGCTGTTTTGTTCTCCAGCAGCAGCCTCAACCTTCACTTCACCTTCTTTTCACCACCAGTTTTACTACCACCACCTCTTCTATTCATCATGAAGTTCGTTTCCACCCTGGCCCTGGCGGCCCTCACGCACCTGGCGTGCGCCGTCCCCATGGCGGAGAAGCGTGCCGCGGCGGCCACGCCTGTCGGCTACGCCTCGCAAAACGGCGGCGTGACGGGCGGTTCAGGCGGTACCACCACGACCGTCTCCTCGCTGCCCGAGATCACGGCTGCGCTTGAGAAGGGTGACGACACGGCGAAGGTCGTCTACATCTCCGGAAAGATCTCCGGCAGTGAGAAGATTTATGTCGGCAGCAACAAGTCCATCCTCGGTGTCGACTCCGACTCCGGCCTCGAAGGCGTTGGTCTCCTTGTCCGCGACGCTGAGAACGTCATAATCCGCAACCTGGCCATCTCCAAGGTCGAGGCAGACACGGGCGGCGACGCCATCGCCATTGACGGCTCCACCAACGTCTGGGTGGACCACTGCGACCTGTCCAGCGACCTCTCCGCCGACAAGGACTTCTACGACGGCTTGCTCGACATCTCGCACGGCGCCGACTACGTCACCGTCTCCAACGTCTACTTCCACGACCACCACAAGAACTCGCTCGTCGGCCACTCTGACTCCAACGCCGACGAGGACACGGGCAAGCTGCACGTCACCTACTACAACAACTACTGGAGCAACGTCGGCTCCCGCTGCCCGCTTATCCGCTTCGGTACCGCACACATTGTGTAAGTGGTTCCTGTCTTTCCCGTAGTATGTACAATCACTGACTCTTTTCACAGCAACAACTACTACGAGAACGTCTCCGTTTCCGGCATCAACACCCGTATGGGCGCCCAGGTCCTTGTCGAGAACAACGTCTTCGACAATGTTACGCAGGCGCTTGTCTCGGTTGACTCCAAGGAGGATGGCTACGCCGTCGCTCGCGGTAACGACTGGGGTACTTCCACCAACGAGGCTCCCGAGGGAACCCTCACCGAGGTGCCTTACACGTACACTGCTGTCGAGGCGAGCGCGGTCAAGGCTGCTGTTGTTGGTGTGGCGGGTAACACCCTTTCTGGCTTGTAAACATTTGAACTTCCTCTCCGGGCCTTGTCTTGGAAGAAGTCTCTTTACATAGTACTTTTATGTTCATGTAAATTCTTATTTTCCAACTTAAACAATCTTAAGATTATATGACTTCTATGCCTACAACCTTTCCGCCGCCCACGCCTCCACTCGAAGTTGTTGCGTACAAAATACCGGCGTTTCCATCCGTCCTCCCAAATGCCGTAGAAGTAGCTCCCGCAACATCACTCGAGTCGAAAACCACCTCCCGAGTACCGTTGAAGAAAATCCTCTCTACCACATTCGCGCTTCCGCCCGCCACAAACGCCGCATCGTCAACAAGCACGAAATCGTCACCCGCGAACCCCTCTACGATCGTCTCGTACGGGCCCACCGCATTTCCCGTGCCGGGATCGACCCTCACTCTGCAAAACAGCTGCTTTCCCGTGTTTGTGTAGTAGACGTACTGGTCGCTGTATCTCACCCCGTTGACACCGAGCGTCGGACCGGATGAAGTGTTAGCAGGAGGAGCCATCGTCTCGTCCTGGAGAGCAATGCAGAACTGGCCTGTCGAGGTGTTGATGGCCCAGATGGCTCCGACGGTCGAATCAGCCGCGAGGATGGTGCCGGCCACGCTGTCGAGTGTCGTGACGCCGTTGAGAAAGCTTGCATTGGAGATCGTCGCCACTTTGAACACTTGGGCATCGCCTCCGCTGCGGAGTTCCATATTCCAGATGGTGTCGTGGTTGGCGCTGATCGCGAATACGTCTGCGGCCAGTTCTGAAATGCCGTTGACGCGGGTGCTGTTGTTGAAGGAATGAACTAGCCGCGTCCCGTTGTTCAGGCTCGGGTTTATTTCGTGTATCTTCGCTTCGTACAACAGGGTGATAAGGATGTTGCCATTGTCCCGAATAGCAAGATTCTCGACCGAAGTTCCGTTGGAGAATTGATGGATCTGGGTGAGTAGGCTTCTATGGGTGGTTCGGAGCCCATCTGCGCAACAGAAATGGGCGGCGGCAATGAGAAGCAACGGGATTCGAAACATTAAAATGGTCGTGATTGCGAAGAAACCCGAGGAGGAATGCGAGACTCATTTGCGTGGATCGCGTGCCCTTTTTAAACTCCTGTAGCCAACACATCTTAGTTTCGCTCAGATAACTGTACCAAGCGACGGTGAACTTCCCAAGTAGGGTGTGCCAAGGTACGCAGTACCCACACTTGAGCCTACGAAAGGAAGGGGATATGCAAGGGCCGGTAAGTAAGAACCGTCTTTGGCAAGGGCTACGTCGTATAGTAGCCCGGCCGTTGTTATATCCGAGTATAAGCCCATTCTTAACACCGAGGAGATCGACCGAGGCATCCACTTGGACGAGTTCGTGTAGGTGGCCTTTCTCGCCACTATTACTGCATTGTGAAGGTGCTACGCGGTGGATGCTTTGTTTTTAAGCGTACAAATATCCCTCGACAGAATTAGTTACTCCGGCTCGTAGACTTTTTCGATTCTTCTTCTGCAGAACAATCCCGGGCAGAGCTATATAGACGTGGTAGGTAATAGCTCTCCCGGAAGCGAAACATCGAAATCAATCTACAACATCAAACAGCACCGGCTCATTCACCTGCTCAATTCGAATCGACCCTTTCCCCTTCGACTCAGGCTGCCACCTCTTCTTCTTCTCCTCTACCGCCCCCCAAGGAGCCCCTCCTTGCTTCCATACATCCAGCAGGCGAACCCACCCTTCGCTTCCCTGGACAGCTCAACTCTATACTTCCGCCCTTGCTCCAGTTGTTCCAAGCCCCCAAGCGTGCTATTACTCTCCCGATCCAGCGTGTACTTAAACCGCCACGTCTGCCCAGGCAGCACCTCGACGAACTGATCATCCGGCGGAAAAGGCCCCCACGGATCCAAATCAAAACACTGGAACTGCGCCGGCCAGTCCGGCTCCTCTCCCGTCTCGACGTTGACGCAGTATACGAGTTGCTCGACGCTGTCCAGCCCGCCGCCGAAAGGCAAGCACGCACCGAATGGCGTCTTCTGCGTGCACACGGTGACGGGCTGCTGCTCGTTGTCGGCCGAGGGCGAGTACGTCAGCTCGGTGTTATAGACCGCAGGTGACAAGGGCTTTATAACCCCAAGGGTAGAAGGCCCGTACGGGAAGAAGCACTATAGGGACTCAGTTCCCTTATAACTAGCAAAGCCTTAAGGGAAATTAGGACTAAGTAGCGCAGTAACGCTGCGAGAATACTATAGGTAGAATCCTATATAGAAAGAGATTCTATAAGGGATATAGTATTATAAACCCTAGGTAATAAGGGCTTTATAGCCCTAAGAGTAGAAAGCCTATATAGAAAAGAATACTATAGGGGCTAAGATCTCTTATAACTAGTAGAGCTATATAGTTAGAAATCCTATATAGAAAGACTATTTATAAAAATAAAAAAAGTTATAGAAAATAAAAAAGAAAATACTAAAAAAGAAATTCTATAGAGGATTAAAATATATAGAGCTAAAAGATATAGTCTAACTTTAAGCTATAGTATAGAAAGAGAGCTCTTAGGGCTCTTCTAAGTCTTATAATTTATATAAAAATATTTAGAGTACTTATAGTACTATAGATAGTAGTCTAGAGAATATCTAGAGAGAATACTAGCCCTAAATAATAATACCTCTAATCTAATACTAGCGTACCCCTAAATACTCTAAAAATCTAAAGACTACTTCTATTAGTATAGAATATATTAATAGAACTACTTATACTATAGATAACCTTTTTAAAGCCCTCTATAACCTAGTTATACTATAGTTATTATCTACTATTTAACTAGAAAATTTTCTTAGTACTACTAAAAAGCTACTTACTATCTTTAGCTAGTTAATCTAGGACGCGTCTACTAAGAAACCTATACTAAAGAAAGTTCTATATAAGATTTAGTAGCTTTATAAGACTATTACTTATCTATAGACCTCTTTATATACTCTACTAGCCTTCCTAGAATAAATATAGACCTAAATAGTAGCTACTAGCCTTATACTAAGCTCTATCTAATCTTTAACTCTACTAGATACTCTATAGATTACTATCTAACTACTAATAGCTAAAGCCTACTAGGATATAGCTAAATACTTTAATAAAATAATTATTTAAAAGATTAGAAGAGAAAATAACTCTATCTATTAAAAGATAGTTATAGTATATTATAAACCCTAGGTAATAAGGGCTTTATAACTCTAAGGGTAGAAAGCCTATATAGAAAAAGATACTATAAGAGCTAAGATTCTATATAACTAGTAGAGCTATATAGTTAGAAATTCTATATAGAAAGACTACCTATTAGAACTAAGATAGTTATAGGAAATAGAGAAGAATATACTAGAAAAGAAATTCTATAGAGAATTAAGGTTTATAGAGTTAAAAATATAATCTAGAAAAGTAATAAGAGAAGAGGTTAAGCTAGTAAAAGTAAGTTAGATATTATAGCTACTTAGTAAAGATAAAAGTTAGAAAGCTAAAAGATAGCTAGATACTAAGGTTATATACGCCCCTATCTAAGCCCTTAGGAAATAGACTTATCTTAGGCTAACTCTAAGCCTTTAAAAAATAGACTTCTTATAAGCCCTTAGAAAATAGGCTCTTACTAGAGCCCTTAAAGAAAGAGCTTACTAAAACTAGATTATTATAAGCTTTTCTATATATATATATATTATACTTTTTAGCTAGATACTTTAATCTTTATAGTTAACTTAAGAATCTAATCTTTACCTATTAGAGTAATAGAGTCTTATTATACCTAGTATATATATAATTACTTCCTTCTTTAATTATTATCTCTCTACTCTTATTCTTAAGATAAAACCTTTAATCTAATTATCTATTAGACGACTCTAAAACCTAGTAGAAGAGGCCTATTATTATACTTTAACTACTATCCTTATAAGAAAAGAAAGGTATCCCTAATTAGAAAGTATTACTCTAAAATAATACTAATAAGTAGTACTTATTATACTAAATATAATAGTTAGTATAGGAGATATAGAGCTATAGTAGTCTTAGTAGATACCTTTATCTTATACCCCTCCTAGTAATAAATAGCTATACTAGCTAATTCTAGAACTATATAATAAAAATATAGTTTTTAGAATATAACTTAGTTAAGTATTAGTAGTACTTCTAGCTACTAAAGTTAAAATTTCTAAACCTAACCTATACTATAAAGATTAAAAGAAGATATAAGACTTTCTATTTTAACTAGATAATTATATCTACTTCTCTTATAGGAAGTTTACTAGTCTAGCTAATAAAGTACTCTATACTAGTATCTATCTATAAGAAATAGCTAAGTAATAGTATAGTAGGGTGGATAGGGGTTTTAATAGTAAAGCTAATTAGAAATAGAGGGTTATAATAAGTTTATAGGTAGTTAACTAAGAGTTAGTATATAGTAGCCTTCTTACTCCCTCTTTACTATCTACCTGTTACGAATCCAAGGGGACAAGGGCCTTATAACCCCAAGGGCAGAAAGCCCGCACGGGAAAAAGCACCCCAAGGACCAAGGGTCCGCGCGGGAAACCAAGCCGCAAGGGAAATCCAGTCAGGATGCGCGCCAGCCACAGCACAACGCGCCACAAGCAGATTCCCGCACGGGAAAGCAGCCCTCAAGAAACACGGTTACCACCGGAAACCACAGGCAGGATTCCCGCAGGGGAAGAAGGTCCACAAGGGCAAGAGGGTGGAACAGGCAGAAGGGATGTCAGGAAGGTCAGAGTAAGTCAAACATCACAACCGTTCCGCACCGACAAAAGCCGGAAACCAGAAAGGTGGTTAGGCGCCAACATCACGTGCACCCCACCAGGAGGACCCACTTTAGATCATGCTCGATCCAAACCTCTGATCCATCCCCTCAATCCAAGTAGCATATCCATATACTCGATCCAGATTGTATAAGCTTTCCTAGTAGTATATAGTGCACACTCGTTAGCTAGACATTTAACCCTTCATAGTCAACTCAAGAATCCAATCTTCACCCATTAGAGTAACAGAGCCTTATTACGCCCGGCGCACACGTGATCACTTCCTTCTCCAATCATTACCTCCCTGCTCTTGTCCTCAAGGTAAAACCTTCAACCCAATCACCTGCTAGGCGACTCCAAAACCTAGTAGAAGAGGCCTGTCGTTACACTTTAACCACCATCCTTGCAAGAAAAGGAAGGCATCCCTAATTAGGAAGTATCACCCCAAAACAACACTGACAAGCAGCACTCGTCATGCCGAACACAACAGTTAGCATAGGAGACGCGAAGCCGCAGCAGCCTCAGCAGGCACCTCCGCCTCACACCCCTCCCAGCAACGAACAGCTGTACCAGCTAATCCTGGAACTGCGCAACAAGAACGCAGTCCTCAGGACACAACTCAGTTAAGCATCAGCGGCACCTCCAGCCACCAAAGTCAAGGTTCCCAAACCCAACCTATACCACGGAGATCGCAAGAAGACGCAAGACTTCCTATCCCAACTAGACGATTACATCCACTTCTCTCATAGGAAGTTCGCCAGCCCAGCCAACAAAGTGCTCTACGCCAGCACTTACCTCCGAGGAACGGCAGAGCAATGGTTCCGACCCTTCAAGCGCGAAAAGCAATCCAAACCCAAGTTCTAATAGTCTACAGCAACCCGCGAGATCTTCGGAGATTACCGTAACTTTACCAAGGCCCTTAAGGCAGCATTCAGTGGAGTTAACGAGACCCATCAAGCAACGCACACTCTCATAATATACCGATAGAAGGGGTCTATGCAAGACTACACCACCAAGTTCTAAGATGCAGCCTACCTAGCCGAGGGACACTCTGACATCACCCTGCGGACGTTCTACTACTAAGGACTCAAGGACGAAATTAAGGAAGCCATAACATACCACGAGGAACCTGAAACCCTTATAGGAATGATCCAACTGGCTTTGCTTATAGACAAGCGACGCAACAAAAGATGGTTCGACAAGAAAACCTATTCTTCCAACACCTCACGACCCACGCGGCCACGTTATACTCAGGAAGGAGGAGACGCCATGGAACTGGACAGTACCTAGAGAAACAACGACCGGAAAGGGAAGCAGGGCAAGCGACCTCCTAGGAAGGAATAGACAGATCAGCAACAAGCCCGATTCAATAAAGGACTGTACGTCTAATGCGGAGACAAATGGGGCCCTAGGCACCAATACTCCCCACAGTCGAAGAAAAACGAGCGCACCACGTCCACGGCTCAAATAGAAGATCCTCAAGAAGCCTCAATAGCCCAGACGGTCAACCACGCCGCGAGGAGCTGGACCACATACTACAATAACAACTACTCTACCCACCGGAGCGACAAAGACGCTACAGGGTAGTATCCCAAGAAGTCACAAAGAATCAACGCCATCAAACGAACCCGGGCAGCGCCCACAATTAGCGAACTAGCTAACGCGCTCCCCCTAGACACGGAACTAGTAAACAGTAACACGGGAGAACTTTACGAGAGCACGCCCGAACCCGAGGCTAAATCCAAAGACAGCAAACAAGAGCCCGAGCAGGCGAATTCCAAATAGCTCGGCCAAATCGCTAAGTGCCTAAAAGTACACGGGAAAATCCAATTCAGCAAACACGGCAGACAACCCTACATTACCTAGACACCGGACTCATGGCTGGATATGACCCAGCAGCACTACCGGGTTCAGCAAGGGAACATCATTTGTCGACACAAGTGGAACCAACACTAGACACACTAGGGAAAGACGGCCCTCACCTCGCCTAAAGACCTAAACACATAGTTACAAGACGAGGTTAGGAACCGACAACTGTTAAAAAACTAGACGGCCTCCCTAGTCAGGGACCCCAGGAGGGGCCGTCAGACAGGTCCCTCAACCAGGTATCACGCACATCAAACGGACCAATTCCTACCGGATCAGCTCTACACCGACTCTTGCACGTACCCGTCACTTTTTATAGAAAACGGGCCGTAGCAATAATTAACAGTAGCGCCCAAGGGAACTTCATCAACCCTAAATTCGTCATAAGCCACCAACTGTCATACCAAACCAAAGATCGTCCGTACCCACTCAGCACAGTGGACGGCTCCCCGGCAACCTATGGGAAAGGATAGGTCCGTATTAAAACAGGACTCAACCCCTTATCTCTGGGAAACCACAAGGAGAAGATCAGTCTCAACCTAATAGCAATACCAGGACACGACATAATCCTAGGCATCCCATGGTTAAAAATGCATACACCCTACATCAACTAGAGAACGGAAGAAATCACCTTCCCAGATAAACAATATACTAGACACCTCACCACAGCCAGGAGAACCAAGTTGCCTACTAAGAGCAGCCAGAGCCAAGAGCCAGAGCCAGAGAAGTCCGAGCCAGAGAGCCAGAACTTAAAGGGCCAGAGCCAGGAGAGCCAGAGCAGCCAGAGCCAGAAGAGCCCAGTAGAAGTCAGAGAAATCTCCCTAGGAGCTATAAAGCGCATAAAGCGCAGAGGAGAACAAGTCTACACCATCCACCTAAAACCCAGTCAAGAGATAGAACAAAGGATCATTGCACGCATGCGAATAGGTCACCCAACGAGGGGAAAGCCCATACTCGCCAACCATAGGAAAGCTACCGCGCATTCCGCAGCCTCCATGGAACACAAGGGGCCTCAAGACAAGGATACCAGCCCGAAGTCAGTCAGAGGAGACTGTCCCCAGAGGATCCACAGGCGATACAGCGAAGCCAACCCAGAACGGCTTACGCAGCCCGGCCAAGACCGGGGCCGCCAAACACAGAACGTCAGCACAAAGAGTAGGAATCTCTTGGCGACTAACGAAGGCGATGCGACCAGCGAGCAAACACATAGGGAACTCGGCGGCATTATAAGACCTACTACTACCAACACCCCAGAGGAGAAACCACCGTTACCAAACATAGAATCTGTGCCAAAACAATTCTGGAAGTACGCGGACCTCTACAAGGAACGAGGAAAAGGAGCTTTACCTCAACACCAACCTTGGGATCACAAAATACCTCTCGTGCCAGGAACGCAACCCGCGTTTAAACCCATCTACTCGCTCTCTCAAACTAAGCTGGAGTTTTTACAGGAATACCTGGAAAAGAACTTAGAAAGAGGATACATCCGACCTTCATCATCACCGGCCGGATACCCTATCTTGTTCATCCCTAAGAAGAACGGCAAGCTCCGCCTCTACGTCGATTACCAACAGCTAAACAACATTACGGTCAAGAACCGTTACCCTCTCCTAAGAATTAATAAACTACAGGATAAGCTGCAAACCGCGAAGTACTTCACGAAGTTCGATCTCCGCGACAGCTATTACCTAGTTTGCATTAAAGAAGGGGAAGAGTGGAAAACAGCATTCCGAACGCGCCTAGGACATTTCGAGTACACGGTAATGCCGTTTGGGCTTACTAACGCCCCAGCAACGTTCTAAAGCCTTGTAAACAAGACACTACGTCCGTATTTGGACATCTTTTACACGGCCTACCTGGATAACATTATTATCTACTCGGATACCCTCGAAGAACATATGGAGCACATTAAGAAAGTTCTCAAAGCTCTAAGAGGGAAAGACCTAAGAATCGCACCTAAGAAATGTGAATGGATCACCCAGAAAACGGAATTTCTAGGGTTCGTCATCACACCAGGACAAGTCAGTATAGACGACAAGAAACTGGACGCAATTCGAGATTGGCCGACACCAAGGACGGTGAAAGATGTGCAATCCTTTCTTAGATTTGCTAACTTTTACCGAAAATTCATCAAGAAATACTCTAAGGTGATCGAGCCACTCACGCGCCTCACGAAGAAAGAGCATAGTTTTAAGTAGGAAGAAGCCCAGCAGATAGCCTTCAACTCTCTAAAGCGAATGTTCTACAAAGCCCCCATCTTGGGTATTTATAACCCAGAACTACTAATTACGGTGGAAACCGACGCTTCCGACTACGCCATCGGCGCTTGCATCAGCCAACTAGACGAGCAAGGCCAACTCCACCCAATTGCGTATTACTCACGGAAGATAACACCCCCCGAGCTTAACTACAATGTCCACAACAAGGAATTGCTCGCTATAGTCACAGCTTTTAAGACATGGAGACATTACCTCGAAGGAGCCAAATACCAAGTAATAGTCTACTGCGACCACAAGAACCTTACGCACTTTACAACTACTAAGGAATTAACTAGGAGACAAGTCAGGTGGGCGGAGGAATTAGCATCCTACAATATAAAGATCACCTACAGAAAGGGATCTGAGAACGCTCGCGCAGACGCGCTAAGTAGAAGAGCCGACTATACAGCAGGAAAACCCGGTTTATAGCCAGCAGTGCTCAAACAAGAGGAAGACGGTACCCTCATAGTAGCACACATCGCTTCACCATAGCTAAACAAAACAACCGAAGAAGAGTTTATCCCGGTCAGGCAACTCGCGCCCGTTATACGCATCGGCGATAACGACTAGACGCGCAAAATCCGAGACACCTACAAGTAAGACTCTATGGTACAAGAACTCGGTAAGATCAAAAACGACCCTTAAGTAACAAAGGATATAGACGGCACCATCCTGTTTTTAGGATTAGTCTATATTCCTAAGCCACTACGAGAGGAACTAATCAAAGATCTCCATGAAGCACCAGCACACGGTCATCAAGGAACAGACAAAACGATCGAAAGACTCTCTAGGAACTACTACTTCCCAGGGCTAAGAAGAACCGTTCAACAGGTAATCTTACAGTGCGACCTTTACATTCGAAGCAAGGCCTCGAGACACGTACCCTATAGACTACTTTAGCCATTACCAGCCCCGGAACGACCCTGGCAGTCAATCACACTTAACTTTATTATAGATCTACCTCAGTCAAAAGAGCCCTTAACTAGCACGCTCTATGACTCGATCCTAGTCATCGTCGACAGGCTCACTAAGTACGCATACTACCTGCCTTACCTGAAAACGGCAACTGCGGAAGATCTAGCCTACACCTTCCTTAGGACAATCCTCGGCAACTACGGGTTACCAGATAAGCTCGTCTCAGACAGAGATCGCCTATTTACCTCGCGATTCTAGCAGAGCCTTACCCAACAGCTTGGTTCCAAACATAAGCTCTCTACCACGGCACACCCGCAAACAGACGGACAAACAGAACGAACAAACTAGACTCTAGAACAATACCTTCGCTGTTACCTTAACTATACACAAGACAACTAGGTAAAACTATTACCTCTCGCCTAGTTCGCCTACAACAGTTCAAAGGCCTCAGCTACACAAGAGTCACCGTTCTACGCCAACTACGGGTATGAACCTACAGCCTATAGAGAACCAATACCAAGCGAATCCCTTGCCCAGAAAGGAATCCTCCAATCTGACCAGCTAAAAGCACTTCACAAACAGCTCAGCCTCGATATAGAGTACAACGGATTTCTTATATCCCGCTACTACAACAGACAGCACTAGGAGGCACCAAAGCTTAAAAGGGGGGATAAAGTCTACCTCCTTAGGAAAAACATTAAGACCAGGCGTCTAAACAATAAACTGGATTTCAAGAAAATCAGTCCATTTAAAATTAAAGAGAAACTCGGGAAAGTCAATTACCGTCTCAAGCTACCAAGCAACATAAAGATACTACCCATTTTTCACGTGGCACTACTGGAACCAGCACCTAAAAACGCCACGCCAATCGAACAAACAGAAGAAATAGTACCAGAAAATCCAGACGCCGACGAAAACACAGACTAGGTAGTAGAAAAGGTACTCGACAGCGGCTACATCGGCGGTCAATTCCGATACCTCCTACAATAGGAAGGAGACTAGGACCATACCTGGGAACCACCAGAGAACTGCGATGGCTGCAGAGACCTCATTAAAACCTTCCATCGCCAGAACCCAGATCGCCCAAAACCGGGAGCTCCTCAAACACGAAGGACCCGAAATCAAACTCAGGCATCGGAGACAGCCAAGCCGAGTCAACAAGCTCAGACATCTCAAGAGGCGCAGCAGCAGAACCAGCCCCAGGAGAACCAACAGACTAATCAGGACCCACAGCGGCGCTATCAGCTAAGGACTCGCCACGTAGGCGCTTTATCAATCATCCAGGCGCAGCCCCTTCAGGGTCAAGAGGACCCCCACCAAGGCCCTCAGACTCGAGTCTCTCAATCTCCTCAAGGTCCTCCACCGTCTTAGCCTTCTTAGAAATCATCAAGCTACCACATTTCTTCAATAACTCCCGCTGCTTGCGCACCCGCTAAAGACGACTCATATTCTTTTACAGCAAGTCAAGGACCATCTACTCCTCTGCCTCGGCTTTATCCAAGGCACTCTTCAGGTGGGAAACTAGAGCAACCATTAGCAAAAACTCCAGAAGAAACTCAACCAAAGACGAACAATCAGAATCCTCAAGACCACTCCCGTCACAAGAGGACAAACCACGTCGGGTACACTCGCTACAGCGATGGAAACCCGCAACATCCATCCGACACACCACCTCAGGAGTCCCCTCCTTCCGTTTCGCGTTCGCCAACAAACACGCACTACAAGGGACAGGCATCGTCTCACCAAAGATATCAATCTTTTCTACAAGCGACTCACGCTCAGTCGACTAATTGTTACGCTTGCGCTTGTTAGAAGACATGTCGAGAAAACTTACAGAAGAGGAAACCAAAAGAACAGCCAAACGCCAGATATAGTCCGGCAGAGAAATCTTCGGGACAAAGATCCTTAAGGTGGGGGGTAGTATTACAAATCCAAGGGGACAAGGGCTTTATAACCCCAAGGGCAGAAAGCCCGCACGGGAAAAAGCACCCCAAGGACCAAGGGTCCGCGCGGGAAACCAAGCCGCAAGGGAAATCCAGTCAGGATGCGCGCCAGCCACAGCACGACGCGCCACAAGCAGATTCCCGCACGGGAAAGCAGCCCTCAAGGAACACGGTTACCACCAGAAACCACAGGCAGGATTCCCGCAGGGGAAGAAGGTCCACAAGGGCAAGAGGGTGGAACAGGCAGAAGGGATGTCAGGAAGGTCAGAGTAAGTCGAACATCACGACCATTCCGCACCGATAAAAGCCGGAAACTAGAAAGGTGGTTAGGCGCTAACATCACGTGCACCCCACCAGGAGGACCCACTTTAGATTATACTCGATCCAAACCTCTAATCCATCCCCTTGATCCAAGTAGTATATCCATATACTCGATCCAGATTGTATAAGCTTTCCTAGTAGTATATAGTACACACTCGTTAGCTAGACATTTAACCCTTCGTAGTCAACTCAAGAATCCAATCTTCACCCATTAGAGTAACAGAGCCTTATTGCGCCCGGCGCACACGTGATCACTTCCTTCTCCAATTATTACCTCCCTGCTCTTATCCTCAAGGTAAAACCTTCAACCCAATCACCTACTAGGCGACTCTGAAACCTAGTAGAAGAGGCCTATCGTTACACTACCTTATAGTAGTTTTATATATATATAAGCGGAGCTAATAAGAGCTCTCGTCCTATTTTAAAATAATATTATATATATAGCTATTATTATAAACCCTAGGTAATAAGGGCTTTATAGCCCTAAGGGTAGAAAGCCTATACGGGAAAAGGTACTATAGGGGCTAAGATCTCTTATAGCTAGTAGAGCTATATAGTTAGAAATCCCGTACAAGAAGACCGCCTATTGTAACGACAGGCCTCTTCTACTAGGTTTCGGAGTCGCCTAGCAGGTAATTAGATCAAAGGTTTTACCTTGAGGACAAGAGCAGGGAGGCAATAATTAGAGAAGGAAGTAATTACGTGTGCGCCGGGCGCAATAAGGCTCTGTTACTCCAATAGGTGAAGATTAGATTCTTAAGTTGACCACGAAGGGTCAAATGTCTAGCTAACAAGTGTGTACTATATACTACTAGGAAAGCTTATACAATCTAGATTAAGCATATGGATATACTACTTAGATCGAGGGGATAGATCAGAGGTTTAGATCGAGCATAATCTAAAGTAGGTCCTCCTAGTGGGGTGCACGTAATATTAGCGCCTAACCACCTTTCTGGTTTCCGGCTTTTGTCGGTGCGGAACAGTCGTAATGTTTAACTTACTCTGACCTTCCTAACATCCCTTCTGCCTGTTCCACCCTCTTGCCCTTGTAGACCTTCTTCCCCTACGGGAATCCTGCCTGTGGTTTCTGGTGGTAACCGTATTTCTTAAGGGCTGCTTTCCCGTGCGGGAATCTACTTGTAGCGCGTCGTGCTGTAGCTAGCGCGCATCCTAACTAGATTTCCCTTGCGGCTTAGTTTCCCGCGCGGACCCTTGGTCCTTAGGGTGCTTTTTCCCGTGCGGGCTTTCTGCCCTTAGGGTCATAAAGCCCTTGTCCCCTTGGATTCGTAACACCTATTAGGACTAAGAAAGTTATAGGAAACTAAGAAGAACTCGCTAAACTAGAAAGCCTATAGGGGAAGAAATCCTATAGGGATATAGGTATAGTCTAGAAAAGAGATAAGATATAAAGGTAGTAGGTAGTAGGTAAAGAGGATATTATAACTATTCTATACTAGTAGAAGTTGGAAACTAGGAAGCTAGTAACGCTATATTATATAGACTCTATAAGACCTACTTACTAGATTAAAAGGCTTAGTACTAATCTAAACCTTTTCCTAATCCCTTAACCCTTATAATCTAGTAACCCTTAATATCCTAAGGGATAAACTAGATTATTATAGCTTTCCTACCTATATATAATTACGCTCCTTAGCTAGATACTTTAACCCTTATAGTTAACTTAAGAATCTAATCTTTACCTATTAGAGTAACAGAGCCTTATTATACCCGGTATATATATAATTACTTCCTTATCTAATTATTACCTACCTACTCTTATCCTTAAGATAAAACCTTTAACTTAATTACCTACTAGGCGACTCTAAAACCTAGTAGAAGAGGCCTATTATTATACTTTAACCACCTTCCTTGTAAGAAAAGGAAGGCATCCCTAATTAGAAAGTATTACCCTAAAATAATACTAATAAGTAGTACTTATTATACTAAATATAATAGTTAGTATAGGAGATACGGAGCCGTAGTAGCCTTAGTAGGTACCTTTACCTTATACTCCTCCTAGTAATAAATAGCTATACTAGCTAATTCTAGAACTACGTAACAAAAATATAGTCCTTAGAATATAACTTAGTTAAGTATTAGCGGTACCTCTAGCTACTAAAGTTAAGGTCTCTAAACCTAACCTATACTATAAAGATTATAAGAAAATACAAGACTTCCTATCCTAACTAGACGATTATATCTACTTCTTCTATAGAAAATTCGCTAGTCTAGCTAATAAAGTACTCTACGCTAGTACTTACCTTTAAGAAATAGTAGAATAATAGTTCTAATCTTTTAAACGTAAAAAGCAATCTAAGCCTAAGTTCTAATAGTCTATAGTAACCTACAAGATCTTTAGAGATTACTATAACTTTACTAAGGCTCTTAAGGTAGTATTTAGTAGAGTTAATAAGACCCGTTAAGTAACGTACATCCTTATAATATACTAATAGAAGGGGTCTATATAAGACTATACTACTAAGTTCTAAGATATAGCCTACCTAGCTAAGGGATACTCTAATATTACCCTATAGACGTTCTACTACTAAAGACTTAAGAATAAAATTAAGAAAGCTATAACCTACTATAAGGAACCTAAAACCCTTATAGGAATAATCTAACTAGCTTTACTTATAGATAAGCAATATAATAAAAGATAGTTTAATAAGAAAACCTATTCTTCTAATACCTTATAACCTATATAGCTATATTATACTTAGGAAGGAGGAGATGCTATAGAACTAGATAGTACCTAGAGAAATAATAACTAGAAAGAGAAATAGGGTAAGCAACCTCCTAGGAAGGAATAGATAGATTAGTAATAGACCTAATTTAATAAAGAACTATATATCTAATATAGAGATAAATAGGGCCCTAGGTACTAATACTCCCTATAGTTAAAGAAGAACGAGCGTACTATATCTATAGCTTAGATAGAAGAACCTTAAGAGGCCTCGATAGCCTAAATAGTTAACTATACTATAATAAGCTAGACTATATACTATAATAATAACTACTCTACTTACTAGAGCGATAAAGATACTATAGAGTAGTATCCTAAGAAGTTATAAAGAATTAACACTATTAAACAAACCTAGGCAGCGCCTATAATTAGCGAACTAGCTAATAAGCTTCCCCTAGACACGGAACTAGTAAATAGTAATATAGGAGAACTTTATAAGAGTATACCTAAACCTAAGGCTAAATCTAAAGATAGTAAATAAGAGTCTAAGTAGGCGGATTCTAAATAGCTTAGCTAAATTACTAAGTACCTAAAAGTATACGGGAAAATCTAATTTAGTAAATATAGTAGACAACCCTACATTACCTAGATACCGGACTTATAGCTAGATATAACCTAGCAGCACTACCGGGTTTAGCAAGGGAATATTATTTATTAATATAAGTAGAATTAACACTAGATATACTAGGGAAAAACGGCCCTTACCT